>PVHT020000143.1:6513627-6531076 GCA_004024745.2 Catagonus wagneri
AGAAAACTAAAAGACAACTTACAGAATGGGAGAAAATTGTTTCAAATGACACAACTGACAAGGGCTTAATCTCTAAAATATATAAACAACTGATGCAGCTCAACTGCAAAAAAGCCAACAACCCCATTGAAAAATGGGCAATGGACCTGAATAGACATTTCTCCAAAGAAGATATACAGATGGCCAACAAGCACATGAAGAAATGCTCAACATCACTGATGATTAGAGAAATGCAAATCAAAACTACCATGAGATAGATACCACCTCACACCAGTCAGAATGGCCATCATTAACAAGTCCACAAACAACAAATGCTGGAGGGGGTGTGGAGAAAAGGGAACCCTCCTGCACTGTTGGTGGGAATATAAACTGGTGCAACCACTGTGGAAGACAGTGTGGAGGTACCGTAGAAAACTCTACATAGAATTACCATATGACCCAGCAATCCCACTCTTGGGCATATATCCAGACAAAAATTTCCTGGAGAAAGACACTTGCACACGCATGTTCACTGCAGCACTATTCACAATAGCCAAGACATGGAAACAACCCAAATGTCCATTGACAGATGACTGGATTAGGAAGATGGGTTATATATACACGATGGAATACTATTCAGCCATAAAAAAGGATAAAATAATGTCATTCGCAGCAACATGGATGGAATTAGAAACCCTCATACTGAGTGAAGCAAGTCAGAAGGAGAAAGACAGATGTCATATGAAATCTCTTATAACTGGAGTCTAAAACACTGCACAAATGAACATCTCAACAGAAAAGAAAAATCACGAACTTGGCGAACAGACTTGTGGTTGCCAAGGGGGCGGGGGAGTCGTGGGGGAGGCGTGGGAGGGAATGGGGATAACTAGTGCTTTAATGATGGAAAAGCAAGGAGATCCAACTATATTGCACGGGGAACTATATCTAATTACACGTGACAAATCCATATATGTACATGTAACCGGGTCACCACGCGGTACAGTTGGAAAATCTGACAGAAATCTGTAAACCAGCTATAATGCAAAAAAAATTAAAAAAAAATAAATTATAAAAGTCTAAAAAAAATATGCAAAGTGCTATAGGAAAAAATACATAAATTAAAAGGGGATGCTAGAAATGATTAGTCAAATGGCCCAAAAGAATGAGAAATGAGGAACAGGGCAATGAAAATCAGATATAAAACCAGAAAAATAATAAAGTTGTAAATATAAATTCAATGATCTCAAACATATCAAGTATATATTTGTCTAAATTTACTAAGTGAAGGAGAGAGATTATCAGACTGGAACAACTGTAAGATCTAACTGAATGCTGTCTATAAGGAACCCACTTTAAGTATAATGAGATATCTATATTAAAAGCAAAATGATTGTAAAGTATATACCATGCACACACCAATTAAAAGAAAGCTGGACTAGCTATAATCTTATCAGAAAAAAGGAGACTTCACAACAACAACAAGTTCTGAAGGGAGATTTTCAGAACAAGAAAAAGTATCGGGGATAAAGAAGAACAATGCATAATGACAAAAGAGTCAATTCATCAAGAATACATAATAATTTCAAATTTGTGTGCATCTAACAGCTGAGCTCAAAAATACAGGAAGCTAAAACTGATAGAAACAAAGAGACAAGCAATAGATTAATTAGCAAGGACATGGAAGATGTGAAAAATACTCTGAAACAACTCAGCCCAATTGGCATTTAAACAACTCTCCATCCAATAATACATATTTTTTCAAGTGTACATGGGACATTCATATTAACCATATTTACGCCACAAAACAAACTGCAACAAATTTAAAGCAATTGGAATCAAATAATGTATGCTCTCTGAACATAATAGAATTAAGTTAAAAATTAAAAAGCAAATAGCAGAAAGAAACCTTAAAAATTCTCAAGTATTTGAAAATTAAACAATACATTTTATAAATAACATATGGCTCAAAGAAAAAGCCTCAAGACAAGCTAGAAAGTATTTTAAAGAAAATAAAAATGAAAATAGACCATACCAAAATATGTGCTGTGTAGTTAAAGCAGTGCTTAATGGAAAATGCATAGCATTACATGCATAGATTAGAAAAGAATAAAAATACAAAATCAATCACCTAAGAGTCCACCTTATGAAAAAGAACAGCAATTTAGGTCAAAGCAAGCAAAAGAAAAGAAATAATAAATATTAAACCAGAAGCTGATGAACTTAATACCAAAAAAAAAAAAACGAGAAAAACAATGAAATGGAAGGCTTGTTCTTAGGATCAACAAAATTTATCAAAATCCAGTTAAATAAATAAGGTACAAATTACCAATATCAAGAATTATAGAGATTATCACAGTCCTTGCAGACGCTGAAAGGGTGATAAGGGAATATTGCGAAAAACCCCATGCCCATAAATCTGACAACTTAGTTGAAATGGACTGATTTCTTAAAAGATGAATACTAACAAATCTTGCAAACAAATAGATAACTTGAAAATCCTACAAGTATTTTAAAACTGAATTCATAGATAAGATAATCAAACAAAGAAAAGTCCAGGTACAGGTTCTTTGGTCATTTTTTTTGGCTTTTTTTAAGGGCCTCATCCACCTTTAAAAAAAGTGGTGGAATCGTAGCCGCTGGCCTATGCCAGGGCCACAGCAAAGTGGGATCTGAGCCGCATCTGTGACCTACACCACAGCTCACGGCAATGCCAGATCACTGACCCACTAAACAAGGCCAGGGATCGAACCCAGAACCTCATGGTTCCTAGTTGGATTCATTTCTTCTGCGCTACAACGGGAATTCCTCTTTGGTCATTTCTATCCAACAGTTGAAAAAAGAAAGAATTCTGTTCTACATCATGTCTTCCAGAAAATAAAATGAGAAAGAATACTTTCTCCAGTTCATTCATTATCCTGTTCCTAAAACCATACAGACATTACAATAAAAGAAAACACATATCAGTATTCCTCATGGACATAAAAGAAAAAATTTCAATGAAGTATTAACAAATTAAATCAGAAATATGTAAACAGGAAAATAGATGATGACAGGGCAGGGCTCATTCTGGGAATGCAGGAAGGTTTAACATTAATAAATCAATACAATTCACCACATTAACAGACTAAGTTTTTAAAACTGTAAGATCATCTCAATAGATGCAGAAAAAGCACATGATAAAATTTAGCATGCATTAGTGATAAAAACCCCTAGCAAGCTAGGAAGGGAAGGTAATTTCCGTCACCTGATAGAAAGGATGTACAAAAAAAAAAAACCCTGCCAAAAATGATATGCATAGTCAAAGCCTGACTGCTTTCTCAGAAGATTGATTTAAAGACAACAATGTTCAGTTTCATCACCCCTATACCACATCATACTTGCCAGTATGTTATACTTGTATAGCAAGTGTAAATATTATATTAGCCAGTATAGGAAGTCCTTGTCAGTGCTATATGCCAAGAAAAAAAATGTGTATAGATTAGAAAGTGGGAAATAAATTTTCTGTATAGAATATCCCAGTGAATCTACATAAAAGATCTTATAATAAATGAATTTATCAAGGTCTCAAGGTAAAAAGGTCAATATTCAAAAATAAATTGTTTTGCTAATACTAGCGATGAACAATTAAACAAATTTTTAAAAGTTCCATTTACAAGAGCACACAAAAATTTTAAAGTACTGAGTATAAATCTAATGAAACATTGATGAAAAACATCAAAGACGATCTAAATAAATGGAGAGATATACTGTGTTCATGGATTAGAAAATATACGTTGTCAACTCTTCCCAAATTTTGACTTATAGATCCTGCAGTCTCTATCAAAATCTTAGCAAAATCCTTTGTAGATATTCCAAAATTTTTAGTGAAAAGTAAAATCTAAACTTTTCGAAAAAGAACAAAGTTGGAAGACACATTATCTGATTTAATATAAGCTACGCTAATTAAATGTTACACTAATTAAAGCAATGTGGCATTTGCATCAAGACAGATCATGAAACAGAATATACAATGCAAAAATAGACCCATCCATAATATGGACAATTGATTTTCAACAAAGATGCAATGGAAAAAATGAAAATGTTTTCAAACAAATTGTTTAGGCAAGACTAAGTATCTATTCTCTGTCTATACATATATATATATTAGTTACATGTACAGAATATAATACACACACATTCATTATTCAATACCAGGTTAACTGTATTAAAACTTACTTTCCCCAAAGAATACCTTTAATAAATATAACATTTTTTGATTCAAAAACAGGACAATGTTGTGGCTTCAGTTTACAATATTTGTTTTTGAAGATTAAAGCTTCCATAGAATAACATATCAGATGAATAAAATATCCATGAGATATTCTTCAGGGTAGGTAGGAAAGAATGTACTGGTTTTAAATTATATATATATAACAACAATTATTGTGGAGAGCTATATGCAACACATTGCTTAAATATCTTCGCTTTTTGTAAGAATATAATTCTTGAATTTGAGATGGATGAGTACTGTATTTATTGCTTACTTCTTCTCCATCATGAGTTTGCATTATTTTTGACAGTGTTTTCCTGTATACAATCTTATTTTCTCCACCAAACATTCTTGAATCCAGAAATGCTTTAAAACCAGTGGTTCCCAAATGGAAACTGAATTTTTATAGCACCCACAACTCTAAGTTTTGATAGTATTTGTTCTTTTATTATTGTCTAGAGAGGACTAATATTTGGTGATCTTTTGGGGTTTTGTAAAATACAGACTTCTAGCATGATAATTACAGATTCACTGTAGTCTGCATGGAAGAACAGAATCTGAATATATAGCAGTGGTGCATTTCAAAGAGTTTTGCTATTTTCCTCTTTATACACACACAAAAGCAGACAAAGAAAGGTTAGTGTTCCTCTCAATTATAATTGCTGCTGAAATAAACCTAATTTATCTGACTCCTACAGAAGTGAAAATTTAAAGACATTTTTTTAAAAGCAGAGTTATATTAGATATAGGGCTGATCTACTTACCAAGCTGTTGAACAATCCCTTTTTTTTTTGTCTTTTTGGGTCCGCACCCGCGGCATATGGAGGTTCCCAGACTAGGGGTCCAATCGGAGCTGCAGCCTCTGACCTACGCCAGAGCAACAGCAACGTGGATCAGAGCCGTGTCTGCAACCTACACCACAGTTCACTGCAATGCCCGATCCTTAACCCACTGAGCAAGGCCAGGGATCGAACCTGCAACCTCATGGTTCCCAGTCAGATTCGTTTCCGCTGTGCCACAAAGGGAACTCCTGTTGAACAATCCTAATACTTTCTCTGTGAAATGTTCAGATAGAATTCAATTACACTTAATGTTAATATTAGCACTTGAAATTCTGATTAGTCAAGGACCTTCAAATGTCAGTATCTCCAAAAGTTAATTATGTTCTAACTTTTCCAAATTTTATATATTCTTCCAGTTCCCTAAATAATTGACTCCTCCCTCAGCTGAGATAGTCTGTGAAAATCACTAAGGACAAGGTCAGGTCCTTAGTAAGTGCTCCCTGTTAGGTATGGGGAACGGAAGGACTCTCTAGCAAGTAGGTAAGATACTTATCTGATACTTCAAAACACTCACCTTAACCTATTTACTGAAAGCTCTCAGTGTAAGATTACCAAAATCTTTGACAAAAAAGCCAAGAATGAAAACTTAATATTTCTTTCTTAGTAAGGCTGCTACCATAACTTGTTGCTAATATTTCAACACTTACAAATAGCAAAAACGCAGGTAGGGGTTATGGGTCATAAAAACCATTTTCTACCTCAGTCTCTCCTGAAATGGAAGTTTGCCTTGAAAAACAATCACTGAAAGATTTGACGTCTTTAAAACACATTCATGAACACAGCTCGAGTATTACTGAAATGCGATTGGACCCCAAAGAAAGGGTACATTTATTTTCTAGAAAAAAGAAGGAACTTGGAGTTCCCTTCGTGGCTCAGTGGTTAACGAATCCGACTAAGAACCGTGAGGTTGCGGGTTCGATCCCTGGCCTTGCTCAGTGGGTTAAGGATCCGGCGTTGCCGTGAGCTGTGGTGTAGGTTGCAGACGCGGCTCGGATCCAGCGTTGCCGTGGCTGTGGCGAAGGCCGGCAGCTACAGCTGCTGTTAGACCCCTAGCCTGGGAACCTCCATATGCTGCGGGTGCGGCTCTAGATAAAGGAAAAAAGACAAAAAAAAAAAGAAAAGAAAAAATAAGGAACTTAGCCTCCACTGAATGGATAGAGTTTTAGGAATAGGTTATAAATGTCCTTCTAAGTAGAACAAAGGTATACAAATTGCAAATATGGTAATTATCTATCTACCTCTGTGTAGCGCTAGGACCAACTATATTCTTTTTTTTTTTTTTTTTTTTTTGGCTTTTTGCCTTTATGTAGAGCCGCACCCGTGACATATGGAGGGTCCCAGGCTAGGGGTCTAACAGGAGCTGTAGCCGCCGGCCTTCGCCACAGCCACAGCAACGTGGGATCCGAGCCGCGTCTGCAAACTTCACCACAGCTCACGGCAACACCGGATCCTTAACCCACTGAGCAAGGCCAGGGATCGAACCCGCAACCTCATGGTTCTTAGTCGGATTCGTTAACCACTGAGCCACGAAGGGAACTCCGGGATCAACTATATTCTTAACTGACTGGGAAGAGGGAAACAATAGCAGCAATAATAAAAATAAAATCAGACTATTCTTTAGGCTGAAGTTAATTAGTTCATTAGACAAAAGTAAAAGGTAGACCTTTTTCTACTGAAATTTTTAAAATAAAATTTTATTATCTTTACAACATTATTTTTGACTTCTGTATACACTAGAGCATGCTCACCACCAAAGTTTTGGTTTCCATTCATCAACATACAGTTGACCCCTTTACCCATTTCACCCTCCCTCCACACCCCTTCCCCTCTGGTAACCACTACTCTGTTCTCTGTATGTATGTATATGTTTTATTTATTTATTTATTTATTTATTTATTTATTTAATTTATTTAATATTTCCCATATGAGTGAAATCATAGAGTATCTGTCTTTTTCCATTTGACTTATTTCACTTTACACAGTACTCTCAAGGTTCATCCATGTTGTCACAAGTGACAAGATTCCATTAACTTTTTTTCTTTTGTGGCCACGCTTGCAGCATGTGGAAGTTCCCAGGCCAGGGACTGAACCCAGGCCACAGCAGTGACCCAAGCCACTGCAGTGAAAATGCTGGATCTTTAACCTATTGTACCACAAGAGAACTCCAAGATTTCATTCTTTTTTATGGCTGAGTAGTATGTCATTGTGTATGTGTATGTGTATGTGTATATATATATATATATATATATATATATATATGAATATATATATACACCACATCTTTATCCATTCATCTGTTACATTTGGGTTGCTTCCTTATCTTGGCTATTGTAAATAATGCTGTGATGAAAATAGGGATGAAGCATACACCTTTTTGAACTAGTGTTTTTGTTTGGATAAATACTTAGATGTGGAATGGCTGGATCATATGATAGTTTCATTATTAATTTTTGAGGAATCTCCGCATTGTTACCCATAGTGGCTGCACCTGTGTGCATTCCCACCAACCATATATAAGGCTTTCTAAAGGTGAACTTTTAAACTTTCAGAAACCTCCTATATATCAATGCCTAAGTTGTATTCTCACATTAAATGTCCATGCAAACTGTATGTCACTTACTTACAGAATTTAAAAAATGAACTAGCTGCTATACTTTTAAAAAGGCACTTAAAAATCTGTTGTAGCTGCTAATATACATATTTGTAATTTATATTCTATAATTTCTATTCTGGATTAATTTAGATTATCAGGGCAGAGTACCCTGTGCTTAATTTTATTTTATTTATTTTTAAAGAATTACAAATAGTATGTCTATTTCCCCACCATACTCTCTGCCCTCCTAATTACATATTTCAGTTGTATTAACATTACTTCTCTTGTGAATTTTCCATTAACTGATCAGTCTGTCCATTAGGATATTTTCCCTAATATAATATTGAACTCCTACCCTCATTTGCTATTTTCCCTCCATCAGTGCTAATCAGGTCCATTTGGATCAGGGAGAGTGATATCTTGTGCTTAATTTTAGTCCTGCAAAGAAAAATTGATAATCTTCTCCAAACCAACAGAATAATTAAGGGTAAGTTTAGTTCCTGAAAAGATTTGTTTCCCTAAGTAAGATTTGCTTGATTAAAAAAATGAGAACTGTGTGACACAGCTTTTCTTTTTTTACTTTAGTTATCAGAAAGCCATGAACTTAATTCAGGACCCAATCATAGGAATTAGCTTGTCTCAAGGACCTAATGGCAACTGCATCTTTAAATTCCCTAGGTGATTTCATCAGATTCATCCTGTTTTATGATACACTCAAACTGCACATACTTCAAATCCTTTTAGAAAACTTCAGTAAACAAATGCTAAAAATGTCTGTATGTCAGAATCATTTGTTGTGCAGTAAAGAAATTCACACACACAAGGTTTTAATTGGTAGAATAATCTTCATAAATACTACACACAAATTTTTCCCTTTTTTTTTTTTAAGGGCCATACCAGTGGCATATGAATGTTCCCAGGCTAGGGATCTAATCGGTGCTACAGCTGCTGGCCTACACCAGAGCCACAGCAATGCAGGATCAGAGCCACATCTGCAAACTACACCACAGCTCATAGCCATGCCAGATCCTTAACCCAGATGAGTGAAACCAGGGTTCAAACCTGCAACCTCATGGTTCCTAGTCAGATTCGTTTCCGTTGCACCACGACAGGAACTCCCAACACACACAATATTTTAATAGCAACTGATTTTCACACATAGTGGTTGATCCTATTTTAAAATTTTACATGCCTCAACCATTTTTAATTTAAATTAAGTCCTATCATATCAATTGCTTTTTCAGGAGTAAACAACTAATCAAAATAGATGTGAAACACAGAACTGAACATTTCCTCCAGATGGTTTACCTGTGCTATATCTAACATGTTAAGACCTCCAAGAAGACATGCTCAGTGATAGAAAATCCATGGTAATGTGACCTTGAAAATAACAGTTAATGCTCGTCCTCCCATTCAGGTAGGCTGAAGCCTTTGGCTTTTGGGAGGTGAGAAGTGGGGGAAAGATAAGGCTGGATAAGCCTCCAGTATTCTCCCAGCCCAATCTCCATGGGGATTTTCCATTCACCAGGAGACTCCCAGGAATAGCACCACTATTTTAAAAGCCCCAACCAGCCAAGAACCCAGAAATGCATCCATATCATTTATGTTGGTCCCACACCCAGCAGAGACTAAGACATCACCGCCACAAACCCATTTCATCACGCTTCATTAACTTGCAATAACAAAAGCCTATATTTTACGGGAACAAAATTTTGGACCTCAGTACTTAGAATAGGGTTTTGTTCTATGTGCTAAAAATTGATTAAAAATTAAGCAAGTCATCTGGGGTTTTTGGTTTATTTACTATTATCGCCAATACTCAACTACTCCAATCTTAAAAGAGAAGGAAGTGATTATTCATATTTAATTTAGCTAATTTAAAAGTAAAGTTTTTCTCAACTATAAAAGTTTACTAGCTGTGAGTGTTAAAAAGGTGCATAAATAAATCCACTGATTAAAAGAGATCATTGGTGAGAAAAAATATTTTCCTTACATTATGATGATGCCATTATCAATAGAAAACGAGTCAGAAGGTAACCCAGCAATATTCCAGGCACGAATTGTCACTGCTTCTCCCAAGATATTCATAAGGGAGTAATCATCAGAGCAGGGGATGTCTCTTCCTTTGCACAAATTTGTCCACTCTTTGATTTGGTTCTTTTAAGACATACACAGAAAGATACAGAAATGAGGCTGGAGGTTGCCAAATAAATGCTTTGTAAATTCCTCAGTTACACTTAGAGTCAACAAACCACTGTCGAAACTCTACCTCAAAATGACTTTTTTTTCACATTTTCTGAAGTAAAATCATAATTTAGGAGCTCTACTGCGTATTCAAGTAAAAATTCTATCTAATGTTAATATAAAATTTAGACAGATCACTTACCAGTGAACCCAGAATTCAGTATCTGGAAAAAATAATTGCCAATTATGATTTCAAAGCTTCATTTGACAAAGTAGATGGAGATCACCAGGTTTTTCTACATATTTTCTTTTAATTACAAATATCAGCACACCACACTATGATATTACATATAAAAATAAATCTAATTGGAACTGGTAGGGGACACAGAAAACATTTGTGTCTGGCTCTCATGTGTCCTGAGAAGCGACCACAGCAGGATTTTAGGCACCAATAAAGATCAGGGCATGTACTGGAGTTTGGGATAACCCATCTGGGACACAGTTTGCTAAAATGCTCAGGAACCAGAAAGGTACTTCAAGTCTAGGTGTTATACTTAGAAAATCAGAAATCAAAGTCCAGTTTGAGGTTACAGATCAAAGGTTTCAGAAACAGTGAAAGATACGACTGGAGAGAAAATAGTTTAAGAAAAGGCAAGGAAAATGCTGAAACATGTGGGGTTGGTACCATTCCATGGGCAAATGAGGATGCTGTGTGTGCCAACTGACACTGTCTGAGAGGGCATGGTGGATGCTGCCATCTCTCTGGGCTTCCTGTGCAATAGGCTGGACCGATATTCCCTTAAGTTTGCACATGAAAGGCTGTGATAGTTTAGGGACAGCTGATAACTTTCATGATCTTGATTAGCCAATTATTCTGGAGAATGCCCCACAATCGGGCCTCTGTGATCTTCTTTCATGATTCAGTTCAGATCATGAAGATTAATTATTTTGGCAGGAATATCACAGAAATGATAATGTTCTTCCCATTGCGTTCCATCAGTGGAACATGATTTCAAATTCCTCATTTACTGATGACATTGATTTTTCTTTTGATTAAGTTGTTGTGTGCCAGGCTTCTGTCTCATCATTACATGATCTTAGGTATGATTAAAGCTTTCTTGGATGATGGGACATAACACAGAGACACTCATATAGATGAATGGCGGAACTCTGTTACTTACTGCTCCAGTTGAGAGAAAGGTGCCATACACGAGGCTGCACCTGGACACAGGGTGGAACTCTAGGGGGCTTTCTATACATCAAGCAGTGTGGAGTGGGGTTAGCTAGGTTTTATGGGCTTCCTGAGGATGGGGTCTTCTGAATAGTTTCATAGGCACAAGGAAGAAGGGGTTATGTCGGGGTGTTAGGAATCTGGGAGGTCTCTGGAAGTTGGGTATGTGATATTTGTAACCCAGTTGTATCAGAAACTGATAAGGGAAATGGTTCGGATGAGTGCTTAGCAAACTGCCCACGAAAGAGAATTGTTAATCATGATTCAAAACTGAGTAAAGACAGCACTGTCAGGAGTACTTAATATCTATCATCTGGGTTTTGTATTTGGTTTGAGTTAGTTGTTGATAAGAGGAACAGATGGCCTGACCACACAGGGTGGAGGGGCAGGTAGTATTTCCAGTTTGCTTCTGTCTCCTAGTACATAGTTCCTACTGGCACATTTTGATCCCTTTGTTGGCCTGAAGATTTGAAGGGGAGAGGTCTAAAGGTTTTCTCCATATTGCTTGATGCTGGTATAGGCATCATAGCCAATAACATGGGGAAAAAGTAGGAAAAACGAAAGCAATAGTTGCTGTGGAATGCTGTTTATGTTGCTAATTATAGTATGTTATCATAGATGAACTCTGGATTAGAAATTTAAGCGTCCCAATTATACATCTGTAAGGGTGTAGCAGCAGAGAATAAGTGAAATGAACATGAGGGACTCTGATCAAGCATCTAAAAATACAAGCCAAGTGCCTTGATTAGTAATTAGGTGATATGATAGATGGTGGAAATGGAAAACTGACCATTAAGGGTGGCATTTTGTGAAAATATCCATGACCACAAAAGCAGTTTTGACTTTGATTACTGGTAGAGAAAAGGTCTCTTAGTTCAAATTAGTTCAACTTCAGGGCAGTATGTCCTTACAGCACGGCAGGATTTGGTTTTGGGGCTTAACACGGGCATTGCAATCAAATACTGTGAGCTGAGTTATAGTAGGAGAATTGGAGCTTTCCACATTTTATCATGAAGAGTACCAGAAACTCTACAAAGGAGCTGATGAATCATTGATAACTATTCAGACACAAGCCTGCAGGGAGGGGGGTTTAGCTACTTACTAAGAGCTCTTGGTATCCAGAAACCCTGCTGTTAGAAAACAGCCAAGATCATTGTAAGGCCTTTTTGTCTCACCTGGGTTTCCCAGTAGCAGACTCTGACATGTAGATTTACGGGAAATGATTTATTAAGGGAGAGATGATAGAGGAATCAGTACAGGAATCAGGAAGAAGCCAATGAAAAGTGAGGGATCAGCCAAAGTTCTGTACAGGTGGTTTCAGCTTGATCCTATAGAGAGTGTTAAGTCATTCCTTGGGGTTGTTCCAACCAGAGGAAAGCGAGACAGAGTCTCATGCTCCCACCTCTGTCAGTCATTCATTAAGGCCCACTCCAGAGGGAAGTAAATTCCCAGGCAATTTTAGTTCTCTCAGCAATGGACAAAGGAAGTTCTAAGAACCCAAGGGAAGTCTGCCAAAATAGCCACAGGTGCTGTTGTTGGACATGAAAGCACAGGAAGCCAGGTGGGAATCTGGGCAGAGAACTGAAGTTGATGGGGGTGTTAGGTGCTGGCTGCCCAGGCCTGTGAGAAATAGAGAAAAGAGATGGTTACAGAGTAGGATTCAGAGAATGAATTCACAGGAAGGAAAAATGACATTAGAAACTAATTAGCTAAAAGCCTAGTTTGCTGGAGTGAAGCAAGGAAGGGATAAAACTGCTTTCACAGCTGAGGTGGGATGGGAAGATATGTCTACTTGGATTAGGAGTGGGGAGAGAGAACGTGAGTTCACTGTATCTAGCTCGAGTGCTGCTTTGCTTCTGTCAGTAAATTTTAGGCAGAAGTTTTAGGTTTTAGGCAGGCTCACCTTTTCATCCCATTAATGTTTAGTTTCCGAAATGATTTGGAAATAATTTATTATTGAGACTCAGAGAGTAGTTAATTAAACACACACCTCCCTAAAAAATCCTGATATTTTAATACTTGCTTAAGAACTGAAATTTTATCATTTTGGTCTTCCATTTCATATTATCTTCTAGAGTAGATCTTTTTGTCTCTAAAGCAATTTGATTTTAGAAGAGAATTTGATGCATTTTGGCTACCAAGCTAATTTATAGAATAACTTAAATACACAACTAGAAATCACTTCAAAATATTTTTCTCTCCTGTATTTACCAAAAAATCCAAACAAAGAAACAAAACCCCCTAAGGTTAATGTTGGTTGTAATGGGAGGGTCAGGAAGAGACCTTAGAGGTTGACTAGTACTCCCTACCTGTCGATAGTTAGATGTGAAGGCTCCCAGGTAGGCCACAACCCCTGAGGAAATGAGGATGTCCCCCATCAGGTTGATGTACAGATGCCCCAGCTCCAGAGATGTTTGGCTCCATCGCGTTTTCTCACCCCCAAGGCCACCGATCAATTGTTCAGCTCGTTCTAGCTTTTTGCTGCACAAATCAACCTCAAAAATAAAAGTGAATTTTATCAACATCCACAAGTAGAATATGTTAAAAACTCTGCAAGACTTTACTCTCAGACATAAATTTTTAATTACAAACTTATACTTGTAATTTTTAACACTCTAAAAGAAACATGTTAAAGTAAATAAAAAATAAGAGAAACATGTTGAGACATCTCACTATGAAGACTAGAAAATCTATGACCTTTTAGAATTTTCTTCCATGTGTACTTTAATATAATTTATGAAATTCATGACAGATATTTATCACATAATGCTAAGAACAGCTCTATTTAAGGAAGTGAACTACATTACGAGGCACTGAAAGTTAATTAAGTAATAAAGGACATTCTCTTGCAAATATAGATATTTCCTCTTCATTTTAATAATCTAAGTGCATTTTACTTTAAATATTCTATGAACGTTTTCCCCTCATTTAATTTATGGTTGATTTAATGATAATTTTAAAGGTTAAATGTTTAAAAGTTTTAATAATTTACACTTACTTACAAAGCACAATTTTCAAGTTGTTAAATTGTGTCAACCTACACCCAGACACTTGCAATTAACCTTAAATTAGGACATCAATCAATAGCTGAGAGCCTACTTTGTGCATTAGACTGTCAACCAAGTTTGATTATACATAATTAAGCAATGTTATTTTAAAAAAGAGGAAGGGTAATTATGAATGTGGCAAACTGGTGAAAAAGCCATTTCAACCCATGAAGTAGCAATATTCCAGTAGAATACCTGAATTATTTTGATTAATTTTAAATGCTTTAGCATCATTATTCTTAGAAGATGACAAGGTTAAGTAAAGGTTACCTTAAAGTTAAAAAGGAAATAATTTACATACCAACAAGAAGTAAATAATTGATAAAAGCAGAGACATTTCAATTATTTTGTAATAAGAATTTGGCTTATAATTTGTAGCAACATGGATGGACCTAGAGATTATCATATTAAGTGAAGTCATAAAGACAAATACTATATGATATTACTTATGTATGAATCTAAAATAGGACACAGATTAACATATCTACAAAATGAAAACAGACTCATAAATACAGAGAATAGACTTGTGGTTGCCAAGGGGGGCATTGAGGAAGGAAAAGATTGGGAGTTTGGGATTAGCAGAGGCAAACTATTATACATAGGATGGATAAAAAACAAGGTCCTACTGTATAGCACAGGGAACTATATTTGCTATCCTGAGATAAATTATTATGGAAAAGGATATCAAAAACTCTAATTAAAAAAGATACATGCACCCGTATGATCATAGCAGGACTATTCTCAGTAGCCAAGACATGGAAACAACCTAAATATCCATTAACGGATATATGGATAAAGAACATATGGTATATATGTGTGTATATATACCACGCATACACACACACACATACACACTTAATGGAATACTAGTCAGCCATAAAAAAGAATGAAATAATACCATTTGCAGCAACATGGATGGACCTAGAGATTATTACACTAAGTAAACCAGAGAAAGAATAAATACATATGGATTCTAAAAAAAATGATACAAATGAACCTATCTATGAAGCAGAAACAAATTCACAGACACAGAGAATAGACTTGTGGTTGCCAAGGGAGAGAGAGGGATAGAATAGGAGTTTGGACTTAGCAGACGCAAGCCTATTTTATATAGGGTAGACAGATAAAACAAGGTCCTACAGTATAGCAGAGGGAACTATATTCACTATCCTGAGATCAACCATAATGGAAAATAATATATTAAAAATGTACATATATTATATATATATATATATATATAAACTGAATCACTTTGTTATACAGCAGAAATTAACACATTGTAAATCAATTACACTTCAAAAAATAAATAATAGCTCAATATTCTAGTAACCTACAGCAGAGATGATTGGCAATTTTTTTCTTCTGTGGGGTAAAGAGACAGAAGGTAAATATTTTAGGCTTTGCAGACCAAGAGGCAAAATCGAGGATATTCTATAGGTACTTGTCTAATCATTTACTGTGCAATCATTTAAAAATGTCAAAACCATCATTAGCTTATGGGCCATACGAAAAATGGGAATGGTAGATTTGCCCCGTGGGCCACTGTTTGCTAACCCCCTACCAGGAAGAAAACAGGATTGCTGTATTTGTGCCAGTGTGACATCATTCTTATTTAGAATAATTGAGGATTTGCTCATATTTCTCTGTATTATCCTATACCTGGTTTTCCAAGTCAGCCTTCTTCTGTTTATTAAGTTCAAGTGTGTCCTGAAGCTTGGCCAACTTGTCCTGAACTTCTCGAAGGGCTGACTGCTTCTTTCTAAGACCGTTCATGGCAATTTTAAGTTCCCCTTCAGCTGCAGCCAGTTTTATCTTTTTAGGAGCTACTATTTTTGCCACTCTGCCAAAAGTAAAATTGGAAAATTAAATACAGTTAAGGAGTTCCCTTCGTGGCTCAGTGGTTAACGAATCCGACTAAGAACCATGAGGTTGCAGGTTCGATCCCTGGCCTTGCTCAGTGAGTTAAGGATCTGGCATTGCCGTGAGCTGTGGTGAAGGTTGCAGACGCGGCTCGGATCCCGCGTTGCTGTGGCTGTGGCGAAGGCCGGCAGCTACAGCTCCTGTTAGACCCCTAGCCTGGTAACCTCCGTATGCCACGGGTGCAGCTCTACATAAAGGCAAAAAGACAAAAAAAAAAAAAAATACATGGTTAATATTCTAGTGCACTTTCTATCCCTGAATTTACTTCTCTAATATCCTTACTGTAACTTAAAACACACCTTTGTGTACAACCTACACAGATTTCTACATTCCATATTTCAACAGTCAAGCTTATCCCAGCACATAAAACATAACTATTAAAACAGATATCAAATACACATAATGTTTTCAAATAGGTCATTTTTTTTAACCCTAAATAAAATATTCAACTTGTTGCCAGTGTCAATTTTGGTGATTTTGGAAAAGGAAAATAAGTACATACATGTAAAATATTGGTGTTTGTGGAAAATAGCCTAATTCATTAAAACTTAGTTATGATGAGAAGGGTATTTTATCAATGTTAGTCTTTCATTTTAATGTATTATTTTTTGTATCAATCTTATTATTTTATTTTCATCTCAAAATAGTTAAAATGATTTTTTCTGTGCTCCTCTACTTCTTTGGTTCCCCAACTCTTTTTTTTTCCTTTTCTAGGTTTGTTAATTATATCTAAGAATGATACTACTCCTGTCTTTATATTTTACTTTTTTTTTCATATTTCAGAATATATCCTTAACTAAAACCAGCTATCTTACAAATATAGATGTTGGTCAAAAAAGGGATTATATAGGGGAAAAAAAGGGTCTAAATTTTCTTCTCTGGAAAACGGAATCAGTCATGTTATCTTTCTAAATAAATGATAAAACGTAAAACTAAAATGTATCATTAGCATAGTATATCATTGTTAAAAACATATCTAGCATGTACAATGATTCACATTGTACATGAGTTTGAAAGACAGTTTATAAAAGTTGCTTTCTGAAGAAATAATCAAATTTTTACTGTTTTGTATATAAATATTTCTTATAAAAACATCGAAAAAGGCTGCTGGTCTCAAGAAAGAATATTAGGTTAAGAGTGTTTTTTTTTTTTTTTTTTTTAATTGTCTTATTTGCCTTATCTACGGCTGCACCCGCGGCATATGTAGGTTCCCAGGCTAGGGGTCTAACAGGAGCTGTAGCTGCCGGCCTTCACCACAGCCACAGCAACGCGGGATCCGAGCCGCGTCTGCAACCTACACCACAGCTCACGGCAACGCCGGATCCTTAACCCACTGAGCAAGGCCAGGGATCGAACCCGCAACCTCATGGTTCTTAGTCGGATTCGTTAACCACTGAGCCACGA
>PVHT020000143.1:6531176-6542403 GCA_004024745.2 Catagonus wagneri
AAGGGTGGTTTTTAAAATGTGGTCCAAAACATGTCCCCTCCCCTTCAGGGACTCTGTGAGGTCCTCCCTTGTGCAACCTGACATCTGTGTGATGCTGTATCTTCTTAATATACTTTAGCCAAAACAATATATCCCATAACAGATTGAATGAAGATGCAGATTCGAGAGTTCAGATGTCTTCTACTGAAGCACATATTAAAGAGATTTGCAAATGCATAAAAAATCCCTTCTCACAAATTTTTTGAAAATGTGTATTTTTAAAAGATAAAATAAGGAGTTCCTGTCGCGGTTCAGTGGGTAACGAATCCGACTAAAAACGATGAGGTGGCAGGTTCGATCCTTGACCTTGCTCAGTGGGTTAAGGATCCTGCGTTGCCGTGAGCTGTGGTATAGATTGCAGACGCGGCTCGGATCCTGCGTTGCTGTGGCGAAGGCCGGCGGCTACAGCTCCTGTTAGACCCCCTAGTCTGGGAACATCCATATGCCATGGGTGTGGCCCTAGATAAGGCAAAAAGACAAAAAAAAAAAAGATAAAATAAATTATTTATATAAACAGGTAAAGTTTTTACTGCTTTTTAAAAATAAATTAGTATATATTTTTTAAATTCTCAGTTTTAATTTCTAATGTGGTAGTTAATAACACTCTAGGGGGTCTATGATAATTTTTAAGAGTGTAACGGGTTCCTGAGTCCAAAAAGCTTCAGTATCACTGTGTTATACATTTAGTTGGTATAATCTTGCCTCCGATAAACACGTCATGGCAGGTATTTCACATGGTTTTCTAAGGAGGCTCTCACCTATATAGCTCTTAAGTTTTATATTATCTAAATGATCAAATCTGAAAATAAAATACACCCGTTCATTTTCTTTTTGTTAGTACTTACTTGTCATATGAATCCATCGCTATGACCCATTTGCACAAACCTTCGGCAGCTGTTGAAGCATTTCTGATCTTTTCTGGAACAAAATCTGGATTTGGAATATAATTTTTTCTTATGATATTCATGTAAGCTGGAGGAATATTGTCCTTGTCATATTCATGAAGTGACTGCAGAAATCGAATGTCACCAAGAAGTCTTTTAGCGGGACCCCAGAAGTCCTCAATTTTTTTCCCTGAACCTGTTGGGTCAGGGATTTTGTCAGCTTTGATGCCTTTCAAGATGCATATAGCTTCCATAACAAGCTTGACACCAGCAGGAGGACTCTTCATGGATTTTACCACTGTTATGTCCTGAAAATAACATACTAATTTTTTAAGACGAACCATTTATATATGACCTGTAATTGGCTCCTATTTGCAAACTAAGCCAGAGATATAGAAATTCACAGTTCATTGGGTAGAAATGGTGGCAGTGATAGAATTGTGTCCAGAAATGTTGAGAAGTTTATCCCAAAGGAAAATTATAAGCAAAAGAGAATGTTGGGAAGATAATCTATCTGAGATTAAATTCTTCTATATCTTTTTCTCTGTTGATATGCTATAAACCAGTGTATATGCCATATTTCAGTCAATGCAATCATAGTGTACCTAACATACATACTGTTTTAAAATCTGTTCCATTTCAATAGCAACGTATAGTGAACATCCTTTCATGTTAGTAAACATATTAAAGATATTTTAATTTTTTAAACATCATTTTTAATGGCTTCAGACTTCCAGTGTGTGTGTGTGTGTGTGTGTGTGTGTGTGTGTATACACATACATATATATGAACTATAATTTTAATATCCTATCTTGCTCTTTTTCTCTTTTTTACTATTACAATTGTCATGTTGAATTAAAGTCCTAATATCTTTTTTAAAAACTTTCAATAAATACTGACAAACTGCCCTCCAGAAAGTATGTAAAGGTGCATCTTTTACCACATAAACCATTAGCATCACTGGCGGGCATTCTGAAAGGCAAGAGAAATTTTATCTTCATCTGTATCTCTTTAAATATAAGTGATGTATGATATATTTTCATAATACTATTTGTATTTCTGCTTTTGTGAATCAGTACTTTTTATATAATTTAGTATCTCTCAGAGTTTCTTTCTTTCCTAATTGATTTATAAGAGTTTTTCACATAGAGTGTATCAGTCTTTTATTTATCATGTAGTTCAAAGACTTTTTTCAACATTTCTAAATTTCTATTCATGCTGTTTTGTATTTGTCTTTTTTGGCTGACCTATAAGGCATACAAATGTTCCTGGGCCTGAGACCGAATTCAAACCACAGCTGCGACCTATGCCACAGCTATAGCAATGTTGGATCCTTAACCCACTGTGCTGGGCTGGGGATCGAACCCACACCTCCACAGAGACAAGCTGGATCATTAACCTACTGCACCACAGCAGGAACTCCCTTTCCATGGTATTTAAATCAAACAAAATGTGTTGGTGTTTAGGCACTAAAATTCATTACTTAAAAAAAATTTGTATTATTTATGAAAACTACAAGAGTATCTGGAGCATATATATCAAACAATATTGCTTAGTGTTTTTTCTCTAATTTCTCTTATACCAAAGAAATCCTATGTCTTATTTTATGTTACAAGATTATTAATATCTGAACTACATTTTCTACTATTTTATAGTAATATAACTATTTGTATTGAAATTTCAATTGAAATCTATTTTGGAGTACAGTGTGAAGAAAGTATCTAACATTTTCTCCCTGACCTCACCTAAAAGTTTAGCCAAGATTCCCAACACTATATTTTTTTTATTTTTTATTTTTAGCTGCATCTAAAGCCAAAAATTCCTGGGCAGTGGATTGATACTGCTCCACAGCAGTGACAATATCAGATTCTTAACTCACTGAGCCACCAGGAAACTCTCAACACTATTTTTTGAAATTTATTTTTCTTAATTGAAATGTTCCTTTTCACATCCTAATTTTTAATACATTTCAAATCTAAGCTATAGTATTACAGAATATAACATTGCAAACTATACTATTATTTTATGTATCACACAAAATAAAACATTGACAAACACTGACACAACACTTCATCACATATGCTATAAAGCATATCCCAATCAGAGGTGTCTAAAGTATGAAAAAAGTGAGCCTAATTGAGTCAGTTAAAGTTGTTATGTAAAGTTCTTGAAATACCCATTGTCATATGATAGGTTATAACATTTGGTAGATTTCTTCTTTTTCAAAGTTGCTTAGTCATGCATATATATTACTACCCCCCCCCGGGGTATATTAGGGGATCTTTGCTACCTTGACAATGATTTCAATTGCGTTAAATGTGGAGACTAATGTGGAAAGACAGACTAGATTGTAGCACACAATGTTAAGTGCTTTCTTAAGCTCTGATGCCATGTGTCCCAGAATTCTGTGGTTGTGCTCTTACCTGTGCAGTGAGAGTGTCAAGGGCAGCTAGTGCTGATTCTAATATAGGCAAAGCCCCCGCCAGGTCAGCATCACATTCATCTTTGATGGCTTTGGCAGCCATAGCTTGTTCATTTGCTATTATTTCATCAGCCTTTACTATTTTTTCAGTTTTGGCAACTTCTACAGACTCCCTCTCAATGATTACCATCATTTCATCAACTTCTTTGCTAGCAACTTTTAATTGAGGGTGCAGAGCCTCTAACTCGAACTGCATTGTGGCTACTTGAGATGCAGCAGAATCCAGTTTATCCAAACCCACTTCGTATCTCTTTTTCATTTTCATTACTTCGCTGAAAGCAAAGAGATAAAACAAGGTTAGCTGTCAGCCTCTAATTCCTTATTCAAGGAAAAAAATGAAGTGTTCTTAAGCTTTTCAGGCTTTTGCAAGGTGTAACTAAAGAAGTGGATTGAAAGATTTTCAACTATATTAACAATTTGTCAAATACACAACTCTTGGAGTTCCCACTGTGGCACAGTGGGTTAAGAATCCAACTGCATTAGCCGGGGTCGTTGCAGAAGCACAGGTTCAATCCCTGCCTGGACAGTGGATTAACGGATCTGGTGCTGAAGCCACTGCAGCATAGTTTGCAGCTGTGGCTAGTATTCAATTCCTGGCCCAGGAACGTCCATATGCCATGGATGTGGCCATAAAATTGTTTTTAAAAAATGAACTTGAGAACTTTAGACTGTGTGTAACTAAAAGCATATGGTTAAGTCTTGGAGGCTTTTGTATTTCTAGTACCAACACAATATCTAGGCATATAACAAACTCAAAAGCTAAATACACTAAATATAAGGTAAGGAATCTTCTACTTCAAAATGAATGATGTGTCACTAAAATTAGTCACCTTGGGAAGGTTACTCCAACAGCATTATTGCTCCTTAATATCTTTTAATCACTTCTTCTGAATAGACTTCAGTGCCCAAAATATTCTTCAGTGTTGCTAAATGTGGCAAATCATTCTAAGATGTATTAAGAATCTCTAAACAGGAATTTTTTGTTTAAGATAAAAGTTCCCAATAGTTAATAAAGCTCTATACTCTTTTGATACAAAATTATTATAAGGAAATAATAACTGATTCAAAATAACATAATATTTTAATGTACTTTAATTTTTTATCTGCATTCATATATATTTTAGATGAAATTATACATGACGAGTAGAGAAGACTCTTCTTTATAATTTGCTTCATTTTAAATATTCAGATACGCTATAATTTTTCAAAGTAAAAGGTGACATGTTTTAGAAATTCTCTTCAAAAAGTAGGCTGGCGTAGGTAACACACCAACCAGATAATTGTCTAAAGGTGGAAGCACACACTTCAACTGTGCTTAACTGGCTTGAGCTGGAATAGGTACCCAGGAGAAGACTGAAAAAGCCATCACAGTGAAAAAAATTTATAAGTGCGGGCATGCTACACTTTCGTCACATGTTGATTCCCTCTGAGCAAGACATGTTACAGCAGTAGGAACTGAGAGACTGGATACAGGCTACCATATTATCTGTGAGTATGGTTTCATTTGAACACTTGTAGAGCAAGCACAGCATGGAGCACTTTCAGTGTGCCCATGTGACTCTTTGCTGGCTAAGATACTGGTTTCCTGGCAGGTAACCTGATAACTTGCTTCTAGGTTACAGACTACCTGGCTATAAAGAGATCTGAAGGCTTTAGCTATTAAGGGGAAGAAGAGCTACAGGGTGGGAATCCTAGCTGAAGTAAAGGAGAGTTTTTTGTTTTGTTTTTAAAGAGGAGAACTTGAAAGTCAAACAAAAATATCTACAAATGCCTAGAAAACTATTACTTTCAACTTTTCTATAAGTTGGTATCTTATTTTTATAATATTTCTTCCAGTTAGGATGGCCTTAAACATTAGGAACATATATTCAAACAGAAAAGTAAGTGATACCCTCCAATTAGACTCTCCAAGAGGTTTTGATCCTCCTGGATGGAAAAGTATGGGGGAGGAAAAAGCAAGATTCCATTAAGTTAAAAATCCTAAGATCTACATGGAAAGATAATTATGTTGACGGTCAAAGAAATAAAATCCAGCAGCCTTGGGGTGGACTTGCATTTCACTAGGTAAATGGAAAAAAAATACTACAGGTATGATTCAAACACAGGAGTGTGGACCATGATGCACAGGAAAGCTAAAACACCCCCACCGTGGAAGGCATTACAAATTTCCCACCAGAATCTAGAAAGCATCTTGGATAATATGAGAAAAGGTACTTCAAAATGCCTGAGACAGTGGGTTAGCCATAGGAATATTCAGAATGAACTGTAGTCAGTATGCAAAAAGTAAACTTATCATTAATATTTTGTGTCAAGAATTTTGTGCACATTTGGGGTTTTAAGTATACTGTCTAAAATTTAAAAGAATTTGGTCTATTAGATTAACAGATCTGCCTTTTAGTCCAATATAAGTCATGTAATTGAGCAACAGAGTTAATTTGTGTTTTTAAGTAAAAAATCTCATTAAGTTTATAGATAATAGTCATATACTTAAAATAACTTAAGGCTTACTATATATGTAAGTTTAACTTACTAGGTTTTATTATTTAAGTACTTGGAAAAGTCCAGTTTGCTAAACAAGACTTCAAGAGGGCAATGAAAATATTAAAAACTATAAATGCAATATAAAAATTGCTTAAATATTGTCATTATTCAAATACCTCCTCAAAAGTGATCATTAAAAATTCTAAACTTATAATTTCATAGGTAATTTTTTATATTTTATAATATATGAGTATTAATTTTTCCCTTTTTTTTCTTTTTGGCCACCCCTGTGTTATATGGAAATTCCCAAGCCAGGGATCGAGTCACAGCCATTGTAGAAACAAAGCTGAGTAGTTATATTGTGGGTCACAGGGGAAGTCCAAGTATTAATTTTTAGAACCAAAGAAACTTTGCTGCAATAAAAGTCAACTTCAACGATATGAAGAGCTCACACTTACAAATTCTACAGTACGTAAGTTTATTGATGCTTATATTGATGTTTTCAATGAGAGTTTATTTAAAGGAGAAAAACTGACTAAATATATGGAGTGGCTGTTTCTGGGTTTCAGTTGTTCAATACCTAAAGAGAAGATTTATCTGTTATCTTATCGAAGAAAAATTGCTCACTAGTGCTATTTACCCAACAGTATTGTAAAGTATCCTGAGGCCTTACCACAGATCTAAGTGGCACACCTTCATTCCTTAAACAAATATGATTATGCATTTGTGATGTGCTAGGCAATGCATCTGCCCAAGAGCATACACCCTGCTTCCTACCCTAAAAATGTTTGTGGAGTAAACCATTTAACAATTTAACAAAACTCACAGTGTATATATATGTGTGTACACATACATATGAAATAAGTCTGTATCACAACATGCTGTGCCATTTTTGTCTACTCGAATGTTTTAGAAACACTGTAGCTTATTTGGAAATAAGAAATTTCAGAGTTCCCGTTGTGGCTCACTGGTTAGAGAACCCAGCTAGCATCCTTGAGGATGTGGGTTCTATCCCCAGCCTCACTCAGTGGGTTAAGGATCCAGCATTGCCAAGAGCTGTGGTTGCAGACACAGCCCTGATCCTGCCTTGCTGTGGCTGTGGTGTAGGCCAGCGGCTACAGCTCCAATTGGACCCCTAGCCTGTGAACCTCCATATGCTGCGGGTGCAGCCCTAAAAAAAAAGAAAAAAAGAAATTTCATGGTTACCTTCTTTTCTTTTCCAACAACAGTTTGAAGGTGGAGATTAATTCAAGATAAGAGGTAGGAGTCACATAATTGTATCTTTGAAGTTCAACATAGAATGATGTCGATAAATCTATAGTAGAAGTGTGGAAGCTTTTGCACATCTCAATACAGCCACCTCGTATTTCCTCTGACATTTCAATATCTTCCAAGAAGCGCGAGGCAACTGCCTGCAGTGCATCTTCAGGCCAGGACTGAAATTAAGATAAATGCTTTAGCACATGATCAAAGTTACTGATGTGAGTCTGTCACTATAGCAGTCCTTCACTTTGGAAATGCAGGCGAAAGCATGAGGGATGGAGCGGGACAGATACTCAAGAGGAACTTCGCCAAGTCCTTGCACACTTAGGACAGGGAGCAAGTCACTAGTGCATGTAATATTAACCCTTCATGGTTTATTCAGGGGTTAGAGAAATTGTTCATGAGTGTTACAGGAGCAAGGAAGAGGAAAGGAACCAAACTTATAGAATGACTATCTTTTGTGTGCTTTCTAATATTATTTCATTTAATTCTCCCAGCAATTCTCTGAGGTAACATTACTATCCTTTACTCTAAACTCCAGAAATACATGAACAACCACCTCCTTGATTTCTTTCATAACGGTCTCAAACTCAGCAAACCAAAAACACAGCCCTCATCTTTCCCCAAATAGTTGCAGTCTTTCTCAACTTAAACATCACCACCATCCAGTTACTCAAGCCAAAATGCAGGATTCATCCTTGATTCCTCTTCTCTTCCACAATCCTACATCCACCCATATCAGTTCTATAGGGATCAGCCCTAAAATAATTTTCAAAATCCTTTCTATTCTTTCAATACCTACAACAGCCATCAGTCCAGTTCAACTCTCTGTTATCATCTTCCTCCTCGCCGGTGTGCCTATACAGCTGCCAGAGTGGTCTTATCAAATGCACATTAGCTCAAATCATACTCTCAATTTCTAACTCTTGCAAAGACTTCTCAGCATATTAAAAATAAAATCCAAAGCCAACTTGTAAATCTCTACCAGGCCTGACCTTTCCCATCTTTCCAACCTCAACTCTTTGACTTCCTCCTTAGTTACTGTGCCCCTGTCACCCTGATTATCTGTTACCCCATTTGTTCCTTCTCTTTGGCTCCTTGTCCTCACTAATTTATTCTGATCAAACCCTCTGAGTACTGGCACTTTTTGTCCTTCATGTTCCCTGTCAGGAACCTGAATGACACAATTTTATTCTAAACTTTTCTATGATAAACTGAGGTCAATGATGGCACACACTGGTCATAAAATATTTTCTATTATAATGACTTTCTGAATGATAATTTCATAAAATACATTATTATTAGAAAATCCTGCTAAACTGTAACTTGGAGGGGAGTTATAAAATGTCATACTTATGACAGAGATTCAACATTTCTAGAAGTTTATACGACAATACCTGAAACCAGTCAATGGTACAGCAGTTAACAAGAGCAGGGAACTTTCTAAGACGAATCCGAAAGGCATCTCCAATGGGACTCATGGCGAGGACAACATGCAGTTGGTTGCGGCAGCGATCAATGAACATGTTGAACAGAGCTATGGGACTTCCATCTGTTTGTTTGGTTTTATCCCTTTGTCGATCTAAATGACGCATCTTTTCACATATCTCCTGCTTCTCATCCAATACAAAGAGATTTGGAACCTCCCCAGCATTGAGTAGATTGTTGACATCTTCTAGAAATGACTCCCTTTTAATCTGAGTGTCTGTAAACAGAAAGACACCTTGCATCTCCCCTTCAGCACATTTCCTTAAGATCACTTTTAAATCCTCATGCCACTCCGTGTTACCATAGCCCTTGGAGATTTCGACCTGGAAAACTGCACAATCAGACATGTGGGCAGCTAATCTGGTGACAGACTGTCTCCCACTCCCTCCAACACCAACCAGAAGAGCATGGCTACGAGGCTGCTTCAGGATCCTGGAAATTCTGCTGATGTGTTCTATGGCAAATCGGAATAAGACGAGGTTCATGGTTTTTTTGCTCATATTGTTGTATTCTTCTAGGTGAGCTTCTACTATCACCCGGAGAGCATCCACATCTGCGACTTCTCTGTAGTTGGTATCCTCTCTCTTGGGATCGTGGAAATCACAAAACATTAAGCTGCGTAAGTCATCTTCTCCAACCACTCCATCATTATCAAAATCCAAGTTTTGAAAAAGCTCATGAAAATTTTCATTCATATATTTTTTCAAGATTTCTTGAATGTAGTTGATAAGCCAACTTCTGTCTGCATTATCCAGAAGGCGATCATAATACACTCTAAGGACCTGTATCAGAATTAAAAAGCAGCTTTAAGAACAACTTCTACTTTCTGTGTTATTTCTATGCTAATCTCGAGTAATATAAAAGTATTCTCAAGAAATTTTGGGGAGGTCGGGAGGATGACGGAGGAGTAAGAGGTCGTGCTCACCCTCTCCCACAAATACATCAAAAAACGCATCTAAATATAAAACAACTTGGACAGATCATCATCTGAATGCTGATTAATTTAAACCTCCAAAAACTGCAAGAAACTCCTGAAATAACTAGGTAGAACAACAGAAGTAAAAAAAAAAAGGTGAGAGAGAAAAAAGCAATCAGGATGGCAGCCAGCACCTCAGGGAGGGAGCTGTGAAAAAGAAAAGTTCCCTGGGAAGAAACCTAAACAAGGATCAACGACCAACGGAACCAGAGGGACATCAAAGCCTGAGAAAAACGCAGCAGCTGGATTGAGATAGGAAAATCGGAGTTAGAGACTCACACAGATGACCTGAATACCAGCGCAGACACCACAGCCTGAGGCGTCGGGCAGTGCCTGGGAGCTAAGACACAGGTTCCTAAGGTTAGTCCCTGTGAGAGGGCAGAGGTCAGTGGCCGCAGTGGTTGCGGGAATAGGACAAGGAACAGCGATATTCTATGATTTGTGGAGAGCAAAACCAGGACTGAAGGAACCGAGGAAGTCTGATCCCGCAGGGGAGGCAAGCCTCCATTGTGAGGGAGGAGGAGAGGAGGAGGGGCGGACCGCCATAGGAAGCAACTTGAATTAGCGTGTAGGGCGGGGCAACGGTTACCTGCCAAAGAGAGCGGAAGTGGGGAGGAGCCAGTGGAGGCTGCAGCTGTAGCAGCGGGGGCAGAGCCCATGCCTTGAAGCCCATGGACGGAGCACTGTGCCAGGTTGTGGACCCAGGAGCATGTGCCAGCCAAAATCGGCAGGGGTGGCGGGGCCCTGTGCCGGTCCACGGACCTAGGTGACTGAGTCAGCCCACAGAGTTGGTAGCTCTGGAGGGTGGAGCAGTACGTGACCACACGGAGCTAGCTTTCGCAGAGGAGCAGGGCCAGTGCCAGCTGCTAGAGCCAGGAAACTGCCACAACCAACAAGAAAGCATCAGCGGAAGGGTGGAACAAATGCCAGCCTGCTGAGCCAGCCTCTGACAGGTGCCTCTTGTGGTTCCAATCACCTCAAAGAGGACTTTGCAGTCAAACACTAGTTTCCCATGGCTCTCACTCCCAGGGGAAATCATACCTCCTGCTGCTGCTATTGCCAAATGCTTAAGACACGTGGTAGATCTGCTTAGAGCTGGCGACCACTTCCCAGGGCTGGGCAACTAGGAGTAGACAGCGCCAACTTCATGCAATTGAGAGCATAGAGACTAGGCACCAACTGTCGACCATAGCCATTCCTACACTCTCACAGAGAACACTCAGAGTACCACTGAGATAACAGCCTGCTCACTCCAAAGAAAAAGACACCAAATAGTCAAACTCCTACACCAAAAATAAATAGTAACCCCACCAAAAAATACAAAGGGGAGCTCCTCCCTAGAAGTACCCTTCCAAGTCTACAGCGTGGCCTCCCCAAACTCACAGAAAAAGAAAACCACAAACAAGATGAAGAACCTCAAAAACCATTCCCAGTTAAAAGAACAGGACAAGTCATTTAAAGCAGCCAACAATGAAACAGACCTCTGTAGTCTGTCAGAAATGGAGTTCAGAAGGGAGGTAATGAAAATACTTGAAGAATTAAGGCGGAATATCCAGAAATTAAGAGAAGATGCAAACAGCAATGCAGAGTCCTTTAAAAAGGAGCTAGAAATCA
>PVHT020000143.1:6547962-6566771 GCA_004024745.2 Catagonus wagneri
TAACAAGTCCACAAACAACAAATGCTGGAGGGGGTGTGGAGAAAAGGGAACCCTCCTGCACTGTTGGTGGGAATGTAAGCTGGTGCAACCACTATGGAAGACAGTGTGGAGGTACCTTAGAAAACTCCACATAGAATTACCA
Organism: Catagonus wagneri; assembly: GCA_004024745.2. Classification (NCBI taxonomy): domain Eukaryota; kingdom Metazoa; phylum Chordata; class Mammalia; order Artiodactyla; family Tayassuidae; genus Catagonus; species Catagonus wagneri. The sequence continues at coordinate 6,548,105 of PVHT020000143.1, forward strand.
TATGACCCAGCAATCCCACTCTTGGGCATATATCCAGACAAAAATTTCCTGGAGAAAGACACTTGCACACGCATGTTCACTGCAGCACTATTCACAATAGCCAAGACATGGAAACAACCCAAATGTCCATTGACAGATGACTGGATTAGGAAGATGGGGTATATATACACAATGGAATACTATTCAGCCATTAAAAATGATAAAATAATGTCATTCGCAGCAACATGGATGGAATTAGAAACCCTCATACTGAGTGAAGCAAGTCAGAAGGAGAAAGACAGATGTCATATGAAATCTCTTATAACTGGAGTCTAAAACACTGCACAAATGAACATCTCAACAGAAAAGAAAATCACGAACTTAGGGAACAGACTTGTGGTTGCCAAGGGGGTGGGGAGGGGTGGGGGAGGTGTGGGAGGGAATGGGGATAACTAGTGCTTTAATGATGGAAAACCAAGGAGATCCAACTGTATTGCACGGGGAACTATATCTAATCACGTGACAAATCCATATATGTACATGTAACCGAGTCACCATGCAGTGCAGTTGGAAAATCTGACAGAAATCTGTAAACCAGCTATAATGCAAAAAAAAAATAAATTATAAAAATTTTTTTATTAAATTATTAAAAGCATATCCAAACAACGATTGGCTCATAATAATATTTATTAATTTTTAAATATTCATTTTAATATTAATTTTGTTCATTTATTTTTGGAATAATACACAGTTACACTGTTATCAATAAATAAAGGTGAATTAGGGGGACTGAAGCAGATTATAGAGGTGCAAAGATTATTAGGACTAGAGAAGGAACAACGATTAGAGAAAGTGAGTGACTGTCTTTGCTGGTCACTCAGATGTAGATAACTGAGCCGGACACTGGCATCTAGCGATCTGCAACTCCCTTGAAATGACCTTTTCCTTTTCCCAGCTAGGTAACATTTTGAAAATGACTGGCACATCAATAGATTTTTTTTTATAAAAGTGCTTTTTTGGTAAAACGGAATGTTTTAGGTGAAGGGCAAGTTTGTTTTGGACATTTGTTAATTATTTTTGTTGTAAGTAATTTCAGAGGACAATCTACTAAAATAAACCTCTGCTTATGTACGTACTTTGTGGGACTGCAAAAAATAGTTAATATGACATAAAATAAATTATTTCCCTGGGAGTTCCCATGTGTCTCGGTGGGTTAAGTATAAGGTACACATACTAGGTATTACAGACCACTGGACTTCTATTTTTTATTGTTCCCAATGAAGCAAGGTGCTACTTCACAATTCTGAGCTGAGGACTTAAACTCATTATGTTATATAAATATGAGGTAGTCACCAAAATGACAAGTTATTATATTATGAATCTTATTAAATGCCCAGAGAGCTAATAGCCATTGTGAAAACTCAATAATCTAACATCTGAGGCAGGACAGGATCTGAACAATGCCTAAAAGTAACTGCACATACCACAAATAAACAACAGCCAATGGAAATTGCTCCCATGACTGGAAGAACACAAGGTATCATAATCCCAAGTGATGAAGCATGATATGTATAGTAAGATGCCCTCTTTCCTCCCTTTACTCACTCATTCGACAATATTCATCAAGTGCCTGCCCTGTGTCAGGCACTGGGAAAAGCAGTGAATAAAGAAAGCTGCTTCTCTCAGAACGCTTCTGTTCTACTTGAGACAATAAGTAAGCAAAAATATAGTTGAGGTCAAGTGATGTTCAGTGTTATGAATAATAAAACGAGAAAAGGAATAAAGACCTACAGGTTGTAGAGACAGTTCTCTATGAGGAAGCCTCAGTTGTAAGGGGATATTTGAGTTAAGCTCTTAATGAGGTAAGTGGGCAGGCCTCGTGGATAATGGGAGAGGAGTGTCCTAGGTAGAAGGAACACCAAGGACAAAGTTCCTGAGGTAGAGGATGCTTGATTCTTCCAAGAGTAAGATTTGGCCCATGACTAAATGCCGTCTTAGGCAACATGCTCCTTCAGTGAAGTCAATGACATCTTCCTCTCTTATCTTTCTCCCTCCCCACCTTTCAGCACATATCTATTACCCATTTGGCTTACCAGACTGTAAAAAATAGTCTGGATCCTATATTCATGATCCAGAACATGGATATCACTCAGATGATTAAGTGACCTACAATGGAGTACAGTAAGAATGTGCAGATCATACTCTTGCAAAGAATCACTTTTAGGGACCTTCCTGTGTGGAACGGACATTTGCTTGGGCATATATATGAATCTGTGAGGATTTAGGAATAAAGTTGCAGATCTAAAAGCCCATAAAAATGGGATTTTCTAAAGTCTCTTTGAAATGTGTATCTAACAAATGGTTTTAACATAGCACATTTCCATTTTCTAGCTTTTTAAACTACATTATTAAAATTAAAGTAACTATATTATTCATATATTAAAAAGAGAACATTTCCCTTCTATCTTCCTACATTCTTTGCCTATTTAAAAATACTGAGCTATTATTTTTTATTTAAAAAAATTTTTTTTTGTCTTTTAGGGCCATACCTGCAGCATATGGAAGTTCCCTGGCCAGGGATTGAATCAGAACTGCAGCTGCTGGCCTACACCACAGCATAGCAATGTGGAATCTGAGCCGCATCTGTGACCTTCAGTTCACCACAGCTCATGGCAAGCCCAGATCCTTAAACTGCTGAGGGAGGCCAGGGATAGAACCCACATCCAAATGGGTACTGTTTGGATTCTTAACCCACTAAGCTACAACAGCAACTCTTGAGCTATTATTTTCGATGCATTATTTTTTGTATTTTCTCTCTCTCCTGCCTTTACAAGTTTGTACAAGAAAATGTTCACCCACATCTCTTCCCAAAGAGAACTTAAAATATATTTTTATATAGTTTCCATGCCCTCAAAGCTACTTTGCTTTGTAGTTCTTTTAGCAGCTGGTATTACAAGTAATTAATGTACATAAATACATTCACCTCTTATAAAAACAAAAAGTGTTACAAAACAAAATTTCTTGAAGTCAAACAAGGATTAAGTCACATAAAGGATACCCCCAAATGATACCTATTTTGAAATAGCCTATAAATCGCACATTATAAACCACCTATACTTTAAAAAAGAAACAGCCTATAAATCAACAGATTCCTGAAAATGAGATAAAGCATCTTAAGTGTCTTAAAATATGTTAGTGCAATTTTAGAAATTATCTTGACCATTGGCCTTCATAATGTCCAATAGTGGAATGCATTTCAAAAGTACAAATTGCTTAATTTTTTTTTTTTTTTTTTTGCTTTTTAGGGCCGCACTTGTGTCATACAGCCTATGCTCAGCCAAAGCAACATCAGATTTGAGTTGCATTTGCAACCTACACCATAGCTCATGGCAACGCCAGATCCTTAACTCACTGAGCGAGGCCAGGGAATGAACCTACAACCTCATGGTTCCTAGTCAGATTAATTTCCACTGTGTCACGACGGGAACTCCTGAGTATTTCTTTTAACCCAGTTGTTGGCATAGTAAAGTCTCTGTTTCTTGCATCTTATCTCAGTGATGTGGGGATTTACCTCATGAACCCAAAGACGTTTAATCACTTCTTTGTTTTCTGCTGTTTCTGGTCTTGACAAACACACACCCTGAATGACACGGGAGAAATCTCGAAGGTTGAACAGGTAGTGAGATTTAGCCGGAGTAGGCAAGAGATTTTTCATTGCTTCTTTATACAGATTCATTGTACCATTTACAATTTGTGTAGTCAAATCTAGAAAATCTTCTGGAAATTTATAACTTAAAAAATTTCAAGAAAAAAATGTTAGCAAATATAGAACTGACACATAAGTAATATTTAGTATGACTAGTATCGAATTTTTTCTTACAATTAAATCAAATGGATTTAGTTGTCAAAATTATCATTTCTTGTTATAAGAAAAGCTACTTGTTTTAAAGCTATTTTCCTTTCATTATTTTATTTTATGTTCAAAGTAACTCCAATTTAATGGATTTAAAACTACTTAAATGAATGGACAGAAGAGCCAACCAAGAAACCTATATTATGTCACTCAAACCTATCACCCACTAGATGATGCTTCTTCCTCTTTCACTCCCTGGCATTCCTTCATTTTTATTTTTAAAAATTAAAAAAATTTAAATATTTATTTATGTTTTCTTTTTTACAGCTGTGCCTACAGCATATGCAAATTCCCAGGCTAGAGATCAAATTGGAGTTGCAGCTGAAGGCCTATGCCACACCCACTGCAAGACCAGATCTGAGCTGCATCTGTGACTTGCACTGCAGCTTGCGGCAATGCCAGCCAAAACGCACTGACGGGAAAGAATCAACTGAGTGAGGCGCGGGATCAAACCTGCATCCTCATGGACACTACATCTATTTCTTAACCCACTGAGCCACAACAGGGACTCTAGTTACTTATTTTTTATTGAGATATAGTTGATTTCCCTGGCATTCTTAATTGCATATAGGTAGAATCCCTGAAGAACACTGGTGAAATGGGTGTTTTCAGAGAAAGGGAAGGAAGAAAATAAAAATACAGAAAAAGAAAAGATAAAAAAGAGAATTAGAAAGAAAGGAAATAATGAGCCAAGATTTTTTTTTCAGGGCAAAAGGAATTATTAGGGCAGAAAGATCATAGGAAAATAATATCCATTTGGAATAATAGGCCATATTTCACTGTGGGCTTGATGAGCCAGCTGTCCTCTCCCATCAACAGTGGATAGGGCAAGGGACAACAACTTCCTGAGAATGGACCATAGGGAGTGGAGAATTGCACTGCTCACATCCGCTTGGCTCCCCAACCTCCAAGCTTCCTGTGAAGAAGCACTGAGTGTACAAAGCTAGGGAGCAACATTTCCCCAGGGTACAGGCTCTAAGGCTACATTCAAACCTAGACATGAACACCTCTGGGGGACTCAAAGAGTTTTACTAGAGGGCATCAAAGTCGTGGGATAAACTTGGCACTCTTTCCAACATTAGCTGTATTATGTGGCAAAAATTCAAAATACCGATCATTCCAACATGGGCATATTATACAATGGAATGCAAAGTTTGTGATTTTGAGGTTAAAATCTAAGATTTAAGACAAAGGAAAAAGAGAAAGCTACTGTGGCTTCTTTGGGTTGTGTTCCCATGCCTGGAGATGGGAGCAAAAGAGGGGGGAGCAATGTTGCCTGTATCTTTCTTCTTGTCTAAGGATGCTTTTGAGGAAAAGTTTGAGAAGCACAACTTGTACTCACACATTCTCAAAAGATTTTACACTCCTAGAATAAAAAACCAAACACACCTTCAACTACTTACCAGACTTTTAAATGCCAGGTTAAGATTCTAGAGAAGATCGTAAACATGGATTTATCACTAAACTCATTGATTGTTATAATATTGAAGTGTCGCATGTATCGAGGAGTTACTGGATTTCGGCCACCACCTAAATATTAGAAAGGATAACTCTTAACAATGTTACTCATATATACCAGAGTATTTTCTATATATTTTGCAGCATAAATCAACTTGAAAGATGGACAAATTCTTGGCACACACATGTTAATAGTAATCGATTGCTTGGATAACCTTGAACTCAAAAACAGTTGTCTCCTTAAACTCAAGATGCTAGTTTCTAGCTGAATTATCTGAATTAGTTCAAGTAATTAGATATGATCTTGGTCAGGTCTATTTACCAACAACAATTCAACCAGCCAGAGCCATCAGCCATCTTCTCCATCACTCAGACATAGTCCAAAGCCATAAACTATATTCTCATTACAATACCATATTAAGACAGAATATTATACAATACTAATATAATAATACATGCAATATTAACATGTCCCTGGTGATCCTTACTGACCAAAATTTAAGGTCCTTTGTACATGGCTGAAATGCAGCACAACCTTGGCATAAGAGTCTCATTCTTCCCCCGAATTTTAAAATAAATTTCCCAAAGAGTAGTCTATGTGGTTCATGTAGCCACTTCACTGGTTGCTTGGAATTTTTAAAATCTGACAATTTTCTCATTTTCACAAAATAGTGATCACATTTTCAAATATGAGGTTTTTTGTTAACTGACTTAGAATGTAACATCTTACAAAATTAATATTAACATCTTTACATGTATAGGCAAAACGCATTTGCTTTTTAAAGGGATTCTATCAGGAAATCTCTAGTAAACAAATGGTTTTAAAAGAGCATAGTATCTTTAATGTATATATTTTGCTTAAAATATATAGGTTCATGTTTTATACTTGTCTTAAACCAGTTAAATCTGTATTTTGCTTTTATCACTGCCAATTATACTGTGCTGATTTGGACAACATGGACATGTGTAAAAGCACTTAACTAGTAGTCTATAGATCAAAAAGTTATGTATATTTATGTACTTAGAAGCTTATCATAAACACTGATTCACCTGGGCATGTTTAAGGAGACGGTGAAAGAGGTGCAGAAGAAAAAGGGAGATCACACACCCTACTCTGTCTTCAGCCCTTCCTCCCAGAGAACATTCAGAACATTTAGGAAATGGGGTCCAAGAGGCAAAGACACCTCAAGGATTCAGCCTATTCAGTCCCCGAGAAGGCAGGGAAAATGGGCATGCAGTACAATGACTGCTGGGTGGTAGGGGAGAGGCAACGTAGAACTGAAGTCTGAGACCCAGGAGCAACAGAGTTATTTAAAAAACAGAGATTCCCTGGAGTCATGTTACATCCAGAAAAGGAATTTTTAAAAAATAGAATGCCAGCTTGAGTTCAGGAAAAGAAGTGTTAAAGACGTCCAGTTAGTTGAATCAAGCCATTTCATATATTCCAGGATTAAAAAAATTCCCTTACATTGAGATTTCTTTGCGTTTATAAATTTCTCTTGAAATATATAAAGGATCCTTAAGAGTTGGGGTTTTTTTGTTTGTTTGTTTTTGGTTTTGCTTTTTTTTTTTTTTTTTAATGGCACGCTCCTGTAGCATATTGAAGATCCCAGGCTGCAGGCTGAATTAGAGATGCAGCTGCCAGCCTATGCTACAGCCACAGCAAGGCGGGGTCTGAGCTGCACCTATGACCTACCCTGTAGCTTGTAGCAATGCTGGATCCTTAAGCTGCTGAATGAGGCCGGAGATTGAAACTGTATCCTTATGGACACTATGTTGTGTTTTTAACCTGATGAGCCACAAATGGAACTCCAAGAGTTCATTCTTTTGGCCATTTCCTACTTAAATTCCCCTCAACAGTCTAAGTTCAGAAATACATTACAATAAGTCTTGACCAGGGTACAGGAAAGTTGACCTCTGAAGCAGGGAGACTTCATACAACTGAAAATTTAAGGGATGAAACTGAGGAAGATGAGCTTTCCAAGGGGAGGAGGATCTGGGTTCTCGGGCCAACTGGGATCTCAGAATACAGGGACAGGGAATGGGGAGCAAAGTCCTAGAAGGTAGGAGAAAAAGGACACGGAAGAACTGGCTGGTTTGGGGAGAATGACTTGAAGCAAGGCAACCCACTCCACAGTGCTGACCACTGTGGACACTCTGTCAGGTCACAACCTACACACATAGAAAATACACAAAACATTGTAACGCAAATTGTCCAGCTGAATTTCTCTTTCTCCAGCTATCTCTTCATATATAGCCAGAGTGATTTTCAATTTCAATCACAAATTCAGAAAATGTACCTGGAGGTCCCATAGCACACATGATTTGTATATCCACTAGTTTAATCATAGAACAGTCTTTTAGGTCATACCAATTCCAGTGATCTAACCACTGTCTAAGTAACTCAATGGGAGGTTGAGCCCCATATACCTCCCGAGCAGGCATATTGACATCATCAACAAAGACAACCTGAGAATGAAAGGAGAAAAGGTGTCAGAAAATACAGCCATCTTAATACAGTGTCCTATTCAAACAATGCCCAGGCAGAGAATCAGATTATCCTCTTGTAGCATACATATGTGAAAAGTGATGGTTTCTTTTCAAATAAAGAACAATCTGCCTTAGCATCCATGTTTCCAAGATGGGAGGTAGTCTCGCCACTAACGTGTATAGGTTAAGAGTTTATTTTTTTCTTTTTTTTTAGGGCTGCACATGCAGCATATGCTAGGGGTCGAATTGGAGCTGTAGCTGCCAACCTATGCCACAGCCACAGCAATGTCACAGCCACAGCAATGTTGGATCTGAGTCACATCTGTGACCTACACTGCAGCTTGTGGCAACACTGGATCCCTAACCCACTGAGAGAGGCCAGGGATCAAACCCGCATCCTCATGGGTACTAGTCAAGTTTGTAACCCACTGAGCCACAACAAGAACTCTGAGGTTAAGAGTTTAGAACCTAGTAATCCTCTCAGATAATTTCTTAGTATGCCTTCTCATTTTCCCTTGTACATCTTCAATACATTAAAATAAATGAGGAAGGTGCAATTTTAAAGTTAACTATAACCTCTGAGTGATAAGAACAAGGTCGAGAAGGGTATTCTTGACAGATAAGTCAATTGATGGTTGGATTTTTAAAGTCCCAGAGAGCAAGTAGCAAAGACTCTGCTGAGTAAAAATGTTAATGAGAGAATCAGAAAGGTAGATAATTTGCCAGATGAATATTCTACTTTAATTCAAAGGGCAACCACTTGTTCTTAATGTCAAGTTGCCTGATGCACATACAAATATGAGCACACTTTCAGGAAAACTTCTTAATCAAAACTGTGATTGAAAAAAAAAAAAAACTGTACAAAGAGATGTCAAGCCCCAGTATGCCTGGCTTCCTTGTTCTGAATGTAACAACACACATGAATAGGACCAGTGCTGTCCTATATGTATAGAAACAGAGAGTAAATTACCATTCTCTTGCCCAAAGGAGGACCAAAAACTCCCTTTCTTCTTTTGTCCAGTTTTGACATGATAATATTCTGAGTTTGAGCTGCTGTAGTTTGTGCTGAGAAGTTAATCAGCAGAGGCTTGTAGATATCTTTATTGAGTTGATTTAAAAGAAAATTCTGTACAATAAGAAATAATAAAATGATCCATAATTGCAATTTTGTGTTGACATTTCAAAGTAACCATTAAGCATCACTTTGACACACTCAAATTTAACCTTCGAGTGTCACAGTGTAGAAAGAGATGGAATCAGTAAAAACTAGTTCATCACATCAGCAGAGTGTCTCTATTTGTCTAGGCCCCAGACATGTGGCTTCTCTGATTTCCAAAACCACCATGAAAAGTACACATTCCTTCTTAACAGGAAGTCAGAGAGACAGAGGTTAAGAAACTTGCTGAAGGTTTCAGAGATGGGGGCATGAATTCAGACTGCCATTTGTCTCTCTCTAGATCAATGTTCTTTGAATATAGATTATCTTTCCACTTAAATACCAAGTTAACAGACTGTAAGTTAGGAAGCTTACATAATTTTCACTTTCTAATGGAATTCACTTTAAATGAAGTATAATTACAATGATTCTTATCAAGATGTGTTCTACAGATCATCTTATAAAAGAATAATGAAGCAGGAAAATATTTACAATATATTAAGTAGAAAAAGCAAATTAAATATAAGATGCAAAGCATGTTCCCAATTTTGTGAAAAGTAATTTCAAGAAACATGGGCAGTTTATTATATGGGCTGAATTTGATGGGGGTGCAAATGACAAAAGGCTTTATTTTTCTTTACCCATTGCCTTTAACCATGTCAAGCCTTCATTCCATGACTCATGACAATATCTTAGCTAAGTCCTTTAGTGTTCTGTACACTTTCAGTTTTCTTTTTAAACAAATCCATACTAACACAACACCTTGATTTAAAGTCTCAGTCTAAATTTCTCCCCTCTCCACTCTTAGGTATTCAGACATATGGCATTTAATACAATAAAGGTAACATTTCAATCTGTGAAGAGATTATTCAATATGTAACACCAGGACAATTATTTCACTATATAACCAAATATATTCCAAAAGGATTAAAGTATTAGATTCAAATACAAAATTAGTAAAGAACTAGTAACAGGTACTATCAGAATTGGGAGAATGTGAATTGACCCGGAACCTGCAATGGGGAAGGGTCACTGACAGCTCCTCCCCTCTCCTTCACCTGCCTTCCCAACCTTCTTCTTGTCCCCATGGTTGGGTAACAGGCAGAGCTGGAGGAAGAGGCGAAAGTCCTATTTCACCAGCGTCATTGTGATTCTCTCTTGGCTAATGCTATCTCACCTGCTGTTGTGGCAAGCTTCAAAATAATTGCTCTCTGAGAACAGAAGTGCAGCGTCCTTGAATATCCAAATGGACATTCACATTGCACAGTTCCCTGACCTAAAGGAACAAATGGGGTTCCACTACTGCTGTGGGCAGTCATATGGAATGAAGTACCAGGAAGGCTCAAGTCCATTTATCTTTCACATTGTCCAACTGACCCCAAGGAAACTCACTTATTTGCAATGCCAAAGGCTGGAAGTACTACTTACTATTAGTTCCAGACAGCTTTCTGCTTTCAGAAGTCTGAAACTAGAGACAAGAACTGATCTTTGGTCTATATGACCCCCGAAACACATGGGAATATAGGCTTTGTAAAGCTACTGAAATTTGGGGCATGTCTGTTACAGCACCTAGCATTTTCTTAACTAACCCACAATGGGTATGATTATAGAAGTCATTAAGGAAAATGAGTCTTATTACCATATAGTAATCATTCACATATTAAATAATTAAGAAAACTAAATTATCAAATAAATAATTACCCTTTGCAAGGGAGAAGAAAATTTTCATCATGAACAAGCTATTTTTATTAAAATATCTTTAAAAAGTGACAATAATTTAGTGCTATATAATAGCATCACATCTTTAATCAATTTTCAAAAATAAATAGATAATTACTCAAAAATTCTCCATGGCTCCAACACATAGAAATATCATCTACCATTTCAGGTAATTAAAAAAATTATACTCTTGGCCAATATGCACATTTTAATAGGTAGAATTTCCACAATACTTACAATAATGTAAACACTCTTTCCAGTTCCTGTTGGTCCTACAAATATTGATGGCTTTTGATGGGTGGTCAACAATTCCATTAGTGTAGAGTACCGAACTGTGTCCAGAGTGGGTACAATGATTTCATTAAACATCATATCCTTAGGAATCGGAGGAGCTTCTGCCAACTTCCTTACCCATGGTTCCCATTTTCCTATTCCCTGTTTATAATAAATAATCAAATAGTGAGTTATGCCATAAAATGTATTTAAAAGTTCTGTACTCCTGTGTCAGTGTAGAAAAGATGAAAGATCAAGACCAACTGTCTGTGATATTTACACATTTATTTTTTTCTTTTAAAACTCTTCACTCTGATTTTTTCAAAGTTAAATTTTGTGGTAAATTAAGGAGAAATTAGGTTTCCATAATAAAAATGAGATGGCAATACTGTGATACTCGTGATGCCCCCAAATTACTGTCAAACCAAAGATCAGTTGTTTTAGCCAAATGTTAGGTTCTTTAATGTCACTGAGAAAATTGGTCTAACCAATGTGTTAAAGAATAAATAATTTTATTCAATGTGTTAACATAGAAAAATTATCTACATAGAACATTGGCTACATATTGATTTTTATAACGGTGCTTATAACACCTGCTTATAATTTTAGGCACGTTTTCTCTTTCATTTACTTGGTAAAAAAAAATCTAAAATTTATTTTCAGCAATTTTCGAGATCTATAGTGTCAACTATATTCATGTTGTTGTGCAACAGATACCTAGAAAAGTTCTCTCAATATGATATTAGTATTATAAGTCAATGTTACACTGTGTCTTTGCACCCAATTAGCTTATGAACAAAAATTTTAATTTGCTATGACAGTGTTTATAACAGAAAATTTCAAAAATACCATGTCAACTCTCTCTCCTTAGAAAAACACCATTGCCCTTTCCAAGATTCTTACAAAATCAAATTCAAGCTCCTGGTCATTCAAAGCACATCAGAATTCAGACTCATCCTTCTTTCACGTGGTTATGTACCCCACAACCCAGCCTCACTGATGGGCTGACTGGTTCTAAACATGCCCTGGGTCTCTGACCCTTGAGATATGGGACTCTTGTCCTACAGTATACATGACGCTCTTCTGAAGAGGTTAAAAACTCACTGAGGGTGGCCCTGTGCTTTATTATTCATTTTTGTAATCTCTAGCAGTGCTCTGTACATATGCTCTGCATATAGTAGAGAAATTTTTGAGGAGGTTGAATTCATATCAATCTTAATACTGCAAACAAAATTTCTAGAACTTTCTAAAACTGATGAAGAATTAATGCCCTTTTGATACTCTCTTTCTTTTTTTTTTTTTTTAGGGCCGCTCCCATGGCATATGGAGGTTCCCAGGCTAGGGGTCGAATTGGCGCTACAGCTGCTGGCCTACACCACAGCAATACCAGATCCAAGATGCGTCTGTGACCTACACCATAACTCATAGCGGGATCCTTAACCCGCTGAGAGAGACCAGGGATGGAACCTGCATCCTCATGGTCAGTAGTCGAATTTGTTTCTGCTGCACCACAATGACAACTCCCCCTTTTGATATTCTTGATAATCTAATGTGGATCTTTTGCCACCAAACAGGGAAGAGAATATTAAGAATCAGAAAGCCTGGAACAGATAGTCATTTAGAGATTACGTGATCCTCGGAAAAGCACAAAATATCTCTGAGTCTGAATTCCATCGATGGTAAAATTTGAAAAATAATCCTGTCTTTCTGATTTCACTGAGATGTTGGGAAACAAAATAGACGTGATTATGGAAAAGCTTAATAAATTGCAAAGTGCTCTGAAAATTCAGGTTATTGTTAGTAACCTGAAATAAAATTAGCAAAGCTAAAAAGGGATCTTAAGGCTGGCAAAGAGAATAATCTCTTCTGAGGTGAGCTTGGCAAGACATTCTCAAGAGCCATAAAAACTAAAAATTTAGAGTAATTCTTGTCTAGAAATTTATTTTTAAGAACTAGATATACATACAATGACTCATGTACAAGAATAGTCACCAAAGCGTTAAAACTAAAACAACAAAAACACTTCAATGTCCAAGAGAGGAAACAGAAAAGATCATGGTCCATTCAGATGGTAGGATATAGTGAGGTTTTAAAAAATTAATTTATTAAAGGAATATCAGTGAGGTAGAAATTTTTTCTCTTTATTAAGAGAAGAAGAAGGATATAAAACTATCCAGTTGGGGATACAGGGTGATCCCAATTTCACATGTATTTAATATGCATACCTAAACCGTGTTCTTCATACAGTACTTATGGGAGTTGGTACACAAAAGCAAACAAGCAAACAACCACCACCCAGGCTGCACTGTCCAATCCATTTGGGAAGTGCTGAATTCATAACAACCCAGCTATGTTCCTGCAGGACCTCTTCACCTGGGATGTGCTAACACACACCATGACCCTCAGATGTCACGATACGTGATTTTATGTAATGACTATTATTAACCCAATAAGTACTATCATTTATCTCATTTTGTGAGTGAGAAGAACAAGACTCAAGGAGATTAAAGAACTATTCCAAGGCTATATAGAAAGGTTTACTAGAACTCCAACCCAGGTGTGCCTGACTTCACAGCCAGGGCACTTTCCCATGCTCCATGCCACCTCTTAAGGTGACAAGGCGGCCACAGAACCATTCTGTGTGTCTCCAAGGGGACTCTGCCTGGTTGACAGGTGCAAATCCTGCTTCAGAACTCTTACCTCAGTGACAAATTGATAATCATAAATTGTTCCTTTTTCAGGAAATGGGACGGTTAGTGCTTTTGAAGATGTTTGTTCAGTACCACTCATTAATTTAAAACTGTTTCGAGTCATTTCTGAAATTGGGCCTTCCATTAGTTCACGAAGAATCTTATTAAACTTCAACCGATCATCGTCGTTACAAGAAGCACCGATGGACCAGATTAATGAAAACAGAAAAATGCCCTGAATTGGAGAGATGAGAGGTTAAGCATGCATTAAAGAATAACTTTAATCTAGCCTCAAAGATTAAATCATACTAGCCAGATTAGTATCTTTGAAATGAATAAACTGATGTATGATAGTAGGTTATCTCAGGATTATTTTTTTATCAAATTTCATGTCTTAGAAAATATTATTTTCAGAGAAGATAATACAATGCAAAGTATAAATTCTAAGTATAGTAAAATCTTAGAATGACTAGTCTGGTGAATCAAGTGATTTTTTAAGAAATGGCTGAACTGATGTTAAAAATAACACTGAGAAACTTTTTATTAAAGTACAAAAGCATATTTGAATAAGGAATAATCAACCCACAACATAAATGTTCATTAAATTTAAATTTCAATAGTGTCTTTTAAAAAAGTAAAACAAATTCATATTTTTTATTTACCTGTTCTAATAGTTACCTGAGCATTGATTGCATAATTAGAACTGTTATCCTGCAAGCTTTCTTACCAGACTCAGGCAGAGGGAACACGGTAGACAACAAGACACAGCACTCAAATGAGAAAACCTGTTTGCTTGTTTTAAAATCAAATCCCTTTTCCAATACCAAAGCTAAAACAGTCTTGACTATGCTCATAAAAGCTGTGTTTAACACTATTCATCTATTCCTAGATTACTTACAGGCTACCTCTCTCTGTAAACTATTAAAAATGAAACTACAAATTTTTTTCATAAAATATACATAGAAAGTAACATACTGATTACATTAGAAGTACTAACACTAGCAATACATAATTTGTAATTAAAAAACATCCAAAGTCTGTTGATAATTTTATTCCTCTTTTTAAGATGTTTATAAATTACATATTTTCTTGCTTTCCACAATCCAAATGTATATTTATACACACATATACACATATATTTAAAATATTTTTATCTCACAAAAAAGGAGGAAAAATTAAGTGAAATAACCCAATGAATTATAATTGGGATATTGAAGGGGAGGTGAATCTTGTTGTCCATTGGCCATTGACATTTTGGGGACTGGCTATCTTTGAGACTAGCCAAATGACCCAAGTTATAAGTAGCAGATATACGAGGATCATTGGGCTCTCCCCAAACTTCACGATCCAACAGAACTGCCAGTCAAGGAGTTTTCCTTCCAGTACCTGGTATTTGGGACCTGACTTTTTCTTCACTGTTCATCCACCACCCACTGTCCAGCCTCGAGTCCCGGGAAAAGTGAGGTTAATTAAACAGGAAGCACAGGGCAAAGCAGTAGCTCTCTTTCTATGTCAAGATTCAGAGAGCAGGAGTTCCCGTTGTGGCACAGCAGAAATGAATCCGACTATGAACCATGAGGTTGCGGGTTTGATCGCTGGCCTTGCTCAGTGGTTTAAGGATCCAGCATTGCTGTGAGCTGTGGTGTAGGTCACAGACTCGTCTCGGATCTGGCATGCTGTGGCTGTGGCACAGGCCAGGATCCATAGCTCCAATTGGATCCCTAGCCTGGGAATCTGCATATGCCGCAGGTGTGGCCCTGAAGAGGAAAAAAAAAAAAAAAAAGTTCAAAGAGCAATGGACTTACCTCTAGTAAAGAGTAAGTTTCCCGATCGTTCCTCTCTCTTACTTTCACTTCATCAGCAAAGTTACTCATAAAACAATCTATCAGATTCATGAGGGATCGGACCAAGTTAGTATCTGAGGTAGGAGATAATTCCTGAAAAGTCAGAGAAAAATGTCTATGAAACAATTTAAATTAGGCACTCATTGAAATAGCATCAACTAGTTTTTAGTTGAGTTCATGTGGTTCTAACAGCCATTATCCCTATGAAAAGGTACTCTCAGGATAATACTTTTTTTTTTTTTTTGCCTTATCTGGGGCCACACCCGCGGCATATGGAGGTTCCCAGGCTAGGGGTCTAACAGGAGCTGTAGCCACTGGCCTACACCACAGCCACAGCAACACGGGATCCAAGCCACGTCTGCAACCTACACCACAGCTCACGGCAACACCGGATCCTTAACCCACTGAGCAAGGCCAGGGATTGAACCCGCAACCTCATGGTTCTTAGTTGGATTCGTTAACCACTGAGCCACGGCGGGAACTCCAGGATAATTCTAGTTTTATCAGTGGGAAAACTGAGGCACACACTAATCCCCTAGAGTGTAGCAGCACTAGGTGTCACATCCAGGCAGCGTGCACTCTTTTAACCACTCTTATACCAACTCCCAACTTTAAAAAACTCATTGTTCCATGTTTAGTTAACTTAATTACAAACATAGATTCTATGCTATACCAATTTCGAAAACCAAAACACTAAAAAAAAAAAAAAAGATAGTTTTTCAGAGCAGGCAGTTAATTTACTTATCTAAAATGCCTAATAAATAAAACCCATTTAAAACATGTTCATGGGCTACAGCAGTACTCAGAGTAAACTCATTTCTATGAAATATATTTTTAAGTCCTGAAAAGCATAAAATGTTGCTGGAAGGCTGTAAAGGCTCTGCACTTTATTTCTCTGGGTCTCACCATGAGAATTTATAAAATTAATGTAATAACATGTTTACAGTTCCTAGAACCATGCAGAGTACAGCAAGTTCTCAATAAACATTTGTCTTCTTTCTTGCAGGCTCTCTTCCAGCCGTGGAGTTGTATTGCTTCATGGTTAACAAGTAAGAAATAACTTAGAAAGGGACTCAATGAGAAGCAGCTGACTTCATCTTGAGTCACTGCTCCTGTAGAAGCGGGCAGAAGTGACATCTGAGTGTGCAACTAAGGACAGGAACTCATTGTTACTAATGCAATCCTAAAATGCAAAGGGTTATTACTACAAATAAGACAGGTACTTATTACTACTTAATAAATAACAGGCATTCAAAATTTCTTAAGAGGACAAAAGTGCACTTAAAAAAATTTACATTAAAAGTGATTGTTTTTTAGTCATTACAAGGAAAACATTCTGTAATATGTATAGTGACAGATGTTAACTAATTGTGGCAATCATATGACAAAATATACAAATCACACCTGATACTAATATAACGTGTACCAATTACACCTCAATTAAAAAACTTTTGTTTCTGTTTGATACTGAAAAGATCAGTTCCAGTTACAAGGAAAATTCATTTATCTGTAATACCTACATTCTCTGACCATGTCAGGAGGGGAAAAAACCCTTAAAGCTTATTCTATCATGACCCTCAACTGATACATATTAACTGATTTTGAAGCATGATTACATCATATTTACAACATATTTGGTTATAGTCAAGTTTCCTGAAAGAGCAGCCTACACCCACAGTCAAGTATCACCCACATTCCTAACCAACTTCTCTGAAGTACCCTTGCCTTTCCTCTCAAATTGCTGAGGCCAGGGCCCCCCACTGTGATCTTTGCTGCTAGACCAAGGGACACATGCCATCCTTTCCTGCCTTGACCTGACCTCTCAGTAGTTTCTGACAGTACTGACTACTTGCTACTTAAACATTCTCATCTCTTCCCTCTCTCTAAATGTTGGTATACCCAGGATCCCAACCTTTTGCTTTTTCCTCCAGATTTTCCCTTTAAGTAATCTTCATGACCAGAATTTGAAATTCCACTTTCAAGCTCTATACCTGGAGCCAAACTCCTGCCTCAAACTTTTCTACTTTATTTCCAACAGTTTCTCTATATTTGACCCAGAGCAGAATCATCCTAAAAGACCTTTGGTCCGTATCTCCCAAAGCAGATATTAAGCATCTTTCCCTACAGTTCCCAGCTGGAGGGGGTTTAAGATCCTTGCTGGAACTCCATCAACTCTCAGGGCAGGAGACATTTGTGCTTCTGGAAATTCACACTGGAGACTTCTCTCCCTTCTTCGTTTCCCCCCTTCCCCAACCTGCAGGATACATTGTAAGAAAGGAAAATGGATTTGTTTACCTCAAGACTACTTTCAGTTCTCCAACCAGGGACTGGCTTCCCTGTGTAAACCAGTTTTATTAGCTAGCCACAGTAATCCCTAAATAATTAGATGCACTGATGCTAAATATCATGGATTCCTTGGTAAGGTCTAAACAGCAGTAATATGTTCTTTTCTATATGAGTCACCATCCAGTTCTTCAGACATCATAAAAAAGATTACTTTTAAAATTGCTTTTTTCTAATTATAAAATAATATATATTTATTCTAAAAACTTGAGAAAAATTTTTTAAATTTAAAATTTTTAAAAATTATTAATAAAACAGTAGTCCCTCAGAAATGAGAGAGAACATTTTAGGATATTTTCACCCAGATGTGATTAGGTGGGACTTTGAGACCTGATTGTCTGCTTTTTTTTTTTTTAAAGAGAAAAGAATTGCACCCATTCATTTTCTTAAACCATAAGATGCTTTATTTAAAATATTTTGGGGAGAACAATTGTATTAATTTAAAAAATGTGAACATTAATGAGAAAAGTTTTTAGTCAAAATGGGAAATTATTTTAATACCTGATAGTTGACAATAAAAACATACATTAAAAAATATAGATAGGGGTTCCCGTTGTGGCTCAGTGGTTAACGAATCCAACTAGGAACCATGACGTTGTGGCTTCGATCCCTGGCCTTGCTCAGTGGGTTAAGGATCCGGCATTGCCGTTAGCTGTGGTGTAGGTTGCAGACGCGGCTCGGATCCCGCGTTGCTGTGGCTGTGGCAAAGGCCGGCAGCTACAGCTCCTGTTATACCCCTAGCCTGGGAACCTCCATATGCCACGGGTGCAGCCCTAGAAAAGGCAATAAGACCAAAAAAAAA
>PVHT020000143.1:6567771-6585774 GCA_004024745.2 Catagonus wagneri
ACCTTAGTGAGGCCAGGGAACAAACCCACATCCTTACGGACACTATACTGGGTTCTTAACCTGCTAAGCCACAATGGGAACTTCAAATTTTCATCCATCTTACCTTTGTATGCTTTCTAATAAATTCAACAGAAACAGGGACCATCCTGTCAAATAAGCCTATTATAAATTCCTTCTGAATAACAGTGATTGAGGCAGGTAAGAGATTAATCCACGACAACATCAGTGGTCTCCAGCCCAGTATGTGAGGCTCCATGTAAATCATACCACATCTGGAAACCTGGAAAAACAATCATTGTTTACCACCAAGATAATGCTTGTAAAAGTAATATGACTTGGTACACCTGTTTCTTTTTGTGTATGACTTTACAAAATGGTCCTAGACAAAGAGGAACAATCCCTAACTTTTTTTTTTTTAATTGCTTTTTAGGACCACACCCTCAGCATATGGAGGTTCCCAGGCTAGGCATCGAATTGGAGCTGTAGCAGCTGGCCTAAGCCATAGCCATGTCAGATCTGAGCCGCACCTGCAACCTACACTACAGCTCATGGCAATGCTGGATCCTTAACTCACTGAGTGAGGCCAGGGATAGAACCTGCATCCTCATGGATACAAGTCAGATTTGTTTCCACTGAGCCATGACAGGAACTCCCAATCCCTGACTCTTAAATTATCCAGGTATATCAAGAAATATGTCAGTTCTTGGAGAATAGCAGACTACCATTAAAATGAGTCCTTTAGGAGTTCCCATTGTGGCACAGTGGAAACGAATCCGACTAGGAACCATGAGGTTACAGGTTCGATCCCTGGCCTTGCTGAGTGGGTTAAGGATCCAGCGTTACTGTGAACTGTGGTGCAGGTGGCAGACACGGCTCGGATTTGGTATTGCTGTGGCTGTGGCGTAGGCCAGCAGCAACAGCTCCGATTGGACCCCTAACCAAGGAACTTTCATATGCCACAGGTTCGGCCCTAAAAAGACAAAAGCCAGAAAAAAAGAGTCCTTTAAATACTTTTCATCTAAACTCAAAATTATGAAGCAATAAACACATTTATAAGCATTTCAAATTTACAAGCAAATGTGAACATTGAGAACTTACAGTGGCAGGAGAAGCAACTTCTAAATCCATTGGTTCAAAAATAAGATTCATTTGTGGTGACATCTGGATAATCTCCCCACTCATCAGACATAGCTTTTTGTTGTCATCCAGCACCGTATTCATATTCTCAATCCATCCTGCATCTACTGGCCCATCAAAAACCAACCATTTCCTATCTGGCGTCTGGTTGATGAATACGGTCGATAAAGGGCAGAAACAGTCATGGAAAGAAACACGTCAAAAATATTATTCTACAGTTCTAAAATGGAATTCCTATAATTAATTTCACTATCAAAATGTTAAAGGCACCTTTTGAATAAAATGCGTGCATGTGTGTGAATATATATATATTCACTAAATAAGCCGATCTATGCCAAGGATGAGGCAAATATATATAACGTCTTTTCTGAGATTCAATTTTTCCCAATGTTTCCAAACTCATATAAACATGTTTTAGAAAGTATTATAATACTTTTACTTACAGTTAAAAAATGTAATTGCTGCGGAAAACAATTTTTATTTGGATTGTCTGACTCTATAGAGTCTATATTGTGTTTATAACAGATTAATTACTCTCCTATGTTAAGCAAAACTTTTTGTTCCCACCACTGAATGAATTCACCCACATACACATCCTTCTTGGGCTGAACTATCTCATGGTGGTACAGGGCAGTAATATCACCAAAATCTTCACAATTCTACAATGATAAACATGAAAATCTTTACATATTGTCCAGAATTTAGCAAATATTCAACAAATATTATAGAGTGGCCAGGTATTAGCCAGAGAGAGCAAAAACTGATTCTCCCTTTCAGATCCTTAAGAAGCAGTCCTTCTGTGGACATAGCTGCTGCCTTTGTTCACAGCAAATGTGAGTTTGAGCTTAGCACTGAAGGATTTGAATTTACCTTAACACATCCTCAGTTCCTGTGGTAAAATGCATTAATCCAGTGGGCTTGTCTGTGCCTAGGATGCCCACATCTTCTAGAAAATATAATGTATGCTACACAGCTGAATGTAAAATGGGAGGTTATCTCATGATTATTTCTTTATAAATAATGTAATAGCATACATTATCTGGAGACTTCACATGTTAATCTGGAGCAGAATGCATCCACCGTAACAAGAAAGGATCTGAGAAGTTACATCAATGGTCCCAGACCTCTGCGTGCCCCACCTGTGCCTCGTAGTTACTTTTATCCAGTAAAGCCTAACACAGGGCAAGATCTCTGATCCAATCCGTATGTTACCCATCGCTCAAGGCCCTTCAGCCAATAAGGGCAGAGCTGAGATTGATGTTTTCCTATTATTACACTCCTCATGACTTATGATTGGCTGGTCCTTAAGTGAATAAAGAGCACCCAAATTTAAGATGTATGGTAGTCAGGATAAAGGAAATATTTATATTAAAAAAAGATTCAATAAAACAAACATCTCTAGCCTGGGCCTCTTTTCCTGTAAGACCAGCCTTAGCAAACCATCTCCCACATGATGGCACTCCCTGGAGAGTCTGTTAACTAACATACAACAGCCAAATGAACTTTGATTGTAAGGATGGGCAGCCTCCACTCAGCAGTATATGCCAGGAGCAGGTAGGCTCCCGCTCCTTCCCAGCAGTCAGCAGCTGGCACATCCCTTAGCTTTCCACAGGCGGCCCAATCTCTTCCTCACACACTAGAGGGGAATTGCTGCAATTGATAAGACTTCATTTGTAATCTTCTAAGCACTTGGAGGCTATCTAACAATTGATGGGTGTGACAGTGACAGCCAGCCAAGCAGCAGGGCAAAGTAAGAAAATTATTGAAGGATTGAAAGGATCATGTTGTTCAGACACTGTCCTCCTGGGTCACTTGGCCTGGAAGAAAAGGACTAGAGATACTCTCTCAAGAGGTTTTTGTTTTTTTTTCTCCTGCCCTCCTTCTGTACACACTGCGGGGAAGGTGCCCGCCTCCGTGGGCTCTGGCATTTTTGTAGGCGCTAATGGTGCTCTCCACAGAAACACTGCCAGGCTATCCACTTATGTGTTTTAAATAAGTACCTTGAGCTATACATATAAGTGTTTATTTGAAACAACTGAAAATATCCGACCTATCACAGGCTCTCTAAATACACATGAAGAAGTGTGAGCACTTACGGATGAAGCAGCAAACATCCTGAAGCTGACAGCAAGGATCCCGTCGGACCACTCGTGCGACACTAAATCAAACTGTCCATACAGCTGACCCATGGTGACAGACTTGGGATTTAAAACGGTAATTTGAACCTTGTTTTCTTCCATTAAGCCCTTAAAAGAAAAAAAAAATCTATAACTTACTTATTTAAAAGAATGCTGTCTTTCTTCATGGAAAAGATGGTTGAATATGTAGAAAATTCCCGAGTCCACAAAGAAACTACTAGAAGTAAGGAGTTCATTCTTATTAAAGATTCTAGTGTACAAGGTCATTGTATAAAAATCAATTGTAGGAGTTCCCTGTCGTGGTGCAGTGGAAACTAATCCGAGTAATATCTGTGAGGATGCAGATTTGATCCCTGACCTAGCTCGGTGAGTTAAAGATCCAGTGTTGCCATGAGCTGTGGTGTAGGTCACAGATGCGGCTCAGATCCAGCATTGCTGTGGCCTAGGCCGCCAGCTGTAGCTCCAATTTGACCCTTAACCTGTGAACTTCCATATGCCATGAGTACAGCCCTAAAAAGCAAAAAAAAAAAACCTGGATTTTCTATGTAATGTGTCAAGGGACAGTTGAAAAATAAAATTTTAGGAGTTCCTGTTGTGGCATGGCAGAAACAAATCTGACTAGGAACTATGAGGTCACAAGTTCAATCCCTGGCCTCGCTCAGTGGGTTCAGGATCCAGGCTTGCCGTGAGTTGTGGTGCAGGTTGCAGACGTGACTCGAATCCTGCATTGCTATGGCTGTGGTGTAGGCCGGCAGCTGTAGCTCTGAATCGACCCCTAGCTAGAGAACCTCCATACACCATGAGTGGGCCCCTAAAAAGAAAAGAAAAAAAAGAAAATTTTAAAGATACTATTTACAACATGCTTTTAAAACTCATAAAACAGGAATAAATCAGCAAATGTTGTTCAAGATCTATAAATCCAAAACTAGAAATGGGAGTTAGTAAGTTTGTTTTTTGCAAAGGGGCAGATAGCAAATATACATGCTTTACAAGTTACATACTCATCTGTTTTTTTTTTTTCTTTACAAACCCTAAAAATATCAATACTATTCTAAGCTCAAGGCATTACAAAAACAGGCTTTGGGCTGAATATGTCCCATGGGCTCTAACTGGCTGACTCTTGCTACAAAACAATCTCCTAGAGAAAACTAAATGATTTTAAATATAGGGAAATAGGCACCATTCTCATGGTATGGAAAAGTTAACACTGGTCAGTTGATAATTATACCAGAAACTTGAAAGCTTACCCTTGGGGGTATAGGCTTTTTTGTATTTTTAATTAATAGACAATTTAGAGGAGCTCCAGGTTTACAAAAACTGAACAGAAAGTACACAGATTCACAAATATTCCTTCTACCCCCCCAATCCCATACTTAGTTTCCCCTATTACTAAAGCCTTGCCTTGGTGTGGTACATTGTTATGATTGATTAACTGATACAGATACATTATTATTAACTAAAGTCTGTGGTTTGTGTAAATTTACTCTTTGTATTGGACAGTTCTGTGGATTTTGCCAAATACATAATGTCATGGAACCACCAAAACAATATACACAGAATAGTTTTATTACCCTAAAAATCCCCTGTGCTCTACTTATTCACAAGTATTTCTTTTTATATAACAACATAACTTCAACTCTTGCCCATACTGCTTTCTGCCCACCACCACCAGAGTCTGGGAAAAGAAGTTCCACACTGAAGAAAAGATGTGGGAATGATAATAATATTAGACAGTAAAACAAGACCAGGTCTTTGCCTTCTCTGTACCAAGGAATAACAATGTGTCATTCTTAATTCAGAAGTACTGGAAAGCTCTATCATCTTAGTCAGGATAAAGTTGCTGCCATCAAAGCAGGGTTTGTGTCCCAAAAGAAGTGAGACTAGTGTGAAGCTATAGCTCAGAGGCAGTGGCAATGGAGCCCTTTCCCCTTTACGTCAGTCTTAGAATTTCCTGGTGATAAATCACTTGGGGGATTTCATAAGGGACAATAATATATACTTGTATCTTCACCTTCTTTAATCTTTGAGTGGCACCATGTTTGGCTCTTTTAGAAACTTATTTTTTACAGCAAAAAAAAAAATAATGTTCACAGAACAATAAAACAACAAAATAGGAAAAATGCAAACAAAAACTCAGAAAGGGAAGGCAGGATGGCGGAAAGGTAGGAAGGATAAAGGGAAGGGAAGTGAAGAAAGGAAATAAAAAGCATAAAGGAACAGACGACAGAACTAAGTAGCATATCAGTTTGTATGATAATAAATACAAACGAAGTTAAATTCCCCTTTGAGAAGATAAAGACCATCAAACTGGAGAAAATAAAAGTCAAACTATTTAATCTCCATAAAAAAAGTAAATCACAGTGACAGCCAGAGTCACA
The DNA here is from genome assembly GCA_004024745.2 of Catagonus wagneri. Taxonomy (NCBI): domain Eukaryota; kingdom Metazoa; phylum Chordata; class Mammalia; order Artiodactyla; family Tayassuidae; genus Catagonus; species Catagonus wagneri. Next base: position 6,573,425 of record PVHT020000143.1, read on the forward strand.
ATTAAAGACATGAGCAAATATATATGCAAGGAGAAAGTAGGGGCAGTGATACTGAAATTAGACACAGGGGATCCAAGGCAAATAACAAAGCAAGTACATAATTTTATATTGGCTGAAGAGGAGACACCACAAGGAAGATGTAATGATCACAAATCCCACTTGGCTATAGACAGTGAAATAAATGAAGCAAAAGGTATTTGAAATACAAGGGGAAGTAGAGAGAAATGCAGTATTGGTTGAATTTAAAACAGAACTTTGAAACTGCCTCACTCCTTTAGCATATCAAAGTAAACCAAACTGAGATGTGTGGGGCAGGGATTTTGAATAATATAATCACCATCATTATATTTACACACATATACAATATAAAGTATGTGTGAGCATGCACACGTGCGCGCGTGCGCGCGCGTGCACACACACACACACACACACACACACTTCTATACTACTAGGAGCCAGTAACAGAAGTTGGCATTATAAATCTGACCACAGAGAAAAGTAAAAAACTCTCTCCTAAAAGCATAAAACAGAAAACTGTCATTTCTTTTCATGTTTTCAGACTTTTCTCTGCAATGAACATATTACCTTTATAATTAAATTTTTAAAAAAAGAAACGAAAGGTTGTGAGGCAAATCTGTCAAGCTCTTTATATACTGAAACTCCTACTTGCTTTGTATTACTTTTCTAATTTTATTTTCTCTGTACTTCCATAATTTCAAGTTGCTGCATTAAAGTACGTTTTTAAATGACCATATGTTCTATCTTGCACAAAGCTAATTATGAACAAATGAATGCGTTGATAATATACTCACCTTTTCACAGAGATCATTTAGTGCTCCAGCTAAGACACGATATGCACTGGTTTTTCCTCCAAATGGTTCTCCAACAATCATAAAACCATGACGCACAATCATCATTTCATATATCTGAAGAATCTTCTCAGAAAAGAATCTGGTCATTTGCAAATTCATGGACTCACAGTTGTCTTTGATAGCTACCAGCAAATCATTATAATCTGGTTTTGGTAATTTCACCCCAGGAAATAAATCTGAAGTAATTCCCTGAAGATAGACGATTTGGGGATTTGCATTATCTATCTTTACATTCTCATTCATATTCTCTCTCTTTATCTATATATATAGTAATATACATCACACAGAGTATATGCATATATATATATATATATACATATATACATATATACATATACACACACACAGACTTAAAAATATGATACAGTTTTCTTTCCCTCATATTTAATACTGATGAAAACAGAGCCATTAAACAATAGTTCAGTATTGTTCACAGCTTCATAGAGAGATGACTGACATACAATGAATTGTTTATATTTAAACGTACAATCTGATAAGTGAAACCACCAACTCAAGCAAGATAAACATATCCATCACCGCCCCCCAAAGTTTACCTGTGACCTTTTGTACTCCTTCTCTCTTCCCCTTGCCATCTCCTATCTCCATCCCCAGATGACCAACAAACAATGATTTGCTTTCTATTACTATTTTTATTTGCATTGTCTAGAATTAAACATAGACGAATTTACACATTATGTGTATGTACCACATTTTTTGGTCTGGCTTCTTTCATGGGCATAAAGATATGGACATTTACACGTCACAGCATATATCAACAGTTCACAGGACTGAAGTAGTCCATTGTGTTGAGGTGACGGTTTTTAAATCCATTTTCCTATTGATGGACATTTTCATTGTTTCCAGTTTTTGGCAACTACAAATAAAGCTGCTATAAACATTTGTATACTAGTCTTTGCATGGACAAAGGTTTCAGTGAATGCTGAGGAGTGGAATACTTGGATAGTATGGTGAATGTGTGTATCATTTTAAGAAACTGCTTTCCAAAGTGGTTGTACTATTTTACATTCCCCCCAGAAGTGTATGAGACTTCCAATATTTGGTATGGTCAATCATTTTAATTTTAGCAATACTTGTAATTGTGTAACAGTATCTCATGGTGGCTTCAATTTGCATTTCCCAAAGATTCAAATTTTTGCATATACTTATGTGCCATATGTACATATTCTTTAGTGAAATGCCTGTTCAGATCTTTTGCCTATTTTTAATTGGTTTATTCTCTTAATGGTAAGTTTTGACCATTCTTTAAATATTCTGCATGCAAGTTCTTCATTATACATCTAATTTGCAAAATTTTTGTCTAGTCTGTAACTTGTCTTTCATTCTCTTACCAGTGTCTTCAGAGAGCAAACTTTTAAAATTTTGATGAGCTTATTTTATCAATTTATTGTTTCATACATTGTGGTCTTGGTGTTGTATTTAAGAAATTTTTATCTAACTTAAACTCACAAGGCATTTCTCCTCTTTTCACCTAGAAATGTTGTAGTTTTACAATATCTTTAATTTAAAAGGTTAGAGAATAAACACTATCTTATTTCAAGGCTTATGGTAAAGACAGTGTCATATTAGTACAAAATAGACAAATATATCAATGGAACAGAATAGGGAGACCAGAAATAAATCCACACACATGTGAACAACTCATTCTTAATAAAAGCACAAAAGCAACTCAGTAGAGAAAAGACAGTCTTGAACAAATTATGCTAGAATATCTGGATTTGCCAAAATAAGGAACTTCAATCCACATATCATTCTATTTACAAAAATTAGTTCAATGATATTTTAATCAATTGTGTCTAGCAGTCAGTGGTTCTCGACCAAGACCAGTTCCTCTCACTTTCCTGCCAAGTAGAGAGTTGGAAATATGTGGAATTGTCCTTCTGACTGTCACACTGGAAGAGTCTTGGACACTGGGGGATCAAAGATGCTCAAATGTCCTCTAGCGTATGGGACAGTCTTGCACAACAGGGAACTGTCCTTTGAAAATGCCAATTATGCGCCATTTGTGAAATAGTGCTCAATATATGTTCCCTGACTGAGTAAACAATCGTATGAGAATACATCCAAGTGAGGGATACTTCCGCTTTATAAGAATAAATATAGCTTTACTCCTGGAAAATCTGTATAGTTGTATTAGTATGAAAGAAACTGAGGGAAATTTTTAAGAGTCACAGTCAATTCTAAATACTAGGGGAAAGCTCCTTTCAGAATGATGAAACATGGTTGCTATGGATAGGTAACGGCACTGGACCAAACTCCAGTGGCAGTGTCACTCCTTCCCCCCCAAGACAGCCTTAGGACTTCGGTCATTACACCTTGGAAGCTAAATGCCCATACCTCAAAGCAGCACAAGATAGAGCAACATCTAGCAATTTTAAGGAGCCCACTCTCCATCCCCCCAATTTCTTCTACCTAGTAATGGAGAAAAGGAAAAGGATGACATCACATGACAACATAGAAACTTTAGCATTCGAATAATTCTCTACTAGTCATCATGTAATCTTAAAAACAGAACAAGATTATTAAGCCTAGTTCTTAAACTATCCTGAAAAAAAAATAATTTCATAAAAACCACTGTACTCTTTTGAAGAAATTTAACTTACTTACTTTTTTAATTTCTTCAATCATGAATTTGACAAACATTTACCAAGTACCCCTTCTGTGCAAGTGATTCAGTGGTGTGTTAGACCAATTACTCTTCTTCATGGAGCCTATATTCTAGTGAAATTTGTAAGCAAACATATTTTGTAACTTTTGTGTGCCTATTATATTCTTCAGTGAAAAAGAGTATTACTTAAAAACCCCAAGTTGTTAAAAGTTATCTGAAACAACAAAGCTATAAACAAACTTCACATATAACACGGAATGTTCTATGGTTCTCTGTGCCATATCATTGTTTTCTAAAGTGGAAGTTTCTCATAGGGAGTTTTGCAAATTTGGACATCTGATAAATACATTATTATGAGTTTTGATACACTGAAATAACAAATGCTCTTACCTCAAAGAGCGGTAAATCATGCGATAAAAATTTGGGCTGATTTACATCAATAATAGATCTAAGTAGCAAAATTTCTTCATTTTCATTTGGATATTCCAGCTGAAAGAAAATATACTCACAGTGATATCTGTATCTGCACCCCCTGAACATTCACACACACACAAGTACCCAGGCCCAAGAGGCAGTTTAAGCCCCTGCAAAAGTATTGTTCTTATATATTTTCATTTAATTGGTCTGTTACTCATTTTAGAAACTAACGATTACACTTGCTTAATTTTCTACTAGTTTATAATGAAAACCTAAGTTGAACTAACTGCCTTTCCACAGATGCTCTGGGTAAAAAGCTACTGGCTATGAATTTGGTATAGTTTGGGAGCTACCATTACCTCTATATTGGGGAAAAGTGTGCTTGCCCTTTGCATTCAAGAGCAGCAGTGGGTTGGTAACATGAAAATAATCATTAAAAATGGGCAATCATTTTAAAAAGACGCATTTAAATTTAAAACATATAAACATTGATTCATTTGCATATATTCTGGTGCCAGTGGCATTTCTCTGAGGGTAGAGTTCTGGACTATTTTTCTTACAAAAACACATATCAGTAATGAATCAACTTCTGGTCCAATTTTGTTGTTTTTGCTTTAGTTTTGTTTTTTTGAAGATCATCCTGATCTTCAAAAACATTTATGAGACAAGCTAGCATCCATGTAGCACCCTTAAGAATTTTTCAAGTTGTTTTTTAGTCTTAATCACTTTTCTTATCCACACCTAGTTCAAAATCAGTTTTATAGCTCTTCATCTTTATTGATTATTTGTTAAACAATGAACTCAGTTTTCATAAAAATAAAAGCCTTTTTCTCACATTTATATACCATCAGTTTCAGTTTCACTGACAGTTAATTAAATGACTTAACAACAGTAACCTGTCCCACTGACTTTAGAAAGTTTGGGGAATCTGCCACCTGACTCTGGGTGAGGAATTTCCTCTGTTAGGAAGTAGGAGGGCTGAGCAGCTCAGTAGCAGCCTGCACAAGTGCATGTCCCAGGCAGAGTACCGGGAGCTAGTTAACATGCCAAGTCACTTAAGTAGAAGGCGTTTCAGAAAACTCACAGTAAATTACAGAACACCATTATTAAACCCAAAGTTTACTAAAAACCTGGCTGTATTCTGAACTTATTGCTCATGCCCACGAGATGAGTACCACATAATACACAAAAAATTCTGAACTCAGAAATATTTCTTGCAACTTGCATCCTCCATACAATATCTCACTCCAAAGTTTCTACTACCATCATGCCTTTAATTTTCCAGAACCCTCTTCTTATTCTAATAAATTCCATGCCCCTACTTAACTGGCTTTAACCTACAAAGTCAGTGATATCTGGCAGTTAAGTTCAGCTATCTCTGAATTTCCAGAGCTCCCAAAGCCAAAACCAGTCCTGCTCATATGGACTTTATATTTGGATCAACCTACCCAAACATAAGTGTCAGAAGTCTCTTTTGTTATTTCAAGAGGCTTTTATCTTAAAGAAAATGTTTAAATTGCTTCTTGATATAATAAAAACAAACTTCAAAATATTCAAGCCAACACATTCAGCAACTCTAAATTAGCTTTGGACAAAGAATGACAGGATTCATTTGCAGAATTCATTTGCTGTATAACTTTAACAGCTCAATTCCATAGTCAAGATGTCAACCTTGACATACACTAGGACAAATCATCATCTTTCCCATTATCTGACCACAATGTAATCATAACATGCCAGGTTAATACCAATTGTTGCTCCTAGGTGCCTTTGTTTATTACAAAAACAATGACTTGAAGTCACGTTAGGCTAATGTGAATTTATCACTGTTATATATCAGAATTATATATCAGAAAATCACCATTATATATCAGAATTCTTAGTAACATTATCATAGAAGATGAAAATGCATGCCACTGTTCTTAATCACATAGGATATATTTTAATATCTTTATCTTCCATTGTCATGGACATGAAAATTTTATAAGCTCCAAGGTCACAGTTTGCATTGTGCTGTTAATTATAGCCTATCTTGCTAACTTTCATAAAGAACAAATGTACAGTTATATTTCATGCTTCCACAAAATACTTTCAATGAAAAGTTACCCAAGTCTTAAAATATTTGGATTTTTTTTACCAATACAGTTGTGATTTATACCATCTTAAAGTGCAAACATTATATTGCAAATTTACTGCTGCTAGTCTACAGTTGGCTGCAATTATATGATATTAGGTAACATTATCAAGGGACATTTGTATTTATTAATTACACAATTATTTCCTTTAAAGCTATATGTGGTCATATAGACTAAGAGCTTTCAAATTATTTCCCAGCAGCAAGGCCTTTTACTCCTTGGGAGTACCTAGTTTCATAGAGTTAAAATTGTGGAATGGAACTCAAATTACTAATCACATGGCTAAGGTTTTTACAAATCTTAAAATGTCCTTTTTCACGTGTACAATTATTCAATTATTTTTGTATAAGAATTGAACTTTTATTCAGCTGATAAAAGCAACCAGTACTGGAACTCTGTGAAGACACACGGTCCTGAGATTTACAACTAGGAAATGAACGAGAAGCCACTTGAGTTTTCTACCTTTAGATTCCCAGCAGCGGTAAGCACCGACTTCACGGCCCTCATCCCATAGTCATAGTGATGTTGCGATGACAACTGCTCTGAACACAGGCGGTATGTAGCCACAATCTTGACTGACAGTGGCCGAGCTGTGACAAAGCCACAGGAGTACAGGACTATTTCAGCAATCATGGCATAGTCAGGAACCATCATTGCTACTGTACGAAAGAGTGCCTATGGGAATGGAGAAAAGTTGCATTAAAAAAAAAAAAAGACCATCATGAAGATAACCCTGCTCTTTATTTCATAACAGGTTATGGTGTTACAGCTTTTTTGCAATATTAAATTGTAGTGTCTAGATCATATAGATAAAAACACTGTAAAAAGTGTTTCTTGTTATTGCAATAAACACACCACTATTTTTCATATAAATATTTTTCCTTAAATTATGTTTCAAGAACAGTTTCAGGAGTTCCCTTTGTGGATCAGTGGTTAACGAATTCGACTAAGAACCATGAGGTTGCAGGTTTGATCCCTGGCTTTGCTCAGTGGGTTAAGGATCTGGCGTTGCCGTGAGCTATGGTGTAGGTTGCAGACGCGGCTCAGATCCCGCGTTGCTGTGGCTGTGGCGAAGGCCGGCAGCTGCAGCTCCTATTAGACCCCTAGCCTGGGAACCTCCATATGCCACGGGTGCAGCTCTATATAAAAGGCAAAAAGACAAAAAAAAAATAGTTTCAGATTTCTACCTAGATCTTTGGTGAATTTTTAAGTGTCACATTACATTTATTCTTTGTGGGAAGCAACAAATTATAAGGAAAAAGCATTAGACTCTGCTGGGATGTCCAAGAGCTGGGCTTCTCATCTTGGCTGATGAGAAAGTGCCTGGTGTTGGAAGACTGAGCTTCAAATGAAGTGTTCTAGGCATCTGATTAATTAAGTGATTTTGGGCTGATCAGGTAACGCCCAATAAAAAGGCCATGTTAGATAAATGATATAATTTGAACTATTTCTAACCTTTTTGAGTCTGTAGTCACTATATCAGTCTTTTATCAAGCATAATAAAGGGAAAATAACTGGAAAGAAGTCATGGATAATTATTATTACAAATATATGAATTTTCCAATTGTGGATATTTTTTCTTCATGCTATTTTAAATATTGTGGGACCAATAAATGTTGCATGATAATAAGAAAATAGAAAGCTGAATAGATTTTAAAGGAATTAATGAGATAATTTAAGTATAAAATGTTGGTATATGTCAGACTTATTTCAATGGCTCATGAAAGCACGAAAATGTGTCTTTCTTGTACTAAAGAAAGTAAGTAACAAACTCCAGAAAAATGACAATCATATTCATATAGTGAATAACAATTACAGTGAATGACAGTTATACTTAAACAATTAATAAATACCTTATGGGAATTAGCTGAGTTACCAAAAACACAGGGCAAATAGAAAATGAGAACATTTTGCATAAGTGATATGTTATGACTCTTAGTTGAGGATAAAGTATTTGCATTGAGCGACACCCTTACAACGTGTTACGTTAATTACTAGCTAGAGGCCTGAGTACTGTTATTTTATCAATAAGATAACCATTCAAGTAAGGAAAGAATAGAATGTTAAAAATAAAGCAGGAGGAAATGCTATAAGAGAAGCTTAAGCAAATGCTATAAACCACTACATACCTGAGGAGAAAAGAATGTTAAGAGGATTATTATACAGATAGTATCTCTTCCACAGGGTAGTTTCTCACCAGACCAACTTTTAAAAAATGAATAGAGAATGAATGAATTAACAAATGAGTTAGCTGGTCAATGGCCAGGTTAGGGTGAATACAGTTTTTCTACAACAGTACAAATTCTTACTGGCTTAGGATCCAAATCAAGTCTCTGTGTTGCAGGTCTTCCTCTGACACCCCAGGTATTTTGAAAACTCCTATTCACATTATCTCAGCACTGTTAGCAAAATGGTGTGGAACACCATGAAACAGACAAATCAGTGGCCAAGAGAAACAAAAATACAGTGTGATACAGAAGTTTCAAGGGGTCCGTGCAGATTCTTCTCACAGAGAAAAGCAGCCTGGTCAAAATACTACTTAGGCCTAAGCTGCTATGGTGGTAGATGTTCTCATTCAATGGTTCTCAAACACAGTGCATGAAATACTGATATGAAATGGTTTGGGATGTGTCAGAAATAATTTTTCAGCCATAGCAGTAAGTCTAAGGTCAATTTAAGTGCTTTAAAAAATTAATTTGAATTCTGGCTTAACCAATATATACTTTTTTTTTTTTGTCTTTTTGCCTTTATCTAGAGCTGCACCCATGGCATATGGAGGTTCCCAGGCTAGGGGTCTAACAGGAGCTGTAGCTGCCGGCCTTCGCCACAGCCACAGCAACGTGGGATCTGAGCCACATCTGCAACCTACACCACAGCTCACGGCAATGCCAGATCCTTAACCCACTGAGCAAGGCCAGGGATCGAACCTGCAAACTCATGGTTCTTAGTCGGATTCGTTAACCACTGAGCCACTAAGGGAACTCCAATGTCATACTTTCTTGAGTGTGAAAAAGAAAATGGGAGGGTACAGATCCAGGTAAACTGTTAGGGCTTGAATAAATTCCAGTTCATATAATCAAAATGAGCTTTACTCTCCATGTTTACTTCTGCAGAAATAAATGATTAAGAATAGTTATACAGTGAAATATTAGAAGAAAGAATACCAAAATATTTTACCTTTTAAAATAGCACCCCCAAAAAAATCAAGTACCTGGGAATAAACCTGACCAAGGAGGTGAAAGACTTATATGCAGAGAACTACAAAACATTAATCAAGGAGAGCAAAGAAGATACAAAGAAATAGAAAGATATTCCATGCTCATGGGCCAGAAAAATTAATATTGTAAAAATGGCCATACTATCCAAAGCAATCTACAAATTCAATGCAATCCCTATCAAATTACCCATGACATTCTTCACAGAACTAGAACAAACAATGCAAAAATTTATATGGAACCACAAAGACCCAGAATCACCAAAGCAATTCTGAGGAACAAAAACCAAGCAGGAGGCATAACTCTCCCAGACTGCAGGCAATACTACAGAGCCACAGTAATCAAGACAGTGTGGTACTGGTACCAAAACAGACATACGGACCAATGGAACAGAATAGAGAACCCAGAAATAAACCCAGATGCCTACGGTCAATTAATCTTTGACAAAGGAGGCAAGAACATAAAATGGGAAAAAGAAAGTCTTTTTAAGTAAGTATTGCTGGGAAACCTGGACAGGTACATGCAAAGCAATGAAACTAGAACACACTCTCACACCATGCACAAAAATACACTCCAAACGGCTTAAGACTTAAATATAAGACAAGACAACATTAAACTCCTGGAAGAAAACATTGGCAAAATATTCTCTGGCAAAATATTCTCTGACATCAACCTTACAAATGTTTTCTCAGGTCAGTCTCCCAAAGTAACAGAAATAAAAGCAAAGATAAACCAATGGGACCTAACCAAGCTGACAACCTTTTGAACATCAAAAGAAACCAAAAAGAAAACTAAAAGACAACTTACAGAATGGGAGAAAATAGTGTCAAATGATGCAATGCACAAGGGCTTAATCTCTAAAATATACAAACACTTTAAAACTCAACAGCAAAAAAGCCAACAACCCAATTGAAAAATGGGCAAAGGACCTGAATATTCATCTCTCCAAAGAAGATATGCAGATGGCCAACAAGTACATGAAAAAATGCTCAACATCATTGATGATTAGAGAAATGCAAATCAAAACTACCTCGAGATACACCTCACACCAGTCAGAATGGCCATCGTTAATAAGTCCAGAGACCACAAACGCTGGAGGGGTGTGGAGAAAAGGGAACCCTCCTGCACTGTTGCTGGGTATGTAAGCTGGTGCAACCACTATGGAAAACAGTATGGAGGTATCTTAGAAAACTATATATAGAACTACCATATGATCCAGCATCCCACTCTTGGGCATATATCCAGACAAAAATTTCCTTGAAAATGACACTTGCACAAGTATGTTCATTGCAGCATTATTCACAAAAGCCAAGACATGGAAACAATCCAAATGTCCATTGACAGATGATTGGTTTAAGAAGATGTGGTATAGGGAGAGCTCTACAAGATGGCGGAGGAGTAAGAGGTTGCGCTCACCCTCTCCCACAAATACATCAAAAAATGCATCTAAATATAAAAAACTTGGACAAATCATCATCTGAATGCTGCTTAATTTAAACCTCCAAAAACTGCAAGAAATCCTTGAAATAACTGGGTAGAACAACAGAAGGGAAAAACAAAAAAAAGGTGAGAGAGAAAAAAGGAATCAGGATGGCAGCCAGCACCCTTGGGAGGGAGCTGTGAAAAAGAAAAGGAATCCACACCCTGGGAAGAAACCTAAACAAAGATCAACGATCAACGGAACTAGAGGGACATCAAAGCCTGAGAAAAACGCAGCAGCTGGATTGAGAATGGAAAATCTGAGTTAGAGACTCACATAGATTACCTGAATACCACACCACAGCCTGAGGCGCCAGGTGGTGCCTGGGAGCTGAGACATAGTCTCCTAAGGTTAATCCCTGGGAGAGGGCTGAGGTCAGTGTCCCTGGCAGTTTTGGGGATAGGATAAGGAACAGCGATATTCTATGGATTGTGGAGAGCAAAACCAGGACTGAGGGAACTGGGGAAGTCTGGTTCCGCAGGGGAGGCAAGCCTCCATTGTCAGGGAGGAGGAGAGGAGGAGGGGTTGACCTCCATAGGAAGCACCTTGACTAGTGCAGAGGGTGGGGTGACAGTTTCCGTGCCAAAGAAAGCAGAAGTGGGGAGGAGCCAGTGGAGGCTGCAGCTGTGGCGGCGGGTGCAGAGCCGGTGCCTTGAAGCCCATGGGCGGAGCACTGTGCCAGGTTGTGGACCCAGGTGCCTGCACCAGTCAGCATCGGTGGGATGGCAGGGCCCTGTGCCGGTCCACGGACCTAGGTGACTGCGACACCCCACAGAGTTGGTACTTCTGTTGGGTGGAGCAGCATGCAACCACACAGAGCTAGCATTTGCGGGGGGGGGGGGGCGGAGCCAGTGCTGGCCGCTGGAGCCAGGAAACTGCCCCAACCTTTGAGCAAGCATCAGCGGAAGGGCGGAACAAATGCCAGCCTGCTGAACCAGCCACTGACTTGTACCTCTCGTGGTTCCAATCACCTCAAAGAGGACTTTGCAATCAAACACTAGCATCCGTGGATCTCACTCCCTGGGGAAATCATACTTCCTGCTGCTATAGCCAAATGCTCAAGACACCTGGCAGATCTGCCTAGAGCTCATGACCACTTCCCAGGGCCAGGCAACCAGGAGTAGACAACGCCAACTTCATGCAATTGAGAGCATAGAGACTAGGCACCAACTGTCGAACTTAGCCATTCCTACACTCTCACAGAGAACACTCAGAGTACCACTGAGATAACAGCCTGCTCACTCCAAAGAAAAAGACACCAAATAGTCAAACTCCTACACCAAAAATAAATAGTAACCCCACCAAAAAATACAAAGGGGAGCTCCTCCCTAGAAGTACCTTTCCAAGTCTACAGCGTGGCCTCCCCAAACTCACAGAAAAAGAAAACCACAAACAAGATGAAGAAGCTCAAAAACCATTCCCAGTTAAAAGAACAGGACAAGTCATTTAAAGCAGCCAACAATGAAACAGACCTCTGTAGTCTGTCAGAAATGGAGTTCAGAAGGGAGGTAATGAAAATACTTGAAGAATTAAGGCGGAATATCCAGAAATTAAGAGAAGATGCAAACAGCAATGCAGAGTCCTTTAAAAAGGAGCTAGAAATCA
>PVHT020000143.1:6591295-6606383 GCA_004024745.2 Catagonus wagneri
TACCTGGGAATAAACCTGACCAAGGAGGTGAAAGACTTATATGCAGAGAACTACAAAACATTAATCAAGGAGATCAAAGAAGATACAAAGAAATGGAAAGATATTCCATGCTCATGGGCCGGAAAAATTAATATTGTAAAAATGGCGATACTACCCAAAGCAATCTACAGATTCAATGCAATCCCCATCAAATTACCCACGACATTGCTCACAGAACTGGAACAAACAATCCAAAAATTTTTATGGAACTACAAAACACCCAGAATTGCCAAAGCAATCCCGAGGAACAAAAACAAGTAGGAGGCATAACTCCCAGACTTCAGGCAATATTACAGGGCCACAGTAATCAAGACAGCGTGGTACTTGTACCAAAGCAGACATACGGATCAATGCAACAGAATAGAGACCCCAGAAATAACCCCAGACACCTACGCCCAATTGATCTTTGACAAAGGTGGCAAGAACTTCAAATGGGAAAAAGAAAGGTCTTTTCAGTAAGCATTGCTGGGAAACTTGGACAGCTGCATGCAAATCAATGAAGCTAGAACACACTGTCACACCATGCACAAAAATAAACTCTAAATGGCTTAAAGACTTCAATATAAGACAAGATAGTATTAAACTCCTGGTAGAAAACATTGGCAAGGCATTATCGGACATCAACCTTATGAATGTTTTCTCAGGTCAGTCTCCCAAAGCAACAGAAATCAGAGCAAAGATCAACCAATGGGATCTAATCAAGCTGACAAGCTTTTGCATCCAAAGAAACCAAGAAGAAAACTAAAAGACAACTTACAGAATGGGAGAAAATTTTTTCAAATGACACCACTGACAAAGGCCTAATCTCTAAAATAAACAAACAACTGATGCAGCTCAACTGCAAAAAAGCCAACAACCCCATTGAAAAATGGGCAATGGACCTGAATAGACATTTCTCCAAAGAAGATATACAGATGGCCAACAAGCACCTGAAAAAATGCTCAACATCTTTGATGATTAGAGAAATGCAAATCAAAACTACCATGAGATACAACCTCACACCAGTCAGAATGGCCATCATTAACAAGTCCACAAACAACAAATGCTGGAGGGGGTGTGGAGAAAAGGGAACCCTCCTGCACTGTTGGTGGGAATGTAAGCTGGTGCAACCACAATGGAAGACAGTGTGGAGGTACTTTAGAAAACTACACATAGAACTACCATATGACCCAGAAATCCCACTCTTGGGCATCTATCCAGACAAAAATTTCCTGGAGAAAGACACTTGCACATGCATGTTCACTGCAGCGCTCTTCATAATAGCCAAGACATGGAAACAACCCAAATGTCCATCGACAGATGACTGGTTTAGGAAGATGTGGTATATATACATGGTGGAATACTATTCAGCCATAAAAAGGATGAAATAATGTCATTTGCAGCAACATGGATGGAATTAGAGACCCTCATACTGAGTGAAGCAAGTCAGAAGGAGAAAGACACATGCCATATGAAATCTCTTATAACTGGAGTCTAAAACACTGCACCAATGAACATCTCAACAGAAAAGAAAATCACGAACTTGGGGAACAGACTTGTGGTTGCCACGGCGGTGGGGGAGGGGGTTGGAGGGAATGGGGATAACCAGTGCTTTAATGATGGAAAAGCAAGGAGATCCAACTGTATAGCATGGGGAACTCTGTCTAACCACATGTGACAAATCCATATATGTACATGTAACTGGGTCACCACGCAGTGCAGTTGGAAAATCTGACAGAAATCTGTAAACCAGCTATAATGCAAAAAAAAATAGATTATATAAAAAAAAGATGTGGTATACATACACGATGGAATACTACTCAGCCATAAAAAATAATAAAATAATGCTATTTGCAGCAACATGGATGGAATTAGAGATGCTCATAATGAGTGAAGTAAGTCAGAAGGAGAAAGACAAATACCATATGATATCACTTATATCTGGAATCTAATATAACGCACAAATGAACCTTTCTACAGAAAAGAAAATCACAGACTTGGACAACAGACTTGTGGTTGCCAAGAGGGTGGGGGAGGGAGTGGGATAGGATGGGAGTCTGGGGTTAACAGTTGTAGACTATTGCCTTTGGGATGGAAAAGCAAGGAGATCCTGCTGTATAGCACGAGGAACTATGTCTAATCACTTGTGACGAATCCATATATGCATGTGTAAACGGGTCACCACACAGTGCAGTTGGAAAATTGACAGAAATCTGTAAACCAGCTATAATAAAAAAAAAAAGAATAGTTATACATCGCTCTGTCCTATAGGATGGATGACATCATGTGGTACCTGAGGAAGGATAGATACTTCCAGAATTATGCTTCCAAAAGACTGCATTTTGGAACAACAACAACAAAACCTCAAGAAATAGCTTCTTACCATTTTTTCTTTATAGACTAGAAATAGATGTTATGTTTTGTGAGTTGTCCGTAAATGTTCTAGGTTTTAGTTGAGTGGAATGGAAGGCTCAGGATCTACTTCACGTTTCATGCTATATACTCTCTGGAAAGCTATGTTATCCTGTTATTGACTTTGTGACATCAGAAGATCTAGAAAATGCCTATTTTACCATGACTTCCAGCATTTAACTATTATGAAATGATTACTGAGTATTGATTATTTAGAATATATTCAATATTAAATATGGCTTCTCTAAGGTAGAGATGTGTTTAAGAAATTGCTCCACAATGCAGGTTTTATCTAGATGTACAGGATGTCAAAACAGGACTCCTTCTGCATGACATGATACATATCAGTTACCAAACTATGCAAGAACTGCCCAATAATGTACAAACAGTATATACACAATTCTTGAACCTTCCCATATACTTGAAGACCACAACTTATTTGATAACATAAGGAAGGAGGGAGGATCTGTGAAAAGACTTCCACTGAAGGGAGCTTATTTTATGATGGGTCTCCACAAGCCCCTCTCCTCACTCCCACATTCAGTGAGAACTTAATGTGTATCTTCCCTGTGGGGCTGGGTGGATAAATTGGTGCTTGACTCAGGTCTGAGAAAGCCAAAGTCGCCTGTGGCAGCACGATCACTTCGCTCCCACAGTTTGTTGGGACAAAATGCGCATGAGATGTATATGATAAGGGAAAGAGGGAGCCAAGTTGCAGCCGTTTTAAGTCCTGCCCAAAGTGTCCTATGGCAAAGTGAGAGCTCTCCAATAGCAAATAGTGGAATCACCCACTGCAGATCCACACGGAGTGCAGGGAATGACAACTGGAGAAACAGAATCCACTACTGAAGTCTCAGGAGCTGCAGGTGGGGAGACCTAATAGCAGTCCCTGAAGAACCCATGGATGTGTGCAGGATAAAAGACTCATCTGTAAACCTCTGCCAGCTCCACAGGCTGTACCCAGAAGGTCTTGTCTGAACTGTGTATATGTTCAGTGGCTCACTGCTAGCTTAACACGGGAGTATGAAATTGTCAAGCAGAAAAAGTAGTTTAGCAGAACACTCAAGAGAGGGTAAACAGCATGTGCAAAGGCATGGGACCTTCAGAGGTTAGTGAAGGGGGATGGTGGTATAGATGCAATTGCGTTTAATGCCAAGGCCCTTGAAGATCATATGAACTTTTTTTTCTATAGGCAAAAGTATCCCGATAGATTTTTAAGTTTGGAAATTATATGATTAGCTTTCTTTTGATGACACTACTAGCATTACAAGGGGGAATTCCTTATAATGAATTTCAGACTCTTGCTGACAAGTGAGCTGTTGCAATAAGACATGCAAGAGAAGGCTGAAGAGGGGTGGGGGAAAGATGTGGCCATGAGACTGGACAGGAGCAACAGGAATTACAAGATTTTGTGAAATAAGATCATTGGTTTGGGTAACTGGCTCAGTCACTGGGTGAAGAAGAGGGAAGCTTCAAGGATGACTCTGACTACTGATGACAACACTCTCTGGACCTCAGCTGGCTTTTAAAAAATATATGGGGAACAGATGGAAGTTCCTCAAAAAACTAAAATCAGATCTACCACAGGATCCGGCAACCCCACTCCTGGGCATATATCCAGAGAAAACCATAAATCTAAATGATACATGCACCCCAGTGTTCACTGCAGCACTACTCACAATAGCCAAGACATGGAAGCAACCTAAATGTCCACTGATGGATAAAGAACATGTGGTACATATATACAATGGAATATTTCTCAGCCATAAAATAGAATGACATAATGCCATGTGCAGCAACATGGATGGACTTAGAGATTATCATACTAAATGAAGTAAGCCAGACAGAGAGAAACAAATATCATACGATATTGCTTACATGTGGAATCTAAAAAAAAAAAAATTCAAACGAACTTATACACAAAACATAAATAGACCCACAGACATAGGAAAAAATTTATGGTTACCAAAGGGGAAAGGTGGAGTTTGGGATTAACATATAAACACTACTATGTATAACACAGATAACCAACAACAACATACCATGTAGCACATGGAACTATACTCAATATTTTGAAATTACCTATAAGGGAAAAGAATCTGAAAAAAAGACGTGTATGTATAACTGAATAAAATTGCTGTATACCTGAAACTAACACAATTTTGTAAATCAGTTACACTTCAATAATATATATATATGTGTGTGCGTATATATGTGTGTGTGTGTGTATATATATATATCTTTCATTTCAGGCTAAGACATTTTTTCAGAATTATTAGGTATTTCCATATATACTTAAAAACAGGTGTTACACAGCAGCTCTAACCAAGAAGGTTGCATAACAGGAACAACAAAAACAACAAAAAGCTATCAGAATTTGAGAGCAGTTTTTGGCCTAAGATAGAAGGAAAATATTCCAAGAATCACAAAGTGAATACTTTGACACTGTTTCAACATTCACAATAAAAAAAAAAAGAAAAACATAGAAAAGTCTGCATAGGGCATTAACAAACTCAACCAATAATGGTCCCAGTTTTTTGTGATTAGCTACCCACAGAATTTTCCTTTACAAATATTTATGTATGTAGATCCTACTGAATAAAAGGAAAACATGAGTGAACAAAAGAACTGCTCCAAAAAGAGCTTTCCAAACGTAAACTTCAATAAAAAGTTACAAAATGCTTCTTAGATGAAGGAGGATTTACCAGCTTATATTTTTACATCACACCTTCTTTCATTAAGACAAGGTACTAAAACATCTCATCTAACATATAAAAGCACATGGACTGGAGAAACCTCAAAAATACTTGGCAGCAGTCAGTCCAATCCAAAGTTTTTCATGGAAAGGTTCCTCAACTAGTCTGAGAAGCAAGAACAAGTGGATTCCAAACAAGTGAATGGTGGAAGGAATGTAGGACTTAGAGTCAGGAGACTTGGTTTTGGATCTGCAAGTACCACTGCATTATTCTTCAACCTGTTCTCCATGTGCTAGCCATAAACATGCAATTCCCCAGAAAAAGGATGGAAAATATCTAACAAAAAGATATGGGGAAAATGTCATACTTCACTAATAATCAAAGAAGGTTTTTTAAAGGAAGATTTTTTTAATATTTAATTTTATTGGAGTATAGGTGACTTACAATGTTGTATTAGTTTCAATTCCACAAAGTGAATAAGTCATATACATATGTTTTTTGCACAGAGTGAATAAGAATGGAGATATATATTTCTTTTCTCCCATATAGATTATTACAAACTATTGAGTAGATTTCCCCATGCTATACGGTAAGTTCTAGTTATCATCTATTAAATAAAGATTATAGTCTACTCAATTAGCAAACTGTTTTGTTCTTCTTACAAAAAGAAAAAAAATAGTGCTGGGTATTAAGGAGAATTGAGAATTGATAGGGGATGTAAATTGTTTTAATCTGTTGGAAGGCAGTTTAGTAATATAGCTTTTGGTTGGTCCTCTGACTGTACCTAAGGTAATATCTATAAATAGAAAAAAGCCTTAAGTAAAAACTGCCCAGTGCAATATTATTTATAATGAAGGAAATCTAAATGCAACCTAAATGTCAAATAAGTAAGTACAGTTCAGTAAATCTATTTACAGTAAGAATTATGCTTATAAAAACAGGAAAATGCTCATATCATAATATTAACTTGGAAAAAAATACCCAGTATTCACAATTGTCTGATTTCAGCCTTTAATTGGGGGGATACAATATAGTAAGCAGTAGAAGAGGTGCTTTTTTCAGTATTTCCTATGTTTTCTAATTTTTTATAATTACCACTATTTTTAAAATATTTTAGAAATTGCATATTTATTTTCTAAAGGTACTCAAAGCTTTAAAATTATTTTCTAAAACAGTTTTCTAAAATACATCTAAATGTAAATATTTTACATAAAGTTCAAGAACAGCATGTTCTTTCTTGTTATGTATTAATTTTTTTAATTAAATGGAGGATATGATTGGCTTTTCTGTACCTTCAGATTATCTGGCAGTTCTGATCGCCCAGCATATCCAGGGTTCATTGTTATAAAGACAGCACATGTGGGATCAAGTTTTAGCTCAGTTCCTTCAAACGTAAGTATATCAGCACCTGCATTAATACCTGCGGGTAATCAAAAACGAAATGACTTAGCAATTCCACATATAAATGTGACTAGTGCCATTCATTACCTCCTGTATTTCTACTGTTTTCACACAATGCAAAGACAAACTCATCCATTACCTCTTTGGATAGTAAGAATTTGTTGAGCAACCACAGACAGTACTTCCAAATCAATTCTGTTAAATTCATCAAAGCAAGCCCAGGCTCCACAAGATAACAGTCCCTGGAAGAAAAGAGTAATGAAATTTTTCAATTTTATCTGATTGAATATTGCATTGAAATATTGCATTTTCACCTGATCTTTTCAAGGATTTAATAATATCCTATCAAGGAAATTGCTTATTCACCTTTATCTTTAAAGATGGCTTATTCTTTATTACCAAGCCATTATTCTACATGAACAAAGAGTGTGATCAACTGGAAATTTTTCCAATTGATTTTTTTTACTTTTTGTATATCTGTTGGCATTTAGATGCATATCTATAATTTCCAAGCCTTTCTTACTTTTTATTTACAAGTTGGTTTTATTTGATTTTCCATATGGACTTCATAGAGTGGATTTTAACAATCCTTTAAATAAGAAGACTTCTGTTGCCTGAACACATTAATGACCCACTAACATAGTCTGAGGCCCCCCCAACTCGCAGATACCTAATAAATATGTGCCACTTGGTCAAAAGGAAAGACTGCAAAACAAGTTGAAACTTGGCCTTATTGAATGTACATTCTATAGATTGTATAACATGTGTTTCACTGAGTACCTAGTATATGCCAGGCATGATGCATGGCACTTAGTATATGTCTTTTATGCTAGGAAACTAAGGCTATACCACATAACATGTTAAGTAATTAGTACATCTAATAGTGGCTGGCCTTGGATTTGTGTATAGTTTAATCTATTGAAACACAATGGATCAAACATGAACTCCATGCACATCAAAGAATAGTGTATTTTCATTATTTAGAGAAAACTCTATGACTTAGAAATCTAAAACATGACATAAAAGGATTTGAAGTTACAGCACACAGAAGGATTTCAAATTCATCAAAAAGATTAACTAGAGTGTGTCTATAAAAGTACATTACTGAACTACAACTTGTTAATAATAAGATCTACAGGTTAAAGAAGGCTTGAGATACCACAATCTTTACATGATGCAGTGGTTCCCAAACTTTTAGCATCCTGTGTACTAAAGGGAAACCACTTATTCATTTCTATCTGTAAAACTGACCCAGTATAGCAAGAACTGAAGAGGGAGGTAGAGCTCCTTCTCAAATAAACTTTTGCTATAACTCTACTTCTCTTGAGCGTTACTGAGGTACTACTTTAATTTTAAACTACAATAAATTTTTTACTTGCATAAAATTGTGTTTATTATAAAGGGCCTCCCTCTCTGAGACGTGATCATACTGTAAATGAGGAGCCAACTCAAACCTTAAAGAATTTTCCTAAGGCCAGATAATCCAACCCATCAGAGCAGTTGAAAACAACACATTGTTTGGCTACAGCTTTGGCTAAATCTTTGGTAGTTTCAGTCTTTCCAGTGCCAGCTGGCCCCTCAGGTGCTCCTCCAAGGTGCAGATGGAGGGCTCCAAATAAGGTTCTGAAATACAAGACATAAAACAATCTTTGAGGAATAATGTGATTTTACATACATTCTGAAAAGAGGAAAAAGTTAAATGAGAGCTAAATTTCTCTACTTCCTCTTCATTAATTCCTTCCTTCTTACTAACCTCTGAAATTCTTTGTGCATTACTTTGTCTGTCATTATATTTTTCTTCTGAATAGCTGTGTATATGACAAAATCAGAACAAATTCACTTTTCAGTGCTGACTTCTGGTCAATATGTAGAATTCAGCTGATGCTGAACCACCCAAATCCCCCTACTGCAAGCATATGGAAATACTACATAAAAGAAAAACAATAAGTTTTGAAATACATAGCCTTTTTATTACCTTTTTTTGTCGTTTTAGGGCCGCACCCACGGCATGTGGAGGTTTCAGGCTAGGGGTCTAATCAGAGCTGTAGCTGCCGGCCTACACTGCAGCTACAGCAATGCAGGATCTGAGCCATGTCTGCGACCCACACAACAACTCACGGCAATGCCGGATCATTAGCCCACTGAGCAAGGCCAGGGATCGAACCCACAACCTCATGGCTCCTAGTTGGATTCATTAACCGCTGCGCCACAACAGGAACTCCCCACAGCCATTTTTGAAAGAATGAAAAGGAAATCATCAATGAAGAGGGGATGCACAGGGGAAAAGTAATTCAGTGCTAAAGTTGTAGAGGTTCACATTGTTTTCAAATCTGTATATAAACACGTGTATTTACACCCACATAAAACTGAAAAATAAATTCTTAGAACTGAGGAGCTGGAATGGATTCACTATCTAAACTTAGAAGCCTTGAAAGTCTGCATTGTTTGTAAATGGAAACTAAAATAACTCCACCAACCTATTCAAGAGACACAGTCACTGTGGAAGAAACAGGAAGCTTACCCTTCATAAGCACCCAAAGGGAAGCCTACATCATTCATAGAGGGTGGGATCAAATTTTCACTGCTGATGGGCACATGAACACAAACTGAGAAACTGACACTAAAATTTTGTTCCTGCCTAGAGCCCTTCACAGAGGTGAATGTAAAACTACTTCAGGTGGACACCTCCACAGCCAAGAAAATGTAAGACTACATGGGGAAACAACCCCTCCTAAAATGACCTCTCAATTAAAACTGGACAGATTAAAGCTAAGAGTCAGACTTGCAGTGACAAAGGCAGTTGGACAATGGTCTGGGAGGGTTAATGCATACAGGGCACTTTGCCTTCTTTGGTAATCCTGGTGTTTGTTTAATAATATTTTAAGTAAAAAGCAATAGACATCAGAAAATTGTGAGGAAAAGAAGCCAGTTTCATAAAAGAGACAACCTGAAATCTAGCAATGAAAAAGAAAATTGTTAAACTTTTGAAAACTCGGTGAATGGAATAAAAATCAGAGTAAACATAAAGACATAGAAATATGCACTAGAGGAATTCCCGTTGTGGCACAGCAGTTAACAAATCCGACTAGGAACTATGAGTTTGCAGGTTCGATCCCTGGCCTTGCCATGAGCTGTGATGTAGGTCACAGACGAGGCTCAGATCTGGCGTTGCTGTGGCTGTAGAGCAGGCTGGCAGCTACAGCTCTGATTTGACCCCTAGCCTGGGAACCTCCATATGCTGCAGGTGTGAAACTAAAAAGCAAAAAAATTTAAAAATTAAAAAAAAAAAGAAATATGCACGAGAAGATAAATATGAGGAAATCACCCAGGGAAATAGATCAATTACAAGAGAAATTAAGAGACATAGAAGAAGGAAGAAAATGGAGAAAAGGCAAAATTTAAAAAAAACAATGGCTACATATGGCCAACAAGCACATGAAAAAATGCTCAACATCACTGAATATTAGAGAAATGCAAATCAAAACTACTATGAGGTACCATCTCACACCAGTCAGAATGGTCACCATTAACAAATCCACATATAACAAATTCTGGAGAGGGTGTAGACAAAAGTTAACTCTCCCACACTGCTGGTGGGAATGTAAATTGGTACAATCACCACAGAAAACATATGGAGGTTCTACTGAAAACTAAATATATAACTAACATATGACCCAGGAATCCCACTCTTGGGCATATATCTGGATAAAACTTTCCTTGAAAAAGACACATGCACCCCGTATATTCTTTGCAGCACTATTCACAATAGCCAAGACATGGAAACAACCTAAATATCCATCAACAGATGGATGGATTAAGAAGATGTAGTATATATATCCACAATGGAATACAATAATGCCATTTGCAGCAACATTGATGAAACTAGAGACTCTCCATACTAAGTGAAGTAAGTCAGATAGAGAAAGACAAATACCATATGATATCACTTATATCTGAAATCTAATATATGGCACAAATGAACCTTTCCACAGAAAAGAAACTGATGAACTTGGAGGACAGATTTGTGGTTACCAAGGGCGGGGGAGGGAGTGGGATAGACTTGGAATCTGAGGTTAATAGATGTAAACTACTATATTTAGAATGGATAAGCAATGAGATCCTCCTGTATTTCACAGGGAACTATATCTAGTCACTTGCGATGGAGCATGATGGAGAATAACGTGAGAAGAGGAATGTGCAGTGTGTGTGCGTGTGTTTGGGTGTGAGACTGGGTCACTTTGCTGTACAGTAGAAAATTGATAGAATACTGTAAACCAACTATAATGGGAAAAATAAAAATCATTTTTAAAAATGGCTGAGAATTTGCTAGAATTGAAGATATTGATTGAAAAAGTTCCAAGATGGATAAACAGAAACTCATCATAACATTCAGTGAACATCAACAATAAAGGGAAAATCTTAAAAACTATAATCGAGAAAATTATGTATAAAGGAATAAAAATTAGAAAAATAGACAAAACAGCAGAAGCAATGAATGTCAGGAGATAATATCTCTGGATAGCTGAGGGAAAATTACTGTTCATCTAAAGTTTTATAACCATGTTAATGTATCATTTAATAATCAAGTAAATATCAAAAGAAAGGAAGAAAAGGAAAAAGGCATTTTTAGACAAATAGTAATAGAGTTTACTACTAGCAGAGCTTCACTTGAACAAACACTAAAGGCTATTGCCTAGTAAAGAGAAAAATTAAACCAGTAATAAGAGAAAGAAGAAGCAATGTTCAGTAAAGACTGATAAAATTTTTGGTAAACCTTCACAAATACTCATTGTAAGCAATATGTAACAGTATATAAATAAGGAGCATCCTGTGTTAGAATTTTGACTAAAATCCCAAGCTGAGTGCAATGTACGCCAGATCATCTTTTAGAGAGTGAAACTGGTCACTTAGTGTCAGGGCATATAGAAATCAGCTAGGAAGACTGTAAATGAGAGGCCAGGAAGGAGGATTTCTTTGGAAAGAGCTGCTGCCAGTGGGTGGTATATTTCTTCTCCCCAATGGAGGAAGAGAGAACAGCACTTGTCCCTTTGCCAAGCTAACTGAGGGGGCTTTAAAGAATGATTCAGAAGACGTGGCACAATGGTCTCTGGAGTTTGTGGTATACAGGAACTGGTAGCTGATTCACAACTTAAAATTTTAAAGTCAAGAGAATGCCTGCAGCTTCTCCTGGTGGTAGGATGGGAAAAAGCAGGCACAATAAGAGAGACATACTCTTACTGATGGTAAAACAAATGTGCATCATTCAGCCAGATATAGATCCTACTGAAAGGGAGCCAGAGTTGAGTCATGTTGAATGGGACCCTGTGCAAGAGACCCGTCTAGAATCAGAGAAGACCCCAGGAAGAGGGTCTGTGGATGGTGGACCTCAAACAGAAGC
The DNA here is from genome assembly GCA_004024745.2 of Catagonus wagneri. Taxonomy (NCBI): domain Eukaryota; kingdom Metazoa; phylum Chordata; class Mammalia; order Artiodactyla; family Tayassuidae; genus Catagonus; species Catagonus wagneri. The sequence goes on from PVHT020000143.1 coordinate 6,603,221, forward strand.
TGAAGCAAAAGTCACCAGCAGCCAGCCAGAGGAGGCATTTTCCACAGGTGGGAGGATCCAGTGATGAGGAGCTCCCAAATAACATAAATATTTTCCGGGAGATCTGGTGCATTCAGACTTGTGCAATTACTGAGGACACTCAATAGCTAAGATGCCTGTCACCCACAAATACACTTCTCCTTTTCCTTCCCCCTCCTCCATCAGCCCCCAAACACTGGAGGAGACAAAAGACAAGCTATTGAGGAATGGATTTAAAGGGCAGAGATAAAAATGACAAAAGATTGACATTTACTTTCCCCAATACAGGTCACAAGCTTGAGTCAGATTAAATGCTGGAGGGTGGGAAGGAGGAATATTTTAAATTGGATGAAAGATACCAACTTTGATTTTAGATCTAAATGGACTTTCAATATCTGATAAGAATAACAATACCCATTAATACCTTAAAGTAACCAGGAATCCACCCTAGACTTCACCCAGAAATGCGGGAAAATATTTTGACAGGGCAAGTTTAAAAGAATGACAATGAAAAAGACTAAAACTGCTTTCTGTTTGCATCCTAAGACTGGTTTAGTCAATAAACTAGTTACAAGGGAAAGAAAATGAAAAAAAAGTTTAATTTAGTATTTGATAATAATTTGGAATAAAGGAGATGGGAAATTGAGTTTAAAATAATTAAAGGCCTTTTATTATTCAGAAAGACAACCAAACCCAATGTACATGAGATATCTAACGGAGATATCTAGGAGGCCTATGTGTGGTGCAATCTTATGGGAGAGACTTAGGCTTGAGGTACAGGTTTGGGGATCTTTGGGATGTAGGCTGTTAAAGCCTGAGAGAGGATAAGAACATTAAGGAAACCATGAAGCATGAGACAAAAAAACTACGTGAAAAAAAAATCCTAGAACATCCATGTTTTTGGGGAAGAAACAAGACGCTTCAAATGATCCAAAAGGATGAGTCAGAAAGTTTCAAAGAGGACAGAGAAATGAACAATGTAAAAAATAAATAAATAACAGCAATACTTAATAATACTTAATCTATAGAGCTGAGAGGAAGAAGCCAGTAGAGATAAAGGAATTGAAGATCAGGTTGAGAAAAGAATTAAGGGTCTAGGAAGTAACAGAGCATACATTTACCAGGTGGAATTTGGTACTTAAAAAAATAGTGATCTAGGAATGAGCTAAAGTTATTTCCAAGAGATCCTTAAGTTATTGAGTTTACCTGTAACATCTATCAGTGAGCGGAGTAATAACCAGCCTAGGAGAATTACCCAAATATTCATATCCATATCGTAAACCAGCATTGATCATCTTTGTTTCTAAATGATTTTCCTAGTATAGATCAGATAAAATGGAGTTAGCTTAAATAATAAAAATGCAAATAATATGAAATCTCAATCTCCTTAATAAATACTAGCCATGTTCTAAACAGCATCTTTAAAATTCACTTTTCAGAAATTATTTAAGATTTAATCGTCAATAGAAGAATTCAATATCTAATTTGTTTTGATAAGTAATTAAAGTCACTGACTTCAATTTTTCAAAGACCATCTTTGGAAAATATATTTGTTCTTTATCTCTCTCATATTTTCTTTTTTAACTTGCTAACACTGTTTTATTAATGTGTAATTGACATACATTATGTTAGTTTTAGGGATACAGCATAATGATACCACATTTGTATTTATTGCAAAACGATCACCACAATAAGTTAATATACATCACGATACATAGAGAATTTTTTCTTAGATGAGAATTTCTAAGATCTGCTCTTAGTAACTTTCAAATATGCAATACACTATTATTAACTATCATCACCATGCTGCATATTACATCTTTATGAACTATTTTTTATAACAGAATTTTGTACTTTTTTGACTCCCATCACCCATTTCTCTCACTCCACCACCCTCACCCCTACCCCCAGCCTCTGGCAACCCTGAACCTCTTCTTTGTATTTATGAGCTTGTCTTTCATTGTGGTGTTTTTGTCTTTGTTCTATTTTCATTTATGTATATTTTATTTATTTTCTTTTCATGGACACACCTGCAGCATACGGAAGTTTCTGGGCCAAGGATTTAATCAGAACCACAGCTGGGGCCTATGTCACAGCCACTGCAACACTGGGTGCTGAGCTGCATCTGCCCCCACACCACAGCTTACAACAATGCCAGAGTGAGGCCAAGGACTGAACCTGCATTCTCACAGAGAAAACATCAGGTCCTTAACCCACTAAGCCATAATGGGAACTCCTGGTTTGTTTTTTAAATTCCATATATAAGTGAGATCATATGGTATTTCTCTTTCTCTGACTTATTTCACTTAGCATAACGCCTTCAAGGTCCATCCATGTTGCAAATGTCAAGATTTCAGTTTTTATGGCCAAGCATTCCATTACATGTATATACATCACATCTTCTTTATCTATTCATCTATCAGTGGATACCTAGCTTGTTTCTATATCTTGACTATTGTAAAAAGTAATGCAATAAACCTGAGGGTGCATATATATGTTTTTGAGTTAGTGTTTTTGTTTTCTTCAGATAAGTACCCAGAAGAGGAACTGCTGGGTCATATGATAGTTGTTTTTTTGGTTTTGTTTTTTTTTTTTTTTTGAGGATCCTCCATACCATCTTCTAAAGTGGCTATACCAATTTACATTCCTACCAAAAGTACACTAGGATTCCCTTTTTTATACATCCTTGCCACATTTGTTAACTCTTGTCTTTCGATAACAACCATTCTAGTAGGTGTGAGGTAATAACCCATTGTGGTTTGAATTGCATTTCCCTGATGATTGGTGATGTTGAGTATCTTTTCATGTGCCTATTGGCCATCTATATGTTTTCTTTAGAAGACTGTCTATTCAAGTATACTACCCATTTTTTTTATTATTTTTATTTTTTTATTAATGGATTTTATTTCAGTTATAAGTGTACATAAATCATCACAAGTCAATTTCACAGATTTTGTATCCCAAATCCCCAGTGCATCCCCCCACCCCCCAGATTGTCTTATTTGAAAAACCAAGGTTTTCCAAAGTCTGTGAGTCATTGTCTGTTCTGTAAGAAGGTTCATTGTGTCTTTTTAGTTTCCACATGTAAGCGGTAGCATTGGGTGTTGCTGTCTAATTGTCTGACTGGTTTCACTTCGCATGATAA
>PVHT020000143.1:6611124-6637981 GCA_004024745.2 Catagonus wagneri
TGTAGATTTTTGGTTTGCGGTTACCCTGAAGTTTTGATATAGGAGTCTATATATAACTGAGATTGTATTAAGTTGTTGGTTTCTTAATTGCATGTGCTTCTCCAGTGACCTGCATTTGTGCTCTCTTCTCATGATTACTGTTTTTGGTAGCATAATTGTGCATGTATGATTTAGTATCTTTACTGTATATATGCCTTTATTGGTGAGCCTTGTCATTTGTGGAGTTTTTGATTCTGGTTGTGGCCTTTTCTTTTCTGCCTAGAGAAGTTCCTTTAGGATTTGTTGTAAAGCTGGTTTAGTGTTGCAGAAATCTCTTTAACTTTTGCTTATCGGTAAAGGTTTTGATTTCTCCTTCAAATCTGAATGAGAGCCTTGCTGGATAAAGTAATCTTGGTTGGAAGTTTTTCCCTTTCATCACATTTAGTATATCATGCCACTCCCTTCTGGCCTGTAGGGTTTCAGCTGAACAATCTGCTGATAACCTTATTGGGGTTCCCTTGTATGCCATTTGTTTCTTTTCCCTAGCTGCTTTCAGTATTTTCTCTTTGTCTTTAATTTTGGTCATTTTGATTAATATGTGTCTGGGGGTGTTCCTCCTTGGGTTTATTTTATATGGTACTCGTTGTGCTTCCTGGATTTGAGTGAGTGGTTCCTTTCCTATATTAGGAAAGTTTTCGGCTATAATCTCCTCGAATATTTTTTCTGTCCCCTTCTCTCTCTCTTCTCCCTCTGGCACCCCTATAATACGGATATTGGTGCGTTTAACATTATCCCAGAGTTCTCTGAGACTCTGCTCATTTCCTTTCAATTTTTTTATCTCTTTTCTCTTCTGCATTAGTGATTTCCACTAATCTGTCCTCCACCTCACTGATTCGTTCTTCTGCCTCTTGTATCCTATTGTTGGCTGCTTCTAAGGAATTTTTTATTTCAGTGATTGTATTTTGCATCTCTTCTTGTTTAATTTTTACAGCTTGTATTTCTTTGCTCAATGTTTCCTGTAAATGATCAGTCTTTGCCTCCAGTCTATTTCTGATGCCTCGCATCATTTTCAGCATCAACAGTCTAAAGTCTCTTTCTGGGAGGCTGATAATCTCCTCATCACTGAGCTGTTTTTCTGGGCTTTTCTCTTTCTCCCTTATCAGAGTTAGAGTTTTCTGTCTTTTCATTTTTGTAGGCTTTTGGTGTGGTGACCTTTGTGTGGACAATAGAGTTGTAGCCTCTCTTGGTTCAGTTGTTTGCCTCCCCTGTGGCTAAAGTTGGTATGGAGGGGGTTTGCTGTAGGCTTCCTGATGGGAGGGAGTGATACCTGCTCACTGGTAGGAGGGGTTGATTCCTCTCCCTCTGATGGATGGGGCTTTGTCTCTTGATGAGATTAGAGGTTGGCTGTGTGCCTGAGGGATCTTTAGGCAGCCTGTTTACTGATGGGCGGGGCTGAGATCCCACCTGAATTGTTGTTTGGCCTGGGGCTTCTCAGCGCTGTTGGGAGGGACCAGATTTTCCCAGAAATGGCCACCTCCAGAGAAATGCAGGCTGCTGAATGTCCCTGAGAGCTTCACCTCCAATGTCCTTACCCCACAACAAGGCACATTCGCCCCTGTTTTCCCAGGAGATCCTCCAGGAATTGCAGTCAGCTTCCACCCGGATTCCTCTGGAGACTGCTTTGCCCTGGGACCCAGTGCACATGAAAGTCTGTGTGTGCCTTTCAAGAGTGGGGTCTCTGTTTCCCCCTGTCCTGTGGAGCTCCTGCACACAAGCCCCACTGGCCTTCAATGCCAGATGCTCCGGGGGCTCTTTCTCCTTGTGCCTGATCCCCAGGTGTGGGGATTTGACATGAGGCACAGAACTCTCAGTCCTGTAGCTGAGTCTCTGTGATGCAGTTACTGTCCAGTCTTGGGGCTTCCCACCCGGGAGGTATGGGGTTGCTTCTATCGCGTAATCGCCCCTCCTACCTCTTGACGTGGTCTCCGCTGTGTCTTCTGGAGCAGAGTATCTTTTTTGGAAGTTTACAGTCCATTTGGTTGAAGGTTGCTTGGCATTTGGTTGTATTTTTGCTGTTATTTGGGAGAGAAGTTGAGTTCCAGTCCGTCTATTCCGCCATCTTAATCCAATCTCCCTCTACCCATTTTTTAATTGGATATTTTTTTGCCATTTAATTGTATGTTTGTTCTTTATATATTTTGGATACTAACCTCTTATCAGATATATATTTTGCAAATATATATAGGTGTTTCACCTCCTTGGCGAAGTGAAAGTTTTCACTTCAGTTTATATGTCTTTCAGCTCCTTGGTTAAATTTGTTTCTAATTTGTTCCCCTATTCAGTAGATTGCCTTTTCATTTTGTTGATGGTTTCCCTTGATGTGCCAAAGTTCTTTGGTTTAATGTAGTCCTACTTATTTATTTTTGCTTTTGTTGCCTTTGCTTTTGGTACAAAATCTAAAAAGTCACCGAGTCCAAATGTCAAGGAGATTATTACCACTTATTTTCTCTTCCAGTTTTATGATTTCAGGTTTTACACTAAAGTTTTTAATCCATTTTGAGTTAATTTGGGGGTATGATGTAAGATAGTGATCCAATTTCATTCTTTTGCATGTGGCTGTCCAGTTTTAGTGAAACCATTTATTAAACAGACTGTTTTTTTCCTATCATACATTCCTTGGCTCCTTTGAGATAAATTAATTGACCGTATGTCTGTAGGTTTATTTCTGGACTCTCTATTCTGTTCCAGTGATCTTTTATCTGTTTTTAATGCCAATACTGTACTGGTTTGATTAGTTTAGCTTTGTAATATAATTTAAAACCAGGTAGTTCCTGTAGTGGCTCAGAAGAAACAAACCTGACCAGTATCCATTCGGAAGTAGGTTCAATCCCTGGCCTCGATCAGTGGGTTAAGGATCTGGCGTTGCCATGAACTGTGGTGTAGGTCACAGAGCAGCTTGGATCCCATGTTGCTATGGCTGTTGTGTAGGCCAGGAGCTGCAACTCCAATTCTCCAATGCAACCCCTAGCCTGGGAACTTCCATATGCCACAGGTACATCCCTAAAAAAGACAAAAAATAAAATAAATAAAAATAAAATCAGATTTATGTACACCTATAATTGAAATAAAATCCATTAAGAAAATATATATATATATATATATATATATATATATATATATATATATATATTTCTTGTTACATTAAAAAAAAAAGAAACCATGACAGTAAAAAAAAAATAAAATAAAAAATAAAATAAAATCAGGGTGTGTGATTCTTCCAGATTTGTTTTTCTTTCTCAAGATTGCTTTGGTTATTTGAGGTCTTTTCTGTTTCCATAAAAACATTACTACTGTTCTATTTTTGTGAAAAATGCCACTGGAATTTTGATAAGATTTGCATTAAACCTGTAGACTGCATTGGGTAGTATAGACATTTTAACAATGTTACTTCTTCCAATCCATGAACAGAGATACTTCATTTATTTGTGCCTTCTTCAATTTCTCTAATCAGTGTCTTACACAGTTTTCAGTTTATAGGCCTTTCACCTCCTTGGTTAAATTTGTTCCTAAGTATTTTATTCTTTTTGAGCAACTGCAGATGGGACTGTTTTCTTATTTCCTCTCTTTGACAGTTCATTTTTCTCCTATATTTTCAATCATTTGTTCAGTTTGTTTTCACTACAGAGGGAGTGTCATCATTATCACCATTATTATTTTACAGATAAGGAAGCTAGTCCCTTAAGAGATAAGTAACTTGCTCAAGCCCAACAGCTGGTGAGGGGAGGATATAGCATTTGAAACAATGATCCATAGTCTGAGCTTCTAACTGCTATACACATGACCTCATATTGTTTTCCAGGGTTCTGGCTCTTTTGACACCTTTCCCCGCACTTGTCTCTTCCAAAGCCTTTCACAAAAGTGATTATGATGAGAACTTTCAAAACTGTATCTCCGTTATCAGCTCTCTCTCTACCACTCTCAACAGGCCCAACCATGTTCATTGTACTGTTCCTGCTCCTCTGCCTTCCTGATGGCAGCCACCATCACCAACCACCCAGATCCTCTGATAGGAACCTTTCTTCCAGACCATTTTTGTGGTTCCTTCAATTGATCAATAAGAGAAAAGTTTAATGACTAAATCAGACTAAAACAGTCTGACTTGGACATCCTTTAGATAGATCAGGAAACTAAAAACACAATTTTAAATTGATTAGTTTCAACATTCTGCAAATTCAGCAAGCATAATGACTAATTTCAAATGAGTAATTTTTTTTATAACTACTCAGTTTTTGTGCATCTATATATGTATTTATATACAGCTATATATTTGGATAAAGGTACAGTTTTCATACACATGATATATAGTTTTTGGCTGCCTTAGTCTTCAATTTGGAGAACGCTTTGTTGGATATAGTTGGCCATCAGCAAAAAGTCCTATATTATTGATACCTTTTCCCATGTGAGTTAACAAGCACAAATTAAATAGCTATGAGCTGAAATTGCTGTGTAAAAACATTCAGTGCTATTAACTTACTTGCCAGTAGTACCTAAGCTGACTTAACCATTCAAAGTCAGAGTCATCACTAACTTTCTTTTTAACAAGTGTTGAGAGGACATCTCTAGCATGGACATCCAGCACCACAAGGGCTCCCAGAGTAACACGATTCTGCTTGGACAATTTACCACGAACCAATGTGACAATATCATCAATTTGTTTGTTACATTTTTCCAAGTATTGCTCAAGAGCCTGAAAGAAAATAAGATATAATTACTCAATGTGATCAGAATCCTTTGGAACAAAAGATTTTTGACCTGGTATATAGACAGAGTATTTTCTACATTTTTAATCATAATTTTTCAGATGACAATTCTAAAAAATCAATTTTTCTTACTGTGAAAGCATCAGTGAACAAATTCAAGCAGGCCAGATACATGGTTTGTGCCTCTCTGTATGCTCTGTGGTTGTGGTGAGCTGTCAATCATACCATCCCATCTCCAAGGCAACAAGAAGCAGAGCATGTGTGACCCAAGCAGAGCCCATTACAGTTATTTCCAGAGACTGCTATATAGATAGGAATAGAAGTGCTTTTCACTAGTCTTGGTAGACTCTGAGCAGCCAATCTGAAGCAACTAAAAGCCTTCACTCCCCACTGCAGACTAAAGCCTGTCAGAGAACTGCAGAGATGAAAAACGGACAATAAGTGGAACTGCAGCAGCGATGAAACCCTGAGATTCTCATTCCAAATGCTCTACCTTGGAGCCCATGAGTCCTTCTAGCACTCTTGTGTGAGCTTCTGAGTAGGATCTGTGCCACTTAAAATGCAAAGACCCTAATCAACAAAATACCTAACACTTTAGTTCACAGAGAGCTAAAGCCACCTCTAAGAACCAGGATTGCTTTTGGCGGGGGGGTCCTCTTTTCTGGTGCGTAAATCTGGTTAGTGTTTTAAAAAGAGAAGAGAGTTTAAGAAAGTCAAATGAAAATCAATGAAAACTGCTGTGTTTAAGGGAAGTGTCAATGTGCTCCAGTAGGCTGATGTGGTCGCTTTCCCCACTTTAATAATGTTTAATAAATATTGCACACCAAAGAGTTTATTTCACTCCTTTAGGACCAGGTAAGTGATAGCAATGGAACTAAAAGTGAGGATTTCCAAGAATGAGAAAAGACTAAAAGGGAGATCTGGAGTTTCGTTTCTTTAAGTGACACTTTTATTATCCCTTGAAGTATTTTATACTGTTTTTTTTTTTACTAAGTCATTTTTTCAAAAGTTTGGTGTTTGAATACTATTCCAGTTATATCCCTTACTCCCTTTCTTCCTTTTTTAAATGGCCTCTTCCAGAGCATATGGAAGTTCCTGGGCCAGGGATTGAAACTGCACCTTGCAGTAACCTGAGCTGCTGCAGTCAGATTCTTAATCCACTGTGCCATAGTGAGAATTCCCATTTATATCATTTTCATTTTAACTGCTATTCCACCATAAGTGGTCGGAAAAACACTTCTGTCCTACCTATGTTTAAACAACCCTAAATGTTTAAACTCTAAGAGCCAATTAGTGAATTTAAGTATACTGAGTATATAAATTAGTAAAAACAGTTTTGCTCCAAGGAACACAAGCTATACCAGTTGGTGCATCTTAGTTTCCTCATCCATAAAGCTCAAGATCTTTGAGAGCCTTACCAGTTCTCATACTCTATAGTTCAACGCAAGGCATTAGATTAAAAATATAACATTTATATCCATCAGTATAAATTATACATCTATAAGAATTTACTAAAATTTACATTAGCAGAATGTGTTTTGCTATACTAGAAAAACAATTTTAGAACTAAAATTTCACTTCAAGCTGTGATAGACCAAATTCTCTAGGAACTATATTATATGAATCTATGAGAATTCAGATCAGCTAAATTGAAAAAAATCATGATGTTGAATTATTTTTGCTACATTTTATTCCTTGTAAACTGTACATAGACTGTGAACAGTTTATATATACAGTGAACTAATTCATTAGTGAATCAATGAATCTAAAGTTAACTACTATTTTATTATATAGCGGCTAAAATAAACCCCATCTAGAATCAAATATTTTTATCACATCTGGCTTCCTCTACATACATAATAATAAACTGATTCAAAATCAGATCAATATTTGTAATAACCAAAGCTCCAGGAAAATGGTGATGCTTTCATTCATTTTTAGCCCCTACAGTACCTCATACTGACCAGTTCCATAGTCAACATTCTTTGAGTGAAAAAACAGAAGCAGATCCTGAGGTGACTAGGTCTGGTAGTAGGAGTACTACTGTAACATTAAGTTCCACATACACGGGGTGTTTGCAGAAAACAGAAATGTCTATTTTCTATAAGGCTACCAAGAGTCTCTAGCTATTCAACCTAAGTCATCAGCTTCAAATGCAAACTGTACATTAATTAAGGAAAAAGTTAACACATAATTAAGGAAAAAGTTAAAACCTATGCCATTGTCCCATGAAAAACCCACATATTAAATGTCCTTAAATAATCAACGCTTTAGAATACTAAAATATGGGTAAGCCCCTGATGCTGCTACAGAATTTAAATGGCCTAAACACACATGAGATGTGAGCACGCCATTTCATGTGAAATGTGAACAAGGTACCCAGGCAGCAGATGGAGGGTAGTAACGAAGAGGTGGTGAAGAAGAGTAAGCACGCACAAGCAGAGGAAAAAGAACTAATTTTGAAAGACACATACAAAGCTTAATTTCATTCCATGAAATTTAGCTATGTAAAACACCATAAAACACAACAGAAGAAGAGAGCACTCTAGTAAGTAACAACAACAAAGGAGTGATTCGCTAAGTCTCACTACCTACACCTCAGAGGACCTGTGTCTATGAAGCTGAGTGCCCCTGGAGTAGCAGTCACTCAAAGCATAGGTTCTCATGTAGGCTTTCTCTGTGAATGGTTCCATGCATGCACCATATTACAGGAGCGGGGGAAAATTAAACAGACTAATAAATGAGTAAATAAATAACCTCATCTCAGTTAAAAAAAAAAAAAAAAGGACCACCACAAAGCACGAACTATTTGTATCTGTATATGATATGGTAAGAACTGCAGGCAGAAAGTTTTGAGCATAGGACACATTGAAATGGAGTGATCTAAACTGCATGCCCCTTGAGATTCAAATTACATGTGGCAGATAGGTGGAAGCATGAAAAGGCTATAGATTACTCTTTAATGTTCTACCTCAACTCTTACCTGTTCTAGAGCGAAATATGGTTTTGCAAGTAGAGGTTTGATAACCACATCTAAACTGAAGCATATGCAAGATGCCTACATTGCGCACATTTGCTTCTGTGTTCCCTCTATTTCCCACAGTGATGAATGAAAAAGTTGGCACAGTGGTTTGGGGGCCCAGGAAGCAAGAAGAAAGCTCCAGGAGGCTACATGTCCCCCCAGTAACCCATGCTGGTGATGGAGGAATCCCTTTGTGTGGGGAGGTGGGTAAGTGATAGCTTAAAAATGAAAAGCCAAAATGAATTTTCTGAGGAATTAAGAAAAATGCACATGGGGCTTTTTGCTATAAGGGAAACCCTCATTCCCCTTGTTCTGTCCATGAAGACATATTTTTTCCTAAAAATCGACTTCCTGCCCCTACATGCTATCCCTTCCCCAGAGGAGAAATAAGTGACCTGTGGGTAAGTCATCGTAAACTAAGCATGTAACAGCTCCTTCCTGCCTGCTTATGGAAAATACAAGTCTCTCTCAAACCCAACACTCACTAGTGTTTAACAATATCTTAAAAAAACAATAACACAAAACTCCATGTCAAAAATGCATTAAAAACTCATGGTTTTGAACAAGATCTGCCATTGCTGGATTCCGACTGGTCCATCAGTCAACCGAAAGTTGACCTGCTTAAAACCCTACCTCAAGGATCAGACTGTTTCCTTGAAAGTAGTTCCTGTTTTTAATTATTAACAGCAATCCAACTAATACTATTAAATATATATATATATATATATATATATATATATACACACACACACACACACGGATATTTAAAATTAAGCATCATTTAAAACATTAATAATTATTTATTAAAAATAATACATTAAAGTAAAAATATCTAAAAGAAGTCAATTAACATCTCTTGTCTTCATAAGGTAGTTTTACTAAAGGCATAAAAGAAAACTGTTACTATTTTTTCCTAATTTTTCTGAGTTTACGAAGTTTCTTTATTCCATTATCACTCTATTTTAAAGGCCTAAAAATGTATGTAATAACATGATTGAGGCTCAACTACCCTTGATTTTTTGAGGGGATTGTCTTCACATTTTAGAATTATTGTATTTTGGCTACAATAGCTATTGGAAAAATGCTGAGAAGCTTGGGGATAATAAAAAGCTTACCTCTTGTCCCTTAGAAATTGCTGTTTGTACTTCTAAAGTCCAAAAGGTCTGGGATACACAGAGAACTGTCTGTCCAGGCCAGTCCCTTACCCAGTTAATTCGTTCACATTGTGTATAGGCAAAAATTGCCTCTTTGATAACCTAAATGAAAAAGAAAATGCTAAAGGTAAACACTGCCACACTTTAGTTGGACAAGCTAAACAAGCAAGAACTAAACTCTTAAATGGATTAACTCACACTGCTCAACTTTTTACATCTTAGCCAATTATGCAGTTTCAAAACATTTGACCAAAGTTTATTACAGACCTGTGATCAAAACAAATATACTACATAGCATTTTTATTTTGCTGATACATGATCTATTTGTGTCAACCACATTACATAAAACATTTCTTTGAAAAGTTGTAGTCAGAGATGTCCTAGATACATTTAAACTGAACAAGCACAGGCAATTTTAGTGTAAAACATAAGTTCAAATAATTCTAAAAGGATTTGAACTTAGATCCCCACTCAGCCCTGTGAATATGTGCACATGCACACTCAACAAACCACACAATTCCTGTGAAATTCCTCCTGTATCTCCAGACCTCAATGCCTCTCAATCCTGTAGTTTGATGCCCAAGGCTATGACAATAGGGATGGAAATATAATGCATTCATGGAGAGTCAAGAGCTGTAAACACAGGAAGTGTAATGTATGTATATGTTTTCAGTGGATTCGTAGATCCACTGTTTCTATCAGGGGGAAACATTCTAATCTAACATCAACCAAAAACAGTAACATTGTTTGTGAGGAGATAACCATTTTAATATCTGACTTTTAGAAAATATTGTCCAAATTAAATTTTTCTGAGAAATACATAAGGACAGGTGAACATTTCTGGATTTCCACTTTATTTAGGATATCTGTAGAGCTGAACAGAGATGAAGGGCAGTGTTGACTATTGATAATAAAGAAAATGTAAAAGGCCAGAATAAGCCACAGAAAGGGCAGGTGAAAAGGAACTTAGAGTTGGGAGAAACATGGGAAAGAATAGAAGGTATAGCAGAGAAATGTCAAGGATGGAATGAATATGCATTTTAGAAGGACACCGTGGAGAGAGCAAGAGGAAGTCATTAGCATCTGAATCACAAGTTTCTATATAGTGGAATGAGAAGAAACATGATTACATAGAGTTCTACAATATTATATGTAAAATATATTATTATAACTATCCATTCCATATATGTCATTGCAGCACTATTCCCAATAGCCAAGACATGGAAACAACCTAAATGTCCACTGACAAATGAATGGATTAAGAAGAAGTGGTATATATATCCACAATGGAATACTATTCAGCCATAAAAAAGAACAAAATAATGCCATTTGCAGCAATATGGATGCAATTAGAGACTCTCATACTAAGTGAAGTAAGTCAGAAAGAGAAAGACAAATACCATATATCACTTATATCTGGAACCTAATATACGGAACAAATGAACCTTTCTACAGAAAAGAAAATCATGGACATGGAAAACAGACTTGTAGTTGCCAAGGGGGAGGGGAAGGAAATGGGATGGACTGGGAATCCGGGGTTAATAGATGCAAACTATTGCCTTTGCAATGGATAAGCAATGAGATCCTGCTATATAGCACTGGGAACTATATCGAGTCACTTATGATGGAGCATGATAATGGAAGAAAAAAGAACGTATACATGTAGGTGTAACTGGGTCACCTCACTGTACAGCAGAAAACTGACAGAACACTGTAAACCAGCTATGATAGAAAAGATAAAAACCATCAAAAAATAACACTCAAGATAATCTATCAAGACAAAGGGACAAAGGGGCCAAGAACATGATTTTTTAAATATTTACAAATGACATAAAATTGACTTAATTTAGACATGCCTTTCAAGTATGCAAATACATATAGTACTGCACAGTGACACATGTATCTCTTGTTTGAGTATTTTATATTGCATTTCCTTGTATTTTTCACCAACACAAAATTACACATAAACATTTGAGGGAGATAGTTCCTACATAATTCCTTGTCACCCCATCTTAGTGCTCTTAAAGTGTAACCAAAATATTTTATCTAAGTATTTTAAAAAAAAGGAACTGTTGAAACAGTATCAAATAGGTCTAAAATAATGAGTTATTACTCTAAATATCAATTAACAAACCATATAACCCAACTGAATGCTGCTAAGTAGTGGTCAAAGCATAATTCTTTTACATGCTAACAGCTACGTAAATGAGAACACCATTTGTCAATACTTATCAAGGCCTATGAAAGCACATCTCTTTTGGCCCAGTGGTCCTATACATGAGAAGTTAACGTAAGAAAACAAATAATTCAATCAAAGAAACTACCTTTATGCATAAGGGTGTTAATATTTACTCCATAATAGGGAGAAATGGGAAACTGTCTAAAAGACTTTATTTCTACTGGAAAAAATATAATGTAGATAGATATCAAAACTATTTTTAAGATAAACATTAAGACATGATGTACATTAAACACCTAAATTGCAATGATTTTCTTCAGTAATGTGTGACAGAATCTGAAAAATAAAAACTGTTATTGATTAGGACCTGATGCCATTTTTCCTTCTTATTCTTGCCTTCATGGGTCCCTGCTCAATCAAGGTTTTTATTCTTGATAAGGAACTTAAAAGTCCATATTACAGTAAAAAAAAGACTTTAACTGCTCAATTAATCACTATTTGTTTCCATGACTTGACATTCTCTGCTAACAAAAATAATTACAAATAGTGGAGTTAATAATGTTTCATGAGCTGTGGAAAATATGCAGTTGCCACTAAGTGTAGAAAGTATTTATGTTTTCTGACATTTTGGTACATATTTTATACAATACACAGAACAAAAGGATGCACTTAGAAACATACATGTCAAGGAGATTAATGTGAAAATGTAGAGAGGTGCTTGCTTTCAAGGAAAGACTACAGATAGACCACGTAGACCAAAGTGTGTCTAATGTTGAAAGCACAAGAAATGAGACAAACTCATGAGTAAAAACTCAAGTTTTCTGCAGAATGGACAGTATTTGTCCCAGTTTTCAAGTGACTCACTATACAATTAATATCATAGACAACATCTCTGCTGTCAGTTTATCACAACTGAATTGGTAACTCATGAGTCAATCTGTCTAAATAACAGGACATTTATCAGTAATATATTCATATTATATCATCTGTACTAGGAATAAAAATAAATACAACCAGGAGTTCCCGTCGTGGCGCAGTGGTTAACGAATCCGACTAGGAACCATGAGGTTGCGGGTTCGATCCCTGCCCTTGCTCAGTGGGTTAATGATCCGGCGTTGCCGTGAGCTGTGGTGTAGGTTGCAGACGCGGCTCGGATCCTGCGTTGCTGTGGTTGCGGCGCAGGCCAGTGGCCACAGCTCCGATTAGACCCCTAGCCAGGGAACCTCCACATGCCGCGGCCATAAAATGACAAAAGGCAAAAAATAAATAAATAAATAAATACAACCAGCTACCTTGTGGACAGATTTAATCATAACTCTCTCCAACTCAACCAGCCACTTCTCCACTTGACCTCGGGCTTTGGCTGTTGAAATGGTGTCTGCGAGTTCCACCACCTCCCCTTCACTACTCTTCATGTGAGTGATGTCTAAACTTTCTGTAAATTCCACCTTTGCAATTCCTTCAAAACATTTCTTCAAGTGAGGTTGCACCCTGTCAGGAAAAAAAAAAAGTTTAAGAAAATTAACCAAATTAAAGCACTTCCCTAAATATCAGTGCTCTTTGTGTTCCCATCGTCATTTGCACTTTATAAATGTGCGCTATGTGTGAGGCCCCTACTAGATGCTGGAGATGAAGTGCTAAGGAAAAAAAAAAAAGACAATCCCTGTGTGTGTGTACTCTACAGTCCAGTTGGAAATCATTATTAATTGAATCACAAAAATCTATAAAATTACAATTTTAGTAAGAGCTACAGAGGAGGTATCCATCAGGCTTTGTTTCCAATGCAATGAACTGAAAGATGTTAAAGTTAACTAAGGATCAAACCAATTTTGACTAACAGGTAATACACTAATCTGAAGAATCTTCAAATGCACAAAAGTAGACATTTCAACTGGGATCTTCAGAGGGTGCTTGCAAGTTAGGAACTGGTTTTAGTGCTTAAGGAAATCAACTAGTTTGAAAGCGTCCAGCTTTACTCTATTTGTTGTATATTAAGAAACAGACACATTCTTCATTTTTGACACATTACCAACGACCAGCTGAATTCATCTTTCAAAGGGGAATAAAAGGCAGACTATAAGAACTCAGATGGAAATCTGAGCCTAACTTTATCCTTTTGTCTGGATTACTTGTCTCCTGCTTTGAAGGAACAAGACAAAATTACCAATTTGTTTAACAAATATCTATATACTGTCTGCTATGCACTAGACACTCTTAGGAATTGAGAATCAGCTTTGAGGAAAAAAAGATCAGTCAAAAATCTTAGCCATCATGAAGCTTATTTTCTGCTAGAGGAAATCAACAGTAAACAAACAAGTACATTATAGAGTAAGCAGATGATTCAAAGTATCCCGAAGGAAAATAAGGCAGAGAAGAAAACCAGGAAAGTTGGCAAGAGAGTGCAGAAAGGGGTGGCCACTTTAAATACAGTGGCCAGGAAAGGCTGTCTTGAGTGGCAGATGTTTGAGTAGGTTTCCGCAACGGTCTAAAGGAGGTAAAAGAAGTCTTATGGATATTTGGATAAGGAAGATCATAGGCAAAGAGAAAAGTACACTGAGGGAGAAGGCTGCCCCTTTCATGGGAGAACTGCCAGGGCTGTAGCAGAGAGAGCAAGAAGAAAACTGGTGAGAGATGAATAGGAAAGATCCTGCCTTTGTGGGTCAATGCAAGCCACTAAGAGACATGAAATTTTATTCCACACAGGATGTAGAAAGAGTGATGTGTTCTGAAAGATCTGTATAGCAACATGTGATAAAATGAGAAATCCAGAGGATATGTACTCAGTATCCTGTAATATCAGGAAAAAAAAACTGAGAAAAAATATATGTGTAACTGAATCGTTTTGCTGTACACCTGAAACTAACACAACATTGTAAATCGATTAAAAAAAAGAAATGCATTCCAAGATTCATCACATTTGCAAAATATCATTCAGCGGTATTACTTATGGTTTCAATAATTATTTTAAGCTGATTATTGTTAATATTTATAATGGTCTTGAAAAAACAACATAATCATATTCAAGTTCTGCATTATTTTAAAAATTAAATCCAAGTAGATAGCCTTAGCCATTATATATGTATTATACATATGTGTATATATAACTTACCTAGTGGGATCTTTAGTCTCAGAAAGTATCTCAAGAAGTTCATCGTTAGACAAGAAAAAGAATCTGGGGAAGAAGAGACGTTTCTTTTCCAAATATTCATTAAGTCCTTTAAGAATGAGTTCCAAAAGTTCATTAGATTTTTTCATCCTCTCCAGCATTCTCTCAACAGTTACAACAGCTAGAACATGTTTATCCTAAAAATAAAGGAGAAAATGTTCAACTCAAAAAGGTTAGATATTAAATTTATATTCATATTATATTTGAGATCACATGAATTTAACTAAAGTTATACAAAATTTAAAGTGAATATTTTTTAAAAATGTTCTTGCATAGTCTAAATGGAACCAGCCTCTTTAATTACGTAAAAGTGATGTTGACTTCATCCTCAGTGATGCTGGTCACAAATTTCTCATTCTAAGGTGGGAATTATGAGAGAGACACGGAGAGAAAACATTTGAATTCCCAAGAAGGACAGGAGGAAACAAAATAGTATGACATATGTTTGTCTTTTATTCTTTGAGTGAAAGTACTCTGAAAAGATGTCATCAGTAAAACTATTATTTTGAATATTATCAATAATAAAAAATAACACAATTCCTATTTTATATCTATAGACAGAAATAAGGATTTGGGAGCAGGGAGGAAGGAGCTTTAGATAACGATCTTAGCTGCAAAAAACTATCTTCAGAACTGCATTGTAACACTGCTTGCTGAAGGACTTAAGTTCAAGGTGTCTTCCTGAACTTGCTAGAGACTAAGACTGTTGTACCTCTGAGGCATGAATTTCTGAGCAGTCTATCGCTCAACAGTGTCTCTGTGAGCTCTTTGCTTTAAAGTGGTTCAAACACAATCAAGTATTTTAAAAAGCTTTCTTTTATGCTGTGGGATTCAAAATAAGAATTAAAACCAAAAGCTGAACTTAAGAACTGATATCTTAAGTAAATAGTTTATTGATGTCTTTAAATACCTATGCAAGTAACCATCAGGTCTATGAAAATCTTTAGAAACACATATTAAAAACACAATCTAGAGAGAACTGAAATAAAATTCTTTTAACTTTTTTCTTTTATGTGATTGATGTCATGCAGGTCTAGTGTAGGTCTTACAATATCAAATCCAGTGACAAAATAAGAAACAATTTTTACTAAGTAAGCTTAAAGGTGTTAGAAAGTGGTGTTATAACACATTAGAGATTTTAATCACCAGACCTTTAAGCCTCATGAGAACATACTGGTACATTTATAGCGCACTTCAGAAAATTAACATGGAATTAAATCAAGGAAATATTGTTAAAAATTAAATAGAATTTCAAGATTAACTCATTAAACTTACTTTTGGCACCTAGCCAAAGTGAATTTGGTACTGAGAGGTCAACCAAAACATCAGCTGTAAATCGTTTTATACAGAAATTTTATTCTACTGCAGGAATATGTTTTTGTTAACATACTTTCAATGTGACTGGAAAGGAAAGAATTTTTGCTTTGTTTTGAGTTATAACAATGTAACTTGAGAACACAGCAATTTAATCAAAAACTTTTTTTCTTTTCAGTAAAACAGGTTCCTGTGAAATATGCAACATATGATTACATTCACTTACCTTTAAGAGGCACAATTTTTAAAGGCATTTTATTACGCTTTCTAACAGTTTTATGTTTCAAATAAACATTTAAAAATGCAGACAAAAAGAAGCATGACAGAGACTCAGGTCATAATTTGAATGCTCAGTGCATTCAAAAAGTATGGAGTAATACTCTTGTACTCCTAAAATTCAAAAACCCAAATGATGTTTTTAGAGTGCCACCTTCTGGAAAAGTATGCCTTTCTTTGTTAGGGAAAAAAAATTTTAAAAAGGCTGAATTGAATGGTTGCCGATAAATGTGAAAAATCCCTTTCACTAATTCACAATTATTTATTTCATTCTTAGCCAAAGAATTTACTGCAGTTTGCTACTGTGGATCTGAGATTTGAAAGCTAAAAAAATTCAGTAATTTAAAACAACAGTGCATATTTCTTTTCCTGAACATTATAATTACAAAAGAAATACCTCTGGAAGCACTTAGCATTCAAGCAAAGATTTTTATTGAATTCTTCAGGTCAAACCTATTTGTCTAGATCAGTTCAATGACTCTGGGTCAAATATGCTAGTTGTGAATGAACATAGGTGATAATCTATACCTTGGTATATGGACTTAAGAGAAACATAGAAATGTAGTCATATCCTTATAGAAGCTAAACACCCTCTTCCCATGAGAAGATGAAGAGACTAGAGACTGCATCAGATGAAGGAAAGCACAGACCTGGTTCCTAGCCCACATTGCTTCTTATTACCCATGTGACCTTGGGTCACTTAGTTAACCTGCGTCTCTTATTTTCTTATTTTTAAAACAGGGATGGGAGTTCCTGTCGTGGCTCAGCGATTAACAATACCTGACTAGTGTTGGACACACGTTCAGTCCTGGCCTTGCTCCGTGGTTTAAGTATCAGGCGTGACCGTGAACTATGGTGTAGGTCGCAACCATGCTTTGGATCCAGGGTTGTTGTGTCTGTGGCACAGGCCAGCAGCTACAACTCCAATTCGACCCCTAGCCTGGGAACCTCCATACACCGCAGGCGTGGCCCTTAAAAGACTAAAATAAAATAAAATATAAAATATAATATCATAACATAAAAATAAAGTAAAATAGGGATGGAGTTCCCACTGCGGTGCAATGGGATGGACGGCATCTTGGGAATGCTGGGACACAGGTTTGATCCCCCACCCAGCACAGTGTGTTAAGGATCTGACTTTGCAGTAGCTGCAGCTTAGGTCACAACTAAAGCTCAGATCTGATCCCCGGCCTGGGAACTCCATACGCCATGGGGTGACCAAAAAAGAAAAAAAAAGGCATGGGGATAAGAGCCCTCTCTCAAAGCTGTTATGAGGACCAAATTCAATAAAATAATAGAAACACCTAATATGGTATCTAGAACATACATATACTTGAAACTATCCTTTCTGTTTCCCCTTCTATAACTGCCCCTTGAAGATCTAGAGACAGACAGACATTTCTCTGTGGGAATGGATAGAATAAAGCACTTACATCACTCCATCAGTTTCATGGAGTTTAAATGAACATTTCGTAAACTGCCATTCTTCTGGTAAGGTAGTTATCACAGAAGAATAAACCTGGCTTGAAGTTCTTTTAAGCGTTGCCACAAAATCCTGGTATTAGAGCAGGCATTCCATTCATATTTATTGAGTACTTGAGTGAATGAAGGTGACTTAAGCCCCGCAGACAGACAGACAGGAACTCAAGAACATATAACCCTCCCTGTGGTACCATTATTAGCTAATGTTCTCAAGATAGAACAATAAGACATTATAACAGGAAGCTACTAGAAATCTGAAGCTAAGTATGACTCCTTTGACATTTTAATTACTTTCTATCTCCTAGAGAAGAAAAGGAATTATTAACTGCCATATTTTTGGTTAAAGGAATAATTTTACAAATTTGATGTGTCTTCTTTTGCTTCATAAGTATCACCACTCTCATCAGCTCAAATGACAATGTACTGGTTGATTTACATTTCCAAACCAAATGCCTGTGATATAAGGGCCTGCAACTTTAATTGGGGTATAAAGAAAGAACATTATAATTACTGCTGCCAGGACACTTCACAGAAAGCACACTTAATGGAATTAAGCTCAAGCCAGTTCAGTAAACTTCCAGAAGCATAAACTTCTTAATCAGAAATCCCTTGAAGACAGAAAATTTGAAAGATGCTCATTAAACCTTTTAGGTGATAAGAAAGGAAATGTTTACTGAGCCAATGTTTATTCTCCCTTATAACTTTCAGATCCTTGGACGTCACCAAGAATAGAAAGTCTTTCAAGATGCGGGATTTTTCTAGGATTAATCCAGCACATAGGACTCAGTTAATTAAAACTGAATTTTCAGAGAGGTTTTTTTCAAAATAAACTCAGAATTCTTAGAAGTAGCAACAATTCAAGGATCAATCTCAATTTAATTATTCATTCACTCACTCAACAAATATTTATGGAGAACCTGTTACACGTCAGACACTGGTCTTAGTGTTTGGGCCACAACAGTGAACAAAACAAAGATCCCAGCTTCCATGAGGAGACAGACAATAAATAACCACCATTAATAATTCATAAATCATATGGTAAGTTAGAAGATGATGGACACTGCAAATAAGAAAAGGGATAGGGATTATTAGGAAAGGCAAAGGCAGGTCTCAATTTGAATAGGATGCTCAAGGTGAGCTGTTTTGTCTTTTTATTTTTCTTTTCAAGGCCACACCTGCGGCATATGGAAATTCCCAGGCTAGGGGTCGAATTGGAGCTGCAGCTGCTGGCCTAGGCCAAAAAGCCATAGCAATGCAGAATCGAAGCCCTGTCTGTGACCTACATCACAGCTCACAGCAATGCCAGATGCTTAACCCACTGAGTGAGGCCAGGCATTGAACCCATGTCCTCGTGGATACTAGTCGGGTTCATTTCTGCTGAGCCACAGCGGGAACTCCTGAGGTGAGCCTCTTTATAAGGGTAATAGTAAAAAAAAGACTTCAAGGAAGCAAAGGCATTAGCTTCTCAGATATTTAGAGGTACAGCCTTTCAGGAACAGGGTCCAGTCAGCGCAAAGGTTCTAAGGAGGAGTGTATTTGGCATATGTGACTAAAATTTAAGAGAAGCCACTGTGGCTGGAATAGAGTAAGTAAGATGGAAAGTTAAAAAGGCAGAAAGGTAAAAGTGTAGAGTGAGCAAATCAAGAACTTCCTGTTCAATGAAACTATTGATATGTCCCATAAAGAACCATTTTTTCCCCTGAACACTAAAATATTTCCACTAGCAAAACCAAAAGTTGGGAAGCAAAATTGTATTTCACTGGGTGAACTGATGCAAAAGCGTCACTGTAATTTTCACTCCTTAATTCCCAGACCCATGTACTCTGCCTAGGGAAGAACCTTTATACTTGGAGCTGGTTAAGAACATATGCTATATATCCTCTAGAACTTCACTCCAAACTTTCTTCCTGCTGGTACAGCAACTGAGTCTTCAACATGAGACATTCCACTTTTTATAAGGTCAATGCTCACATCAGGACCCGTAAATCATCTGAGTATCAGTCAATCGCCTCATTTCCTTGGTAATGTGAGTTCCTTAGCAGAAGCAATGTTGTGTGGAAACTGTGACAATAAGTCATTCAGTAAGTCAATGAATGACAGTGTTGGCAGAAACTTGGGATAAGAAAGGAAAATCCATCTGGTACAGACAAATCACAAATCACTAACCCCTTTTATGTTGAAAGAGATCCACTGTATTTAGTTTCTTCTAAATGACTGCCTGGTCCCTTCAGGCATGGTCCTGTATCAGAAGCACTGTGTTAGTTTCCCCTGTTGGCAGCTTGGTCACTCAGCGGTGTTGGGTAAGGGAAAGCCCATGACGACAAGTCCTTCCATAAGTCCTAAACTCTGCTCTCATGACTCTGTTGTAGCTTGAGTGATCATATATCCCAGTTTGATGAGGATAAATTCTGGTTTATGCTTGCTCTCCTGGCTTATTTATTAGCTGCTTTAACTCCCAAAAGTCCTACAGTCTGGATAATATATGTTTATCATAACTGTGCACATAATGGCAAATGCTGGTCCTCATTCACAAAATTGATCAACTGGTAAACTGTATTATTAAGTGCCTCCTTTCACAATGCTGTCTTTTTTCTTTTTAAGGCTATACCCATGGCATGTGTAAGTTCCCAAGCTAGGGGGTGAATTGGAGCTGTAGCTGCCAGCCTATGTCACAGCCACAACAATGCTGGATCCGAGCCAGGTCTGCGACCTACACCACAGCTCACATCAATACCAAATCCTTTAACCCACTGAGCAAGGCCAGGGATTGAACCCTCGTCCTCATGGATACAAGTGTGGTTCAGTACCACTAAGCCATGATGGGAACTCCGGTTTTTTTTTTTTAATCCAACATTTATTGAAGTTGTGCCCACTAGAAGGATTCCCTTCCTACAATACCCTTTGAAGCCACCCGTGAAGAGAAGGCTGTAATTTCTGCTTCTGGATGATGGAAGTATACTATGCAGAAACACCTGTAGATCAGTCTTTGATTTTTTTTAATTATATCAAGGATTTTCTGGCATTTCAATTTTATACAGGTAGGACATCATGGAAGCCAGTTTTTGGTCACAAAAGCAATCAGAACCATTCCCATCTCCCTGACTAGCACACAGAAACAAGATCTCTAGCAAGTGTACTCACGGCAGCGAATTTGATTCCACCTAACTTGGGTTCTCCCTAGACCAGCACCATTACAATACGTACCTCCAATTTTCCTTAGGATTCTGACAAGGCTTCTCGCAAGAGAGGCTCTGCAGTGTGAGGGTCAGCATACTCGGGTCAATCAAATCCACCCAAATGTCCCCATTCCCGGTTCTCACTATCCTGCTGTTTCCTTATAAATAAGTAAATTATCTTTCATATAACAGATCTGGCAAGGCTGTGAATTAAATAACACTGTAATTTGGCAACCCACTGGATCAGAATCCATAACTAATTTTTGGCAATGTCAAACTTGTAGCTTTGAGAATTAAAAGGTTCTCTGAGGGCAATCACAGAAGCACCTTAGTCCTCTAGACTACATTTTGAGCAGAGAATTTGCACCCTGAATAATGCCTTTTCTTTAATGTCTCCAGTGCTTTAGAAAAAACTCAGCCAATTTCACATCACTCGTATTTCAAATTTGTACTGTATTAACCTATCCCAGCAGCCACTTGGTCCACCAAAGCATTGCCTGTGAAATAGACTCTTCATGATTTAAGTGAGTTTTATGCTGTATGTCAGGTACAATCAGTGTTTCAGTTTTAAAATGGTAACTAGATTTTCACTATCCTAAAACGCAATTGGGTCATATAAACAATCCCAGATCCCATCTTTGAGGTTGTGATATCTTTATTCAGAGATCAGTGAAGAATTTGCCTGGGTAATTAAGCAAAAAAGAAGTGAATATAGAGAATTAAGTGATTAAAAAATCACAGGAAGGTCTAGAGGTGCACACTACAGGATGAGCTTCCAGGAAAGATTCCTGGAACACTGTGGAACTGATCTTCTGGGAGTGTTACTACCTCTGCCCCAGTGAGAAAAATGATGCCACCACTGGAACCACTGTGTTCCAGAACATACTGTGGTGGCTGTCATCCTAGGATCAGAGAGAGGACCAGGAACAATCACACCACCTCTAAATACCCACAAAACTGGTGAAGAGACATTCAAGTCTGTTAGAAAAGAAAAAAAGTGTCTGGAACAAGACAAGGGTGCCCATTTCACCACTTTTATTCAACATAGTACTGGAAGTCCTAGCCATAGCAATCAGACAAACACAAGAAATAAAAGGTATCCAAATTGGAACAGAAAAGGTAAAATTGTCACTCTATGCAGATGACATGATACTATATTAGAAAACCCTAAGAAGCCTACACAAAAACTACTCAAACTGATCAATGAACTCAGCAAAGTAGCAGGATACAAGATTAACATTCAGAAATCTGTAGCATTTCTGTATACTAACAATGAAACATTAGAAAAGGAATATAAAAATACAATACTTTTTAAAATCACACCTCCAAAAATTAAATACCTAGAAATAAACCTGACTAAAGAGGTGAAAGACTTATATGCTAAGAACTATAAAACATTAATCAAGGAAATTAAAGGGGATTCAAAGAAATGGAAAGATATTCCCTGCTCCTGGACTGGAAGAATTAATATTGTTAAAATGGCCATACTACCGAAAGCAATCTACAGATTCAATGAAATACCTATCAAATTACCCATGACATTTTTCACAGAACTAGGACAAACAACCACAAAATTTATATGGAACCACAAAAGACCCAGAATTGCTAAAGCAATCCTGAGGGGAAAAAAAAATCAAGCAGGAGGCATAACTCTCCCAGACTTCAGACAATATTACAAAGCTACAGTAATCAAGACAGTATGGTACTGGTACCAAAACAGACATACAGACCAATGGAACAGAACAGAGAACCCAGAAATAAACCCAAACACCTATGGTCAATTAATCTTCAACAAAGGAGGCAAGAACAGAAAATGGGAAAAAGACAGTCTCTTCAGCAAGTGGTGCTAGGAAAACTGGACACCTTCATGTAAATCATGAAACTAGAACACATCCTCACACCATGCACAAAAATAAACTCCGAATGGCTGAAATACTTAAACATGAGACAAAACACCATCAAACGCATAGAAGAGAACATAGGCAAAATAATCTCTGCCATCAACCATACAAACGTTTTCTTAGGTCACTCTCCCAAGGCAACAGAAATAAAAACAAAAATAAACTAATGAGACCTAATCAAACCTAAAAGCTTCTGCACAGCAAAGAAAACTGTAAAATATATGTACATATACATATATATATATATAAACAACTTATACAACTCAACACAGCAAAAAACCCAACAACCCAACTGAAAAATGGGCAGAAGAATTAGACATTTTTTTAAAGAAGATATACAGCTGGCCAACAGGCACATGAAAAAATGCTCAATAACAGTAATTATTAGAGAAATGCAAATCAAAACTGCTATGAGGTACCACCTCACAC
Organism: Catagonus wagneri; assembly: GCA_004024745.2. Lineage (NCBI taxonomy): Eukaryota > Metazoa > Chordata > Mammalia > Artiodactyla > Tayassuidae > Catagonus > Catagonus wagneri. Next base: position 6,633,963 of record PVHT020000143.1, read on the forward strand.
CAGTCAGAATGACCATCATTAACAAGTCAACAAGTAACAAATGCTGGAGAGGGCGTGGAGAAAAGGGTACTCTCCTACACTGTTGGGAATGTAAATTGGTACAACCACTATGGCAAACAGTACGGAGGTTCCTCAGAAAACTAAATATAGAACTAACATATGACCCAGCAATCCCAATCCTGGGCATATATCCAGACAAAACTTTCACTGAAAAAGACACATACACCCTTATATTCATTGCCACACTATTCACAATAGCCAAGACATGGAAACAACCTCAATGCCCATTGACAGATGAATGGATTAAGAAGATGTGGTATATATATCCATAATGGAATACCACTCAGCTATAAAAAAGAATAAAATAATGTCATTTGCAGCAACATGGATGGAACTAGAGACTCTCATACAAAGTGAAGTTAGAAAGAGAAAGACAAATGCCATATGATATCACTTGTATCTGGAATCTAATATATGGCACAAATGAAACTATCTACAGAAAAGAAAGAAATTCACTGACTTGGAGAACATACTTGTGGTTGCTGAGGGGGAGGGAGTGGAATGGATTGGTAGTTTGGGGTTAGTAGATGCAAACTATTGCATTTGGAGTAGATAAGCAACGAAATCCTGCTATATAGCACAGGGAACTATATCTAGTCACTTGTGATGGAAAATAATGGAGGATAGTGTGAGAAAAAGAATGTACATATATGCATATACATACATATGTATGTATGACTGGATCATTTTTCTGTATAGCAGAAATTGACAGAACATTGTAAATTAACTATAATAGAAAAAAAAATCTTTAAAAAAACAAAAAAGTGAAGGGCCCATGATTTTGACAGCAGAAATAGCTAAAATGGCAAGAAGATGGTCACTGTATGCCTTCCAAATCCCAAATGAGTGAACCTAATCATTGAAATCAAATGCGCTTCAGAGAAAGGAGATGCTAAGGAGTCTGGGAGACCTGAGCTTTCCAGCTTGGTGGAAAGATGTGAGATGCCTAGTGCCAAGTGATCACATTTACTACAGTAAAAAGAAAAACAAAAATAATGATTCTTATGTTTTTGGCCTCAGAAACAGGGAGAATGGTGTTCATAATTATTGAGATGGGGATAAACTACAGAAAGAAAAGGTTTGGGGAGAAAATCAAGAGTGCCCTTTTCTGCCTTATAAGAAATACAAAAGACATCCAATGCAGATCAAAAGACAGTTTGGGGTATATACAATACACATGATGAAAGATTATTCATTTTTTCAATTGTAAATGATGGGCAATTCACGGGTCCTCTGTTAGGAAGGGAGCCCAAGAGAGTACCTAGAGGTTTTAGTGCCTGTAAAGAGAGGAGGCTATTGTCTTCTCCAACTGAAGGTCTGCACCATCACCAGTATGCTGATATGCTTTAGTGCTATCAGAGCAGGAAAACAACCCTGGGAGAGGGTGGCATGGTGTGATGACCAGGTGAAGAAGGGGCAAAGACCGTGTGCTCAAAGTTACTAAGAGATGGATCTCACCTTGCTGCAGACCCCAGGTGAAATTAAGGGCCACAGATCTGTGAAATACTATTGTACCAAGGGGCTAAAGACACACCTGTAAGAGGATTGTGGCAAAAGCCATCATTGGTAGGTCATTTTGAAAATGCAGTCAAACCTGGCCGGGGATGACCACGTTTAGGGGAGATGGTCAAGGTAAGAGTCGCTCAGCAGGTGGAGCTTGTTGGGGTCTTCATCTGTTCATACTGAGTTAATCTGTGGACTTCACCTGTCTACAGCTGGTCTAAAAGCTAGACTAGTTGTGATGACCAACAGTAAAGGTACAGTGCATTGGCACCACTAAAAAGAGGTTTCCCACCTTATAACTACTGCCAGAAATAACAACCAACTTAGCTGAACAGGTTACATCAGAAAATTCTCTCTCCTCTTTTTCTCTCTCTCTGCCTCTCCCTCTTCCTACCTTTCCTACCTTACCCTCCTTTTATCATTCTCTTCACTTCTTCCCTGTTCCAGTAGGAGCACAGGAATGAGAGCACAGTCCCTACCACCCCAACCCCTACTGGAGCCTCGGGTTTACCTGCTCTAAGGGGAGAAGATCAGAGTAGAACAACATCAAGGTTCTGAAACAGGCACAGCTTAGTCTTCCTAGGCCAAACTATCTTAATAACCAGAAGTGACTGGAAAATTCTGGAAATACCCTGAAAGGTCAATAAGGGAACTTTCCCCAGTGAGAAACAGCCTTTGTCCAAGCGTATTTGGGAGCAGGTTCCAAAACATAAAATTATTTAATGTTTATGCCTTAAGGAACCAAGGTAACCTCAACCAGGCCATTTATATTATTAACAATATCATTTACATCCTGTTTTTAACCTCTGAGCCTTTTTCTCCTGGCATAGTTCTAAAAGAACATTTATTAGGAATCCCTAAGACTGAGAGTGATGCTTTTTGTACCAGGCACCTAGTCTCGTGGCCTCTACTACACAGGTCATCCTCATTAGCTTTCCTGAGAGAATATGGATTTACATTTATTTTCAAAGCTTTAGAGAGTACAGACAAAAGCTGTCCTGAATACTAACATACTGAGAAAAAGAATATATAAGGTAAGTTGATGAAGATAATCAAGTCTTATAGCAAAAGCAAATGAAGTGTTATCCAAAGAAAACTGCCTATTTGGGAATAAGAGTTAGTAATGCTTTTTTTTTTAAATATGTTTTTAATTCATATGTTTTATAGAATTGAGAATATTTCTCCTTTATTTACTAGTCCCAGCCTAGCTGTCCTTTCCTAGGCATTGAACTATCTCTAAAATTTCCTTAGCAATGTGGATTTTGAAGAATTTTTTGATAGAATGCCAAAAGAAGAATTTTTTTAACTTTTAAAATTATATTAATTAGGAGATTACAAGCACCTCCTTTTTTAAAGCTGGGCAAGAAAATAATTCTGCTTCATACTTTTTCAAACAAAAATGTATACGTGCTGTAAGGCTTTTGCCCTGTTGTAAGGAAACAATATAGGAAAGACTAAATTTATAAAACAATTAGAAATGAGTAAATTATTTCAAAGTGACTCCTCACCAGTTGGTCATTTAAATATGTAATTCCACTGTGATTAATTCTAAAAAAGTTTGGTTTATACAAAATCTTTGTTTCAGGTATTACTGCATAAAATGAATTAAACATTAAGTAAAAAGACCTATGACCATAATATTGACAACAATGTAAGTCAACAATACTTCAATAAAATTTAAATTAAAAAGAGACCCATGTCAATATTACTCAGTATTTTCCTATCAAATCAAATAGTTGACGTTGGTACAGTATTATCAGGATATAGGGTTAGTCACAATTTTCAAAGTTTAAATAATAAAAATATGCATATTTCCACTTTAGAGTAGAAAAAGTTTAAGATAACACTCTTCCTATCTTACAATTTTCTATTTGATCAAAATACCAATGGAGTTTACATTCACTTAACAGTATAATTTAATAATTAACATTACTATTTTAGTCTTCCACTAACACACAAACCATGCTTTGAAGGTAGATTTGTTTATTTAAAATAAATGTCTTTTGAACTGAGTAAAAATTATACCTTTTTCAGAGTTACTGGTTTTTATTAAAATCCCTCAGTTTAAATTGTAAGCTCTCCACAGTATTTGTGTGTTGACTGGTTGACAGATTGCATTTTGTTTGTATTTACTGGGATCTTTAGATATATTGATCTTTGCAACTCTTTTCTTTTTTTTTTTCTTAATGGATTTTATTTCAATTATAAGTGTACATAAATCATCACAAGTTAATTTTATAGATTTTGTATCCCAAACCCCCAGTGCATCCCCCCACCCCCCAGATTGTCTTATTTGAAAAACCAAGGTTTTCCAAAGTCTGTGAGTCATTGTCTGTTCTGTAAGAAGGTTCACTGTGTCTTTTTAGTTTCCACATGTAAGCGGTAGCATTGGGTGTTGCTGTCTAATTGTCTGACTGGTTTCACTTCGCATGATAATTTCTAAGTCCATCCATGTT
>PVHT020000143.1:6638981-6660008 GCA_004024745.2 Catagonus wagneri
ATCAAATGGTAATTCTATTTTGAGTTTTCTGAGGAATCTCCATACTGTTTTCCACAGTGGCTGCACCAATTTGCATTCCCACCAACAGTGTAATAGGGTTCCTTTTTCTCCACACCCTCTCCAGCACTTATTGTTTGTAGACTTTTTGATGATGGCCATTCTGGCTGGTGTAAGGTGGTACCTCACAGTGGTTTTGATTTGCATTTCTCTAATGAGGAGCGATGTTGAAAAATGGAGCTGGAGGAATCAGGCTCCCTGACTTCAGACTCTACTACAAAGCTACAGTCATCAAAACCGTATGGTACTGGCACAAAGACAGAAATATATATCAGTGGAACAGGATAGAAAGCCCAGAATTAAATCCACGCATCTAGAGTCAACTAATCTATAATAAAGGAGCCAAGAATATACACTGGACAAAAAACAGCCTCTTCAATAAGTGGTGCTGGGAAAACTAGACAGCTACATGTAAAACAATGAAACTAGAACACTTCCTAACACCATGCACAAAAATAAACTCAAAATAGATTAAAGATCTAGATATAAGACCAGATACTATAAACCTCTTAGAGGAAAACATAGGCCAAACACTCTCTGACATAAATGATAGCAACATCTTCTCAGATCCATGTGTCAGAGTAAGGACAATAAAAAGAGAAATAAACAAATGGGACTTAATTAAACTTCAAAGTTTCTGCACAGCTAAGGAAACCCTAAACAAAATGAAAAGACAACCCACAGAATGGGAGAAAATATTTGCAGATGGCAGCTCTTTTCTTTTTAGGTCCCCACAGAGAAATCTGTTGACTGAGTGGTTGGCATGCTGACATTTTCCCACCACAGTATATGTCATTGGAGGTGCAACCCACAACAAGGGGGTCAGAGAATAAATGGGAGAGCATGCACTGAGTATAGTGTCTTGCTACCAGAGCATCTGGTAAGCAGTTCAAGCATCTGCTAGAACTTCTGTCATTAAATAATGCAAATTCAATTTGGACCTCAAGAAGTAATCAGGACAAAATATCTATTTTTCCTTTTGATGTTTCTTGCTCCCGAGATTCTAAAATAATAACTCAAAAAGGAGCCCACGTGGCTTTTTTGGACTGTTATGAAAACAAAAATCATTTCACTTCAACAAAATAATCACATTCTCAGAGATTTTTTACTTACTTGTGTGACACTCTTCATTATATCTCTCCATGTTTTATCCACAGTTGTAAATCGTCTGCTTTCCTCAGGCATTTGAGACATAATGTCCGGAGAACTAAAAATGGGCTCCAAATACAGCCACGTGGCTTGGACCTTGAGCCATTCATCCAGAATCTCCTGAAGCAGCAAGAGTTTGCTCTCCCATTCCCTGAGAAGCAAAACACAGTGGCTCTTATCAACAGCAAATTAAGCAGTGTTCCAGATGATAAAACTCAAAACCATGACTACACTGTCAATCTTTGCAAGCAATGTTGTTATTCCAATTTCCATTCACCTACCCACAATCAAAGTTAAATCAATAAATTTTTCTACAAAATTGATTTCTAAATAACATGTAGGTGTGTCTACCTGTTTAATATACCTCTTTATAAATAGGCTGGTTTCTGTATATGTCATAGCGATAAACCTTTCTGCAATCCAATCCCAGGGCCAGAGGGTACACATTGAGAGCACTGAATTTTAACCGCTAGACCACCAGGGAGCATCAGAGGGTACACATTGAAAAATGAGATTTTGGAAATAATGATGGTCTTCTCAATCAAGGGCACTCTGAACTTCTTAGGAAAGGTAAGTACATCCAAGATTCATTTCCTTTATCATTCATCTATTTTTTTTTCTTTTTTTAAAAAACACAGGCCCATTAAGGCTTTATTTTCAGAATAAAACATTTCAATTCATAACATGTAACTGGCATTTAAAGAAAAATCTACAGAAACTTAAATATATAAGTGTGGCATTCACAAGAAGGAAGCATTTTTGAGTGTTCAATATTATCAAATCATTTATAAGTAGGGAACACAAAAATAACTTGATTTCATCAAGAGTATTATAATTACAATATTAACTAACAATTTTATAAGCACAATTCTAAGGTCTCTGTATGTGTTTGCTCCTAACCCTAGGAGGCAGAGGCTAGAGTATAGTATCTATTTACCAGTAGGGAGATTAAGGTATACAGAGGTAAGTTCCAGGTTCAAGCTCACTCAGCTAATGAAATATAGCCACATTTGAAATCAGACAGCTGTAACCACTATGCCATAAAGAAGAAGGATGGTTAATGGCAACAAAACTTAGAGATGGGATGGCTTTATGTGTAGATTAATGTATGCCTCATCATTTGTAAGTGGTGATCTGTAATTTTTGATTGTTAAAACCAATAAATGTATATAGGAGTTCTAAAAGTCACCAGGCATTTTTAAATGTTTTTCTAACATACCTTTCTTTTCATGTTCATCAATAAATCTGCGTCTGCTTTCTTCTGGTGCTCTTCCACCTTTCCCCATCTAATCCCAGACTAATGAAGAAAACTTCTCACTAGCTAATGATCTCACGGATAGTCCTTCAACATAAGAATGTTTTTTTTTTTGGGGTGGGGTGTTGAGGGCCGTAGCCACAGTATATGGAGGTTCCCAGGCTAGGGGTTGAATCAGAGCTACAGCTGCCAGCCTACATCATAGCCACAGCAATGCAGGACCCAAGCCACATCTGTGACCTACAGCACAGCTCACAGCAACGCTGGATCCTTAACCCACTGAGCGAGGCCAGAGATTGAACCCGCAACCTCGTGGTTACTAGTCAGATTCATTTCCACTGTACCACAACAGTAAGTCCCTAAACAGAAAATCTAGATATACCACTTTCAGGGAAGTTCAAAATTTACTCTCCATGAGCCACTGGAGCAAGCTGGGCAGGAAGCAATGCAATCAGACACTGAGCCAACAGCAACAACTGAGCATGCTCAAATTTAGGATGATATATCAATAGCCAGAGGCCAATACCACCAAACAGGTAGCTTTCCCTCACCATGCAAATTCACACTGATGAAGGCAGTCTGATTTGGATTTACTCTTTTCTTTTTTTAAAGTAAAATATAAACTGCTTAACACAAATTACAAAAGCTGAAAAAATTGACAGTATAAAGGTCATATTTAATCAGCTGTGTTAGATGCTTAAAATTCCAGACTAGAATCACAGTTTCATTCTTTTGTACTTACCTAGACATCCTTCATGCAACAGACTTTCAGGGATCATCTACAACAAACTAAGTATGTCTGGAACATCACTTATCTTCAGTTTTATAGTTTATATGTTCTATAAACTATGTTCATAGGCATGAGCTTTTTTTGAGTCATGTGTGTGTGCGTGCGTGTGTGTGTGTATCATATATATATATATCATATATATGCCCATATTTACTGTGGTCAATAAAAATGAGTACGTAGAGACTGACTCTCTACTATATTTGTTAAGACTAGATGACAGCAAAAGTATCAGGTCTCATCCACAAAACAATAAAAGTTCTCATTCCTTACAAAGAACCACTTAAAATGTTAAGTATGAAATTCCGAATCAATTTTCGAAAAGAACTATATATTATATACAAGTGATGATTTCAGTAACATGGCATAAACACTTTACCTCATTTGTTTTTCATAAGGCTTAATGAAAGGAGATCCTCGCATGGTTTGTGTCTTAATAATGTGGTCATCCAATAGCATTTGAATTTCATCAACTGATGACAAAATAAATGTCCCAGTTTCTCTGTAAGGAAGAATGACAAATTCCATTGCATCCCATTCATTAATCATCTTCTCCAAGGCCTTTTCGAGCGAATACTCTTTGCTAGCTGCTTCACTAATACCTTCAAGCCTATCTAAATATGGTTCCAGATTCCTGTCTAAGAAAGAGAAGACAGTGGAATCATCTGCTGGTTGCAGCGGGTAGCCAACGATGCTGGACATGGCCTCCCAATGCCTGGGGCGCAACCCAGGATTACAGATCACTTGAATGAGAGGAATGTGCTGTTTGAAATCTTCCACCTTTGCTCTTACTTTTTTTGTCATTGCCAGTGCATTTGGAGAATCATGGAAGGTTTTCTCCAGCTTATAGAGTCCTCGCCAGTAATTTCCAACATCTGTTTCTACCTGGTCTGGATTCACCCTGTGATATGGTCCCTCTGTCCAAGCTCTATATTTGGTGCTAAATTCTACAGATGTTTCATAGAGACGCAGGTAAGGGTTTAAACCATCTTGGATTTTTTTACGTTGAGGATATATTGATGGTAGCCAACCAAATGCCTCTTCTTCAGCATTAAACTGCTCAATCTGGAAGGACAAGCATTAAATACATTATTCTGAAAGTGAATGATACTAAAAATTAAGTTTTTAAAAATATCTATATCAAATGTGACCCCAAAACCTTTTATTAAACCCTAAAATTAAACTTAATTTAGGTCATAACTAGATAAACTGAGCAGTAATCTCTCTTTCCTATGCATTTTGCTTGTTTTTGCTGTTCCTATTTCTTTTTTTATTACAGTTTCCAGAGAACAATGACTGATTAAGTTAGTTAAAATATTAAATTTATATATATAAAGAAGTATCTGCCCATCCAGATATTCTGAGGCTATAGCTTTACTGATTAATTAACAAGAACTTAAGTACTTTTAATAAACACATCTCTGTCTTAGGTACCATAGAAAACAGAAAAAAGTATGTTTCAAAACACCAGTTCCAAGTAGTCAGTAATTCAGCTGGGGAGTTAAATACCAATTATTTGATAATATAAGGCAATAGAATAAATATCTTAGAGCAGTATACATTTAATACATAATGAACAGTATATTTTAAAAAATGCTATCTATCATCACCCAGAGACAAGAGAGCCTACTGAAATAGTTCAATCACAGATGCTTCTGTTGAGAAGCTAGGTCTTGAAGATAAGTAGGATAAGAAAGGCAAAGAAAGCATTAATTTCCTCTTAGTTTATAGTAAAGTTATAAGAATGTGGGTGGTATAAAGGAGAAATCTATAGAGTTGAAAAGAGTGAGCTAAATATATAAATTATGAAGGTTACTTAAAATTTCAGTGGCAGCAGGTTTTAAAAATCTCTAATTTCTTTTTTCTCAACATATATCGACAAATATGTGATTATTATAAAGTATTTAATTACCCAAAATAGATCAAAAATCTTGCAATACATAATAAAGGTAAAGAATCATAATATGGTCTGTTTTCATATTTCCCCTTTTTATAAAAAATGCAGTTAAAAATTTCAAGCATCTTACACAGTAAAGGATATGGCTTTTCTCCATTCAGTTTCTAATAAGAATGCTGATTTCTAAAATAGTGGTATTGGAAACAAAGTGCCTTGATGGAAGAAAATAGTGGGCTTAATTTAAAAACAAGGCCATCAAATATAAGCTGGCTTCCATGAAGATGGGAAAACTAAACAGTAACCAGGCCCTACGACATAATGTAAATGACCAAGCGGCACAAAATAAAACTTGACTTATATTTCCATCTGCTTTCTATCTTTAAAACAAAAGATGAAGGTCACTAAACTGTTATCACTACCAATAGAAAACAGCAATGCTGTTCCCCCTTGACGCACATCTGCAAAATCTATTTATGCCATTTATATTAATCACTAATTCAAGGCAATTAAGCCCTTTTACTTGACTCTATTTCTTAAAGGTGAACACACAATCCAAATTCAAATGCTCTTTCTGTTGTGCTAATTCATCCTCTTTAAGAATTTTAAAATCCTACCTTGTCTGCTGCTAAATCCAACTTTGCATTCAGTGTTTGTGCCTTTTTCAAGTATCGTTGGACATCCTGAAGGTCTCCAAATGAGTAAAATTCTTCTGACTGTTTAGCATAACTCTCCAATTCTTCCACAAACCGTTCACACCGTAACTAATAAAAAAAAATTTCTTGTTGTCACTATTTTTAAGAGCAAAACCCGCAGGTATCAAGAGAAGATTTTACTATTTGTAAGGATTATCAGAATTATTATTATCATATTTTATCACTGGTAAATATAAAAGGGATCATCTGGAAGATGACTGGGATCTAAAACATGCAGAATTTTTTCAGAGTCGGGATTTTAAGTTAACGGATCATGATTCCTGTAATTCACAAATTAGAGAAAGTTTACCCTTGTATCATCAATGTAGGGACATTCTGACATTTATAAAATGAATGTAAATGTGTTAAACAGTGGTATTCCTTAGTACACTAATGAAATATAAGCACTTGAAAAAAATCTTATAATAATCTAGTATGGAGCTAAAGTGAACTCTAACCATTTTTTTTCTTTTTCTTTTAAGGGCCGCACCTGCAGCATGTGGAGGTTCCTAGGCTAGGGGTCTAATTGGAGCTGTTGCTGCCAGCCTACACCAGAACCACAGCGACACCAGATCGAGCTGTATATGCGACCTACACCACAGCTCACCGAAACGCCGTATCATTAACCCACTGAGCAAGGCCATGGATCAAACCTGCAACCTTATGGTTCCTGGTTGGATTCGTTTCCGCTGCGCCATGATGGGAACACCTGAACTCTAATATTTTAAGGACTGTAAAGGTATCTGTAGTGTTTTTACAAACAACTGGGAAAAACAGAATGTCTTAAACTGGGTTCTGATATTCAGATATCTCAATTAGAATGCTAAAATAAGGTATCCCAAGGTTATTTTCCTTGCCCAATGTGCTCTCTTCATCAGAAATAAATAAATAAATCCAGACATAAAGGCCTAAAAACTATATCCTTCTAGTATAAAACAGGTGTGTGTGTGTTTTTAATGAGAAAATCTTACAAAATTGTCACTGGTAAGGCATTCCACATTAAATGGCTCTTTTAAAAAGAAGTTCTTAATAAAATATTCAGAAGTCAGGTCTAGGTTATTCAAAAATAGATTTTATATTTTACAGATTATCTAGGTTGATTTCTTTCCTCTTTTCTTTAGCTTCCTGGTCAATTTATTGCTCTGGCCCCGAGGGGGAAGGAAAATCAGAGGAAAAATTCATCAACATTATGTATTATGTAGAACTGTATACATTTCAACAAAGTATACATACCTCTAGTCCACCTAGCAATTTTCTAAGTGTATATTATATTGGAGCATAAGCATCTAATATTCATGATATTTTCTATAGGTTTTTAAAAATTCTGAAATGGCCTGAATGCAAAACAGAGATATAGATTTACAGACTGACAGTTTAAAATTAGCATTTTTGTTTTAAGTTATAATTTATTCTCCCAACAACATATTCTGCCAATAAATTGTATTTGCTATGGTGTAGTATAAAGAAGCTAAAATTGCTATTAAAAACGGCTCTATCGGCTGACCTGAAACAAACCTCTTAACCTTCACCTGGGAACTTTTAGTCTCTTCATCTGTAAAGTCAGACTGAAAATACTGTGTCATTTATTCAGATAATAGCTATGAAGTGCTTATGGCATTTCTGTGCATCAGGCACTGTGTTAGCCAGTAGGCTATAAATGGAGAGAAGGTAAAAGTGAACAGCCTTGCTATCAAGGAGCTAATTGACTAATGGGGAGATAGATCTGAAAATAACAATATAATGATCAGAAAATTTGGCCCAGTGGAGCTGTGTTAAAGTGTTACGGGGGCAGAGGAGGAGAAGCATGGAGATCTGACTAAAAGGGCTTCGGAGAAAGTCAACTGACTTTGCAAGATAAACAGACATGAATGCAGGTCAGTAGGGTGCTCCAGAGAGAACACGAGATAAGCAAGAGATAAGAGGTGAAGGAGAGCAGGGACCAGAAGTTGTTTAGGGTTACTGAAAAGTCCAGAGCAAGGAGGAGAGAGAGGAAGGCAATAAGGCTGTTAGATATACAGGGGAAGTCATAAACCATCTTACATGCAGGTCACACACACAGAAATCTTGAGTTATTGAACATTAAAGTGATGGTCCTGGGCAGAGTACTTAGATGAGTTTGGTGACTATGAGGTGTGAAGGTACATGTCACCAAGGGAATTTTAACATTGAACAATGAAAATAAAATAATTCAAAAAAGTACTATAAACTGTTAACAATACTATAAATACTCTTTTTATTAGTGGTCATTTTTAGACAACATATTCAAATGTTTTCTGCTTGAAAAATCAAGAAATGATGACACATCGATCCAATTTGGGTACTATCTTCTAAGATTTTTGGGAGGACGAAGCTAAGATATATGATCTGTTAAAGAAAGGAGCTAACAATACTATTTAAGAAGTTAACACAATATTTCCAGAAAATGAAAATTTAAAATATCTATGATGCCCACCTTAAGACCTTCTTGATATTGTTCTGTTTTCTCTTTAATTATTTTCCTGTGTTCATCAAAAATTTCATCCATTCTTCCATACCACTGGAAGACATTATTATTTAGCCTAATATCCGCTGGCGAAAAGTTGGCACACTCAATGAGGAAGGCAAGACAGTTTTTAGAATCCACCAATCTCTGTCCCAGTTCGATCATATCAATTGTCTCTACTTTCTGAATATAAGCCTGAGGGAAAACAAAAATTAGAGGTAGCATTTAGTGAACACCTCACATCCAAAAACAGCTTATGGGGGGAGCCACCATTGTGGGTCAGGGGGTCAAGAACCCGACATAGTGTCCATGAGGATGCAGATTCAATCCCTGGCCTCACTTAGTGGGTTAAGAATCTGCTGTTGCCACAAGGTGCAGCATAGGTTGTAGATGCAGCTTGGATCCAGTGTTATAGCTGTGGTGCAGGCCACAGCTGCAGCTCCAATTCAACCCCTAGCCTGGGAACTCCTATAGGCTGAAGCTGCAGCCATAAAAAGAAAAGTAATAGCTTAAGGAAATAATATTGCACAACTATATCGAGTCTTATGAGAAGTACAGGGGACTGTAGCAGTCTGCTTATCCACCTCTAACGTCTTTACTAAAAGAGCAGGGGCTAAAGCAGAAATGCTAAATAACACTTCAAAAGCACTGGAAAACCAAAGACTGATGTGGTTTTCTGGTAGATAAGAATCAGACAGTTAGTGATATCATTTATTCTTTCATAATAACCTTGTAGGGCACCTATTATGTATGTGCCTGATGCTGGCAATTCAGTGGGACAATTGAGGGTTTTGCCCACAGAGAGTTTACAGTTTAGTGGAGGAAACAATTCATCAAATAACCACCGTAACAAATGTAAAACTGCAAACTTGCAACAGACACCAGTACTGCAATACCTAGTTATAAAAACTAAAATATAACTATAAACAAATTTTACAAGGAATGTACTAAATTTATATGAGGAAGACTACAGTACTTTACTGAGAGACGTTTTAAAATTACCAAATAAATATAGAGGCACACGTTAAGACCTAATATTGTAATGTAAATTCTCCTCCAATTAGTCTATAAAGCCAATGCAATTTAAGTCAAAATTGCAATGTCATTTTAAAAAACTAAATTTGATATAATTTTAAAAGTCTCTGAAATAGTAAATATTTACAAGTAGCAAAGATAATTATGAAAAAGGAAAATGATAGAGAGTAGACCTGCTAAATATCAAAACAGACTATACAGATGCAGTCATTTAAACAGTTTCTGTTCTGGCTCAGGAGTACAGGAAGGAACAAAATAGATCTCAGAAAGAGATCCAAGTACATATGGAAATTTAGTGTTGAAAAAGAGTTATGTCAAATCAGGAGTGAAATGACAAGTCATTTAATAAACTCTACTGGAGTAATTGGCTATTGATTTTGAAAGAAAATAAGAGCTCAGTTTATTTAGCAGAAGTACAGAGAAGGCATACTGTTAAGTGAATAAAGTACTTTGCACGAGTATTGATTCTTATTTTTGCAAAATCAAACTTCTGTGTGTGAGTGGGTTAATGTATAGTTTATGTACATGGAGGCGCCCATTTGTATGTACATTTGTACATGCAGCTCTCTCAAAGCTCTTTTGAGACATATTGTATATCTTAATAGTACAAATACTGAAGGAAACCTTCTACTCCATTGAGAAATGAGAAAACTGAAAATTCTTGTAACTAACTGGGTTTACTTTCCCTGTGTTACACCCCACACCTCCCTGTCTCTCAAGTAATACTTCTTTTTAAAAATGCTTTTAAACTTCTTTTATATCACTAATATCTATCACTCTCTGGCCTTCCCTTTTCATCTCCCTATCTAGTGCCATATATATATATACACACACAATTATATACATACATATAAAAAGCCCAATCCAAGTACAAATACTTCAAAGGAAACAGAACTCTTTAGAGGCTGATATGTAAGGTGACTCTAATGATTTTAAATTTTTAAGTGAATAATTGAATATACATAATCATTAGAATTCTTTTATAACTTCGTACTTATACAAAATTTTGAATAATTTTACATGTTACATATATATATACACACACACATACATATGTATGTGTATCTGTGTGTGTGTGTACATATATACATATGCTTGGGAAGAACTATTACCCCAAGAAGAAATTATGGAAAAAGAGGAACTTCTGCTTTGTACAATTCCATTCTATTTAATTTTTCACTTTTGTAATTAAGAAGGACATTGCCTTGAAATATTTCATTGCTGTGTCATTCTAATTAGACTAAATGTTTTATGTTGCAAATCCAAAGGTCTAGCTGAAAATTTGTAATTTGGTTAATCCGATTTTTATGTAGTCAAACAACTGTATTTTTATTTCCCCTTACTGACACTAAATGACTGACTTCTCTACTGAATAAACTGAGAAGCTGTTTATGCCCTTACAGGGATAAACTTTTTTCAAGACACAGAAATACCTTAAATATCAGATAATAAATCCTATTTGCTAATTCTATTAAATGTTGCAATGAACAATAGAAATATTCACACTAAACTCCAAATTCCTGAACATTTCCAATGATGGCTTGGAGTGTAAATAAATGATACTCTTCATTCTCAATATTCATTTTTTTCAAAGTAATTTACAGCTGTGGAACTCTCCAGCTACTTTTACAGTCATCCATAATTAAACTATCACGTGACGTCCTAAACAATATAAAACATAGACAATTCTAAAAAGGAAATATATAGGTATATTTGTATTTGATACACACATACACACACACACAAATTCATGTGCTAAGCACCCCAATCCAAGTACAAATACTTTAAAGGAAACAGAACTCTTTAGAGGCTGATATGTAAGTTAGTCCTAATGATTTTAAATTTTTAAGTGAATAATTGAAGGTACATAATGATTAGAACTTCTTTTGTAATTTCCTACCTGTACAGTATTTTGAGTAATTTCACATGTTTTTCTGGGTTTTAAAATGTTTTGTTTAAATATGCTAAAATCTAGGGGGTTCCCATCATGACGCAGTAGAAACGAATTTGAATGGGATCCATGAGGATGCAGGTTAGATCCCTGGCCTCACTCAGTAGGTTAAGGATCTGACATTACCGTGAGCTGTGGTGTAGGTCACAGATGTGGCTTGAATCCGGCATTGCTGTGGCTGTGGTTTAGGCCAACGGCTACAGCTCCAATTTGACCCATAGCCTGGGAACCTCCATATGCCACGGGTGCAGCCCTAATAAAAGCAAAATTTAAAAAAATCTAAAAATACAATGCTTCTATTTTGGATCTTGAGATTGCTAGAAAAGGGAAGAAAATTCTGTGAAAGTTTACTGTTGTAAGAATGGAAAAGGAAGAAAACAAAAGGATGATTAAGTGTTTTATATTATTTTATTCACCATCAGATAGATGTCAAGAACAGACGTAAAAGAAAAATGATGTGAGACTTATGTAATATTTTCGGTACCACAAGTCTTATATTTCAGCAAATTACCACAGAAATTTTTAATGTTAACAAAAGAAAGCCTATAGAAAACAAAATATTACTTAAGGTTTAAATATTTATTGACTGAAAAAATGAAGGATGACCATGTATCTCAGGTTGCTCAAGACAGTCTCAGCTTATGCCTTGTCAGCACAGTGATTTTTTTTTTTTTTTTTGTCTTTTCAGGGCTGCACCCACAGCATATGAAGGTGCCCAGGCTAGGAGTCAAATCAGAGTTGTAGCCGCTAACCTACGCCACAGCCATAGCCACGCAGGATCGTTAACCCACTGAATGAGGCCAGGGATTGAAGCTGTGTGGATGCTAGTCAGATTCGTTTCTGCCGAACCACAACAGGAACTCCAGCATAGTGATTATTAATAGTGCTCTCAAAAATGCCCTTGTAGACAACTGCATTATTAGCTCCAATACTTCACCCTTCCTACTATCTACCCTTGTAGCATCCTCTCACTGACCCTGTGGCCACGTGACATGGTTTGGAGAACAGGCTATTAACTAATGTGACAAAAGCAAAAGCTTGCAAGGCCTTTGTGCAATTGGGCTTGCTTTTGTTCCTCTACCATACCATGAAAACATGCCCAAATTGAGCCTACTGGAGTTTGGGAGACAAGTGGAACAGAGTCAAGCTGCTGAAGATAATAACACTAATCAATCCAGCTGAGAACTGGCTGACCAACTCTGATTGAGTGAACCCAACTGAGACCTGAAGAAACATCAAGCCTGAATCACCAAACTTCAGACATGAGTGTTATGTGTGTGAGTGTGTGTAACTGATTATTTAAGGCCTCTCTTTTAACTTTTGGAATGATGTGTTATTGTATTAGCATGTCAATAATGATCAAATCTGGGGAAAAAAAAAGAAAAACATACTTTACATACTCATACATGACTATACAGGGTTTATAAACAATACCTTCATTTCCATTAGTTCTGCTGTATTTGGAGGAGTGCTAAGAGCTTTTTCAGCTATCTTCTCAAATTCCTCACATAATCTGAAACATAGACAAAACTCATATAATTAAATTTTATTCCTAAATATACTCCGGTATACTATTTAAATGTCCCATTACATGAAAAATACAGTATTATCTATATGAAATCTAGTTAATTAAAAGTAAATTTGTGCTCACTTATTCATTCAGTACACATCTAATGATCATCCATTACATTCTCAACCACAGTATTAAGTGACAGAGATACAGAAATGTATAAGATGCAACAATGCTTGTCAACCATTTCTAATCCAGTATAGAAGATGAGGCCCTGAAGAATCGCTTCTAACCTATATAGTTTTAAGGTCTCTACTAGAGATATAGTTGAGATGGCACAAAAAGTGGTTTACCTGGAAGGGCACAGTTAAAATGGGCCTGTGTGCCCAGAAACTTCTGGTAATATGTAAATATTCTCTATTGATTTGGGCAATACAAACAATGAACTTATTGTGAGTTTTTTTTTCTTTTTTAAAGAGTAGTGGGAGCTAAGGAAGTTCAGATAACACATGTAGAAATTTTTTCAAGATCATTGGCTGTGAAGTGAAGGAGAGGAGAGTGGATGCTGAAAATGTGGAGGACTGGAGGTTGGAAGAAGGTTTTGAACATGTTTGTAAGTTTCAGAGGCAGAATCAACACCAAAGGAGAGATTTAAAATGAGATACCGAGGGTCAAGAGGGATGGACGGTGAAGGGGTTGAGCTCATAGATGAAGAGAAGAGCTGTGAATGGTTAACAGACTATTGCCCTCCAAGAATGTGTGGAGGCAGGTAGGAAGGGATTCATGGAGAGGTGAGTTAAGATATGTAGGTGCAAGGAGTTGACAGCACTTGGATCTAATGGTTCCTGTAATAGTCCTGATGTGTCTGTCCTCTGTTCATCCATTGAACCTGGTGAGAGGCATAATTAGGAGAAAAGAGGGAAAGCAGAACTGGCAAGCTCAGAAGACAGTAAAGAGGCAGGGAAATAGCAATGAAATTAAAATAAGTATTTCACTCAGCATGAAACACTGTAAGTAAAGGACGTTTTACTATTCTTCTGGTGCTTTTAGAGGAAACAGTATATTAGGCTGAATATACATTTCTGGTTCTTAGATAAGCCACCCAAGTCCTAGCTCTTTTTCCCTTTTCAGCCTCCCCCTTACTTCCCATTCCTCACAGTATCTGTGAAAGCAACACAAATCACGCCTAATTCTTGGAATACACCATGCCATTTTCATACCACATTCTTGTCTACATATTATTTCCTCTACCTGGAATTCTTCCACACCTTACTCACCTGGCGGACTCCTATTCATCCTTCAAAATGAATTCATACATCACTTTCCCTTCACAGCCTTCCTTGATTTTCCCCTCTCCTCTAACCTTCATTCTGAAAGGAATTAATCGTTTCCTTCTCTACTGTTCTACTCCTATGGCTCAGTACAGTACTTATGGCACCCTGTTTTAATATACTGGATTGGATGTCTCCTTCCCCTTTTACAGTGAACTTCCTTCAATGTTTTGACCATATTCAGTCCAAGTCCCTAGAGCTGTGCCTGACATACGGTAGGTAAACGAGGCATCCTCCAGGCTTACAGACAGGCTACAATCTATTTTTTCTCTAATGTCATAACTGTAAAAAATATTCTGATTATTTTGGGGTTTTATTCTATGTAACTGAGACCAGAAAAGAGGTTCCCAGAGCCACAGAAACACCAGTGTTAGACAAACATCTTGTCTTAAATCAACAAGTATTCTACTTTACACCTTAGCATTCTGTAAGTTTATTAAACATGAGTCTGCTTTCCTAAACATCTCCAGGTTGGACAATAAATAAGTCAGTAGTTAAGGTAACAAGTTACCATGACCTTGAAGGGTAAGTACAGTAAAACAAAGTACCAGATTTGGGGTTCTTGACACCTACTATGTATATCCACTTTGAAAATATACTTTGTATATTAATTACACAAACTTAAAAATGTGAAATTAGAGAATGTCCACATGACTTGTACAAAAGAAATACAAACACATTTTAATACCACCTTAACTCAGACAACTGGGAAGGCACATTTATGATGGAAAAAAAATAACTCAAAATTGCAAAATAACACTTAGAGCAATGTAGAAATAGGTTTAGCATTCTTTTAAATTATTTATGACACTGCTCTATTACTTTAGTTGAATGACAGTGAATTCTATTTAACTTCCTCCCCCTCCAAAATAAAAAGATAATCAATACTACATAAATACCTTGTATTTATTTCCTGATGGTCTCTGAACATTTTAGCTATAAGTTTTCCACAAATAACATCTGCTCGCTTGACCAAAGCTCTGATTAATTCCTCACAGTGCATTTCAAACATTCCTAAACGGATAGTCTGCAATGTTAGATGTTAAAAGTTTAATAAACATGAAATGACAAAAGAGTCCTACAATTTTATCTTTTTCGTCACATTGATTTTTGCTGTGTGATCTAATATGATTTTTTTGATATGACGCAGGCAGGGTTTTGTAAATATTCCTCTATATTTTAAAACTATCTTCTGGGTAATCACTTTGAACATTGTATCTTGGAAGCTAATTCTATTTCAGTAAAATAATGGATATAAAAACTCTGGGAGACTGAGCTATTGCTACCTAGATAGTGTGGGATTTAAATGTTATATTTGCTCTATACAAAAAAGTAATGCATGTTCATGGTAGTAATTTTAGAAAACATACAAAAAGGATAAGCAAGAAAAGATTTAATAATCAGTCTCCTACTAAACATAAGTAACCACATTTTGGTATGATTACTGTATTTTCCAAAGGATTTATAAACACCAAAGCAAAAAAAAAATAGTTTTTTAGGTTTTGTAGCCTTTTGTATATGATTTTTAAAAATTTTATGGTTTTTATTTTTTCCATTATAGTTGATTTACAGTGGTCTGTCAATTTCTACTGTGCAGCAAAGTGACCTATACATATATACTTTTTCTCACATTATCTTCCACCATGTTGCATCACTAGTTACTAAATATAGTTCTGTGTGCTGTACAGCATGATTTCATTGCTTATCCACTCCAAATGCAATAGTTTGCATCTGCTAACCCTAAACTCCCAGTCTATCCCATTCCCTCTCCTTCCCACTGGGCAACCACAAGTCTGTTCTTCAAGTTCAATGAGTTTCTTTTCTATGGAAAGGTTCATTCATACCATATCTTAGATTCCAGATATAAGTGATATCATATGGTATTTGTCTTTCTCTGACTTACTTCACTTAGTATCAGTTTCTAGTTCCATCCCTGTTGATGTAAGTGGAATTATTTTGTTATTTTTTAGGGCTGAGTAGTATTCCAGTGTGTATATATACCACATCTTCTTAATCCATTCATCTGTCAATGGACATTGAGGTTTTTTCCATGTATTGGCTACTGCGAATAGTGCTACAATGAATATATGGGTGCATGTATCTTTTTCAATGAAAGTTTTGTCTGGGACTGCCGGGTCATATGTTAGTTCTATATTTAGTTTTCTGAGGAAAGTCCATTCTGTTCTCTGCAGTGGTTGTACCAAATTACATTCCCACCAACAGTGTAGAAGGGTTCCCTTCTCTCCACACCTTCTCCAGTATTTGTTATTTGTTGACTTGTTAATGAAGGCCATTCTGACAGGTGTGAGGTGATGCCTCATAGTAGTTTTGATTTGCATTTATCTAATAATTACTGATGTTGAGCATTTTTTCATGTGCTTGTCAGCCATCTGTATATCTTCTTTGACAAACTGTATATTCAATTCTTCTTCCTATTTTTCAATTGGGTTGTGGGTTTTTTGCTGTTAAGTTGTATAAGTTGTTTATATATTTTAGAGATTAAGCCTTTGTCAGTTGCATTGTTGGAATTATTTTCTCCCATTCTGTAGGTTGTCTTTTTGTTTTAAAAAATTAGTTCTTGATATTTTTGAGAGATCAAATTGAATAAAGTACTTACAAGTTATGCTTGTAGTACAGACTTTCAGCTCTATGAGCATGAGAACTCTGTTTTGTGTATCTCTGTATATCCAGTGCTTACCACAATGCCTGGCACATAAGAAGGACCCAATAAATGGTTTTCTTTTGATAATAATGGTCTAATTCACTGTACGGTCTAGAAACACATCCCAGTACAACTGGGAAAAGATCATTAGGTACAAAGAACAGTTGTACAGTGTGGGTCATTTACCTTTCTAGATGTGTACTGTATCTCCTCTATTAGCTTTTTGTATTTGCAAATCTCTTGTATTATTTTCTCATAATTATGATTTTCTGCAAGGAAAGCATCAGCATCTTGCTCAGCTTTTCTAGTAATTAAGAAGTTGTACTTGTCATAGAGTCTGAGGTGCTCAGTGGGTGCCACACTCTCATGCATAACCACCTCCTTAATCTTTTCTTTGTGAGCTTCAACAATTTCATTCAGAATTACTGGCTTCAAGGTTGTTGATTTAGACTTACTTTCCTAAACAGAAGGATAAAAACAACATGAATTATTTAAAATACCTTAAATTAAGGTAACCATATCATTTAGCTTTGTAAAAATGCCCATCCTGGAGTTCCCTTGTAGCTCAGCAGGTTAAGGTCCAGTGTTCTCACTGTTGAGGCATGGCTTCAGTCCCTTCGCATATCACAGATGTGGCCAAAAAGAGATGCACACCTTCCCACATTGTCATTTTTTTAAAATTCGCAAAGTCTTTTGGATTTTCTAATCTATGTACAGAAAGATAGTCAGTCTAATCAGAGCAGTATTTTACTTAAAAAAAATTTTAACTCCAGTTTAAATTCTACTTATTACTTTCAAAATTTTATTGGAGAGTAGTTGACTTACAATGTATTAGTTTCAGGTATACAGAAAAGCGAATCATTTATATCGATCTATCTATCTATATATATATATATATATATATACACAATATTCTTTTTTCTTCATATAGCTTATTACACAATATAAGTAGATTTCCTTGTGCTAAACAGTAGGGTCTCGTTAATTATCTATTTTGTACAGTAGCGTATATATATTATTTCCATCCTCCTAACTCCTCCTTCTATCTAGGTTTCATATAATGTATTGTTTCTCTTTAAGACTGTCTAGGTGTGTTTCGTTTTTCATTTTGGATGAAAGAGCAGTCATTTGAGAATTTACACAAAATGAGAGACTATAAAACCAGCAAAACCCACATTTTATTTGTGCAATTGTATATGCCAGCTTAAAAGGTATTGCTTGCACTGTACATTATTTTTAAAAATTAAGTTCAATGTCATATAATCATAGTCTTTGATCACAGTACTTCTTCACCTTGAGGAGTAACATCTAGAAGAAAGATTGTTTACTCATTCACTGACCTCTGATCTTCTGTGAACAGCAACTAAACAGACTAAAATCCCTAGTTACAAATTTTGCATTCTACTACCACCATTACAATAGTGGTGGGCAAGAATTTTAAATAAGCAAACAAATCTCAACACCTTGTCTCCTCTCTTCAAATAAGAGGATAAGAAAATGTGCCTTCATGGCTTATTATCTTGAACCAAGTCACACTATACACATGCACACACACACACGCACACACTCTACTTGCCATTCAGAAGCAGGGATTTTTAATTGTAACAAATAAAAATCACCGCCAGTAGTGGATATTCTGCAGCTTCCAAATTGAGAATATCAAAGCAATCCTTAGAGAACTGGGTTAATTTGTTCTTGTATCCAGAGTGGATTTACCCACTATGCCTCCTAGTGGGCATTTTGCAAAATCACAGCTTGTAAAAACTAGATGTTTCCTTGAATCCCACCATCACCCCCCACATCACCCCCAAGGGCATAGTAGATTCTTGGTGTCATCCTTTCTGAAAAAGAACTTTAGGATAAAGCAATATTTATTATGTACTGTATGCAATGTAAAAATTTTAGATCTAATGTGAAGCACATTAAAAGAATATTTCTTAAATTTATTAACAGCCTGTCAAAATGTCAAAAGTCTACAGATGATCTACCTTTCTTAAAAGAACTGAACATGGTACTTCATAGCTCTACTACAAATTAAAACTTTTGCTCTGATTTATAATAAGTTCCTATCAAGAGTTAAGAGAAATTATTGTATATGACTACTCAAATGTTCAAAAGCACATCCTATTATATCATGAGATGATGATGTGTTTTGACTCATGGAACTTTAGACTTTTACAGGTTTTCCTTCCTTGGGGAAAAGTGTATTTTAATTTCACTTTAAATTTCTATCAAAGATTATAATAAGAAACAGCTACATGAATTCCATTTCTGCAGTTGCTGTCAAAGATCACTGAGACCATCTTCAACCATCTTCCTCAAAGTACCATCTACATCACTTGTTTCCAAACTTGACTGATTGCAATAATCATCTAGGGTTCTTTATTTAACTAGTATATATTTCTGACTACAGACTGAAACTGTAAATCTTGGTGGTGGTGAGGGACTCTTGGATTTGTATTTTTAAACTGTCACCACAAGATGCTGGTATACAGGGTTTTAGAATCATTACCCCATGTATAATGCCCCATTGGAGACCTATCTCTCAAAGTTTGATACCAGAAAAAATACCTGAGCAGTCTAAAATTTGTCATATTTTCCTTTTCACTTTAGAAACCAGGAAGCTTAGAGACATATTTTGTAAGTATAAAATCATAGCGATTGTAATTTCATTCTGATTGTATTTTTCTCCACTTTGAATTTTATCTAGGATCTTTTACTAACCTGTTTTATCTGTCTGTCTCATAAACTATGAACTTATGCTTAATTAAGCTATTTCTAATCACTCTTGAGCAAATGTAGGGTATAAATAGAAGAGAAAAAGATGCCATAGGTGAACTGAATTAAACAAAAAACAAAGTAAACAGTAAGTTTTTGAGAGATTTATATTTATGGCAATATGAAGCATGGATACTCTAACTACTACCTAGTTTAAAACACATAAATATGCAGGGGAAAATGCAAAATACAACTTATATAATGCAGAGTCAAGGAAGGAAAATCCAAGGGGCCAAACATGAGAGAACACATGAATTTGGAGATAATGTGTGTGGACGTGAGCAGCTGCCCTGGACACTCTGCTGATCCCTGGAGGTCTAAGCTCGCTTTAAAGAGTTTGGAGGTAAAATGGAAGTCAACAGCATGGTGTGAGTGCTACAACAAACGCTCGCTGGCTGCTTCAAACCTGATCCCAACTTTAATTCCTTCCCCTCAGAAAGCTAACTTCAAAGGAAGACTGGTTTAAGACACTGGCATATAAAAGAAGCTAATGAGAAAATAGTATTTTTTGAAGCAAAAGTTCCTTATAAGCCAATGTTACTAGGCCATTTATATTCTGTAAGGGAGAAGATACCTGTCTACACCTTTCAGAAGTTATTTGAAGTAAATATCATCGTGCAAAATCAAGCAATCAGAATTTGCGACTTACCCACTTGGAATACAATTTTGTCTCAACTCTCGGCACAAAACTGACAGCTTTAATCATGACATCATAAACATTTAGAAGGATGTGTATATAGTCATTGAACTCAGGTTCAAACTTAATGGTGTCATTATCAAGAATCAGCCTCATGACAAAACCTGGATGTTCAAAAGCTCTAACAGAATCCTGCAACAAAGAAGTTACATATATATATACATTATAAAGTAATGAATTGTGATAGACTAATGAGTGCACTGGTCCCAATTAGGATACATAGACCTTTTCTTTTAGCACCTAGACAGTTATGCTGAAGTGGGGCTCCACCAAAAAGCGCAAGAACCATTCCCAGCTAGACTTGTTATCTAGTATCCACAGGGCCTACACATCAACTGTAGGGTTAAGATTCCAGAAAATGTAAGACACGCATAGCAGCGGGGTTCTAGAATTATGCAAGAAGGAGCCAAGGCAGGGAGATTTCAAATTCCCAGACTCTACTCACACTGTAACAGAATCTTCTTCTAGAGGAAAATAAGAGTTCCTTGTAGAAACCTTTCCCAGCCATCATGATTCACATTTTCTTTCTTTCTTTTTTTTTTTTGTTTTTTTTTGCCTTTTGTCATTTTATGGCCGCGGGTTTATGGCCGCACCCGCGGCATGTGGAGGTTCCCAGGCTAGGGGTCTAATCGGAGCTGTGGCCACTGGCCTGCGCCGCAGCCACAGCAACGCAGGATCCGAGCCGCGTCTGCAACCTACACCACAGCTCACAGCAACGCCGGATCGTTAACCCACTGAGCAAGG
>PVHT020000143.1:6661008-6758527 GCA_004024745.2 Catagonus wagneri
GGAGGTTCCCAGGCTAGGGGTCTAATCGGAGCTGTGGCCACTGGCCTGCGCCGCAGCCACAGCAACGCAGGATCCGAGCCGCGTCTGCAACCTACACCACAGCTCACAGCAACGCCGGATCGTTAACCCACTGAGCAAGGGCAGGGATCGAACCCGCAACCTCATGGTTCCTAGTCGGATTCGTTAACCACTGCGCCACAACGGGAACTCCCATGATTCACATTTTCGAATTCTGGGGATTTCACTTATTTCCATTAACTTCGTCAATATGATGATAGTAATTTATTTACATATGCAGGTTGAAGCAAAGTCGTTTTTTTTTTTTTTTAAACAGGTAAATGCAATAGTATTTGCAATAGTAAATGCAATAGTAAAGATATACTTTCTGTTCTCCTACTGGTAAAGGTTTTTTATCACTTTCCATTTTAAAAGAATTGAAAATAAAGTGGTAAATGAGTGCAATTGAACCTTACTTACCGGGGGTTGTGCAATTAAGTCTGTGAAATCTTGCATGGAAACCAAAGCCAGGTCCTGCAGCTGCAAAGTCATAAGTGCAGCAGCACAGTTGAAAAAAGATTCCAATTTGGCACTGCTGTCACCAGTTGGCAATAGCTTTTTTTTATTACCTTGGTAATAAATATTCTGTACTTCTGGAAACCACCTTGAAAGAACAAAAGACTTTTAAAAGTTAATGCTTTCAGTGAATTACTCCTTTTACATTAAGTATTAACAGTAGTTTCTGGATATCCAAAGGTCTTCATAGAGATGTATCTTGCTAAGGGACATTATCCACTCTCCAAAATGTACACACTAGCATATTTCACTTCTCCTAGGAAAAGAAATTTTAATCATAGCCAATGGAAAATGGCTTAATGACATGATGCTGTGAGAAAAAGATAAATTGAACTTCTGGAACCATGATTCCTGCACTTTCTGAATAAATATGACAATTAACTTTATTGGCTATTACAAGATACTCCTTCCCAGTCTTTGAAATGTTCTTCAGGGAATGGATTTGTTAGTTTAAAGGTAAAACGTGATTAACTGAGGAGTTCCTGCTGTGGCGCAGTGGATTGCCATCATCTCTGCAGTGCCAGGACAAAGGTTTGATTTTTTGGCCCTGCACAGTGGGTTAAAGGATTCAGCCTTGACACTGCAGTGTGGGTCACGACTGTGGCTCAGATCTGATCTCTGTCTGAACCGGGAACTCTGCATGCCGCAGAGCTGCCAAAAAAGAAAAAAATGTGATTAACTGATGAAATCAATGGCAGGTTTATTCCGTGATTAATTGATCAAATCAATGGAGGGATTATTCAGTTAAACCCACTTGGTATTTTCCACTGTTCTATTAGTTTTACAATGACTTTAAAATAAGATAAAAATCAACAAAATCAAGTATGCTATTTTCTTGTGCTCCTTAATGTGAAATCAGTTAACTGATTTAAAACAAGTTTCAAATGTGTATGCATCTTTGTAATAAAAGGAAAACAGTAAAATTCATATACAGACACATTATGATAACAAGTGAAGTTTTCAGTTTACAAAACCACTGTCCACCACCACAAAATTAGGGAATACTGGTACCTCTTTTATAAGAGATAATGGTGAGTTTTTAAATAGGGAGTCAGTGTAAATTCATGGGTTCCCTGAATGCTCCAAAAGAGATTTAAATTTTCAGTAGACATAGTCACCCCCTTAAGAAATACGTATATGGGAGTTCCCTTCGTGGCTCAGTGGTTAATGAATCCGACTAAGAACCATGAGGTTGCGGGTTCGATCCCTGGCCTTGCTCAGTGGGTTAAGGATCCGGCGTTGCCGTGAGCTGTGGTGAAGTTTGCAGACGTGGCTCGGATCCCGCGTTGCTGTGGCTGTGGCAAAGGCTGGAGGCTACAGCTCCTGTTAGACCCTTAGCCTGGGAACCTCCATATGCCGCAGGTGCGGCTCTACATAAAGGCAAAAAGACAAAAAAAAAAAAGAAAAGAAAAAAATAAGAAATACGTATATAGTGTCGTCTATTCTGTGCTAGGGACAGTGTCACGGGAGACATGAAATGATATGACATCATCCTTTCTCTTTTATAATAATGAAGGCAATGTGTCATAGCAAACAGCTTTGAAATCAAAGGATAGAAACATAATTTTCTATTTAAGTAATAGAGAAGGGTTTTATAGGGAAGAGGGCAATTTCACTGAAGAATAGATAAAAATTAGATGAGACAACCCCGAGAAAAGGATCTGAAGTAAAAAATAATAACAACAATATGTGGGAGAGGTAGAGCTGATGTATCTGATCATTTCAGTGTCTATGATAGAGATTATAGACTAGAAAAGAGGAATAAATAGTGGGGGAAAGTCTGGGAGGGATTTTGCAGAACTTGGGAGCTAAACACAAGAATTTGGGACAGACTCATTCTCTATGAACACATGGCAGATCCTTCTGCAGTGGAGCCTCACTGTTAAAGCAATAGGTAAAGAGAATAAGTAGCAAATACTAACTAGAGAAGAGCAATGCCAGATTAAGGAAGGGGACTGAAAATCTGCCAGTAGTTGAGGTAGGAGAGGGAATAGCTCTAGGGCTAGAGAACTGGAAAAAGGGCAAAATAACAGAAAATACACTGAAAAAAATTATTCATGCAGTCATTGTCTCAAAAATACTTAAAGGGTTCCCTATTATATACAAAACATTTGTGGAAATATTACTCAGCCCTAAAAGTGCTCACATGTTAGTGGAGGGGAAAAGCCATATGTATAAATACATATTGTAAAATGAAAGATTAATAAGAGAATACAGTGTTAGAGGCATTCAGAAGGAAGGGATCACTTGATTCAGTAACAGTAAAGATTTCATGGAAGAAGGGTCAGTTGGGCTGGGTATTTAAAGACACAAGGTAAGGTTTCTCCTTACCTAATGCAAGGAATGAGTTGTGTTAAGTACTATAAATAATGTAATACATGTATTTTTAGTGAAGCACAATTGACAAGACATTATATTAGTTTCAAATGCACAATGTAATGATTAAATATTTGTATATATTGTGAAATGATCACAAGTCTAGTTAACATTGGTCTCCATACAAAGTTTAAATTTTTTTTCTTGTGATAATATTTACTCATAGCAACTAAATATACAATATTATTAACTATAGTCATCATGCTGTATATTACATCTCCATGGCTTATTTTATAACTGGAAATTTGTACATTTTATCCCTCTTCACCTATTTGTCCACCCTGCTATTCCCTTCTTTAGCAACTACCATTCTGCCCTATCTATGAGCCTGGTTTTTGTTGCTGTTGTTTCAGATTCTATGTATAAGTGAGATATGGTATATTTGTCTTTCTGCCTGATATTTTTCACTTAGCATAATGTCATCTATGGTGTTGCAACATTTTCTTTATCCATTCATCCACTGGTAAATGTATAGATTGCTTCCACGTTTTGGCTTCTATAAATAATGCTTCAATAAACATGGAAATGCATACATCTTTTCAAATTAGTTATTTCATCTTTTTCAAGTAAATATCCAGAAGAAGAATTGCTAGATCATATGGTAGTTCTATTTTTAAATTTTTAAGGAACTTTCATACTGTTTTCCACATCAGTTGCACCAATTTACATTTCCGGCAACAATGCACAAGGGTTCCTCTTCCACACATCCTCATCAACACTCGTTATTTCTTGTCTTTTAGATAACAGTCATTCTAAACAAGTGTGAAGTGATATCTCATGCGCTTTTGATTTGCATCCTCCTGATAATTAGTAATGTTGAGCATTTTTAATGTACCTGTTATTTTTCTGCATGACTTCTTTTAGAAAATGTCTATACAGATCTCTGTTCATTTTTAATTTAACCGTTTTTTGACAACACATCGTATGAGTTCTTAACATATTTTGGATATCAAGTCCTTATTGGATATATAGTTGCAAACATTCTCTCTCATTCAGTAACTTGCCTTTACATTTTGCTGTGGTTGCTTTTGCTCTATAAAGTTTTATACACATATATTATACACACACATATATGTAATATATATGTATATATATATTATATATGTATAATATATGTGTATAATATATATTATGTGTATAAAACATAAAATTATGCCAATAGTAATAAATTATAATTTATAATAATTTATAAAATATGTAAGATTCATACTTATATACATTTTAGTAATTTATATAATTTATAATATGGATAAATCATGCTAATAGTATCCAAGGAAAAGGTTCTATTCTGTTTATATCCCCTTAACCTATGATTCAATCAGATACAATTATGTCTGCAAAGAAGACAATGCTAAGAGTCACAGAGTTCAAGTGGGGAGCAACTGAGCAATTTTAAAATTTCCCTGGAATTCCCATCTCAGAGATGGCAACAAACAATGAGTAACTAATTATTTAAAAAATCAACAGTTGGTTAAAAAGTAGAACAAAGACTACAAATTTACCCACTGGATAGATATTTAACAGTGGTAAGTCATGGTAACAGGCTAAAGTATGGTTTACAGGCAAATCTCAGAAGTTACACCCTTTTACACTTAACATATCTGTTTTTACAGGCATGGCCCAAGGTCGAAATTTATTTTCGGAACCAAGCATGGAAAAGATAGGTTAGATCCAGGTTGCAGAAGACCTTAAAAGGCAGGTTAAGAAATTTGTACATTAAAAGGGAGGCACTGAACTGGGGGATATTTTAAGATTCACCTGGCAGTGGTTTGTAAGCCATGTGGGAGGATAAAATGGCCTGCTAAGGATAGTACCAGTGGGAATTATGAGAAAGGAGTACACATGGAAGATGCTTTCAAGAGAGGATCAAGAATAGTTGGTATTCATAAAAGAAGTCTTGATAAATGTACAGCGACTGAAATCAGACAAAATTAGAAAATCAGTAAGAGAAGAATGCTATGGAAATTCACAACTTGTGGAAATTAAACAACAGAGTCCTAAATAAGGAATGAATAAAAAAAAGGGAAATTAGAGAATAATTTGAGGTGAATGAAAATAGAAATACCATATATCAAAATTCATGGGATAGAGAAAAGTAGTGATTAGAGGGAACTGTATAGCTATAAATACATTAAAATACATGAAGATATTAATATCCTAAACTACTACTAGAAATTGGAAAAAGAAGAAGAAACTAAACTCAAAACCATAAGGGAAGAAATAAAGATCTGAATGGAAACAAACAAAATAGAGAACAGAAAAATAGGGAAAAATCAATAAAACTAAATGTTGGTTCTTTAATAAGATCAGAAAAATTGACAAACCTATAGCTAGACTGACCAAGAAAAAAAAAAGAGAAGATTCAAACTGTTAAAAATAGGAATGAAAAAGGAGACGCAAATACTGATCTTACAGCAATAAAGATAAGGGAATATAATAAACAATTCTATGCCAATTAATTAAGTAACAATTTCCTAGAAAGACACAAACTACCAAAACTGACTCAAGAATAAACAGAAAACATAAATATCAATAACAAGTAAATAGATTAAGTTAATAATCAAAATAATTCTAAAAAAGTTAAAAGGCCAGGATCCAGGAATAGATGGTTTTGCTGGCAAGTTCTACCAAATGTTTAAAGAGGAATTGACATCAATCATTTACAAAGCCTTCCAAAATGAGAAAAAGAGAAAAGAATACTCCCTAACTCATAAGGACAGTGTTATCAAAATACCAAAAACAAGACACACATATTTTAAGAAAACTACAAATCAATATTCTTTATAAATATAGACATAAAGAGTCTCAACAAAACACTAGCAACCTGAATTCAGCAGTATATAAAAAGGATTACACTCCATGATCAAGTGGAATGCAAGGTTGGCTTAATATACTAAATTAATGTATATATTATATTAATAGAATAAAGGAGGAGTTCCTGCTGCAGCACAGTGGGTTAAGAATCTGACTATAGTGATGTGGGTCACTGCGGAGGCGCAGATTCCATCCTTGGACTGGCGCAGTAGGTTAAAGGATCTGGCCTTGCCACAGCCTCAGCGTAGGTCACAGCTGCAGCTCAGATTCAATCCCTGGCCTGGGAACTCCCATTAAAAAAAAAAAAAAAAGGGAGGAAATCTAATTATCATTTTAATAGATGCAGAAAAAGCATTTGACAATTACATTATTTCAAAGTAAAAGTAATCAAGAAACTAAGAATTAAAGAGAAATTCCTCAACCTAATGAAATCCATCTACACAGCTAACTTAATGTCAGGAAGACAGAAAGCATTTTCTCTGACATCAGGAATAAAATACGGATGTTCACTTTTTCCACTTTTCTTCAACATTACAGTGGGGTTCTAATCAGAGCAATAGGCAAGGAAAAGAAAAAAAAATATGCAGGTAGGAAATGAAGCAGTACAAAGATCTCTACTTGCAGGTAACAGGATCCTACATTACAAAAAGCTATAAATAACACACACGAACACTGAGCTAATAAGCAAGGCTGCATGATATAAAATCAACATACAGGAGTTCCCGTCATGGCTCAGTGGTTAAGGAATCAGACTAAGAACCATGAGGTTGTGGGTTCGATCCCTGGCCTTGATCAGTTGGTTAAGGATCCGGCATTGCCGTGAGCTGTGGTGTAGGCTGCAGACACAGCTCGGATCCCGCGTTGCTGTGGCTGTGGCGAAGGCCAGCAGCTACAGCTTCTGTTAGACTCCTAGCCTGGGAACCTCCATATGCCGTGGGTGCAGCCCTAGATAAGGCAAAAAAATAAAAATTTAAAAATTTAAAAAAATAAAATCAACATACAAAAATTGGACTTCATCAAAATTGAAAATATTTATGTTTCGAGTAACACTATCAAGAAAGTCAAAGAATGAATTCCATAATGGGAAAAATATTTGAAAACTGTAACTGACAAGGGTTTAATAAAGTACTCAGAATATACAGTCAGTTTTCCATATCCATGGGTTCCTCATGTGTGGATTAAACCAACTGCAGAGTAAAAATATTCAGATAAAAAATTCCAGAAAAGTTCCAAAAGGCAAAACTTGAATTTGCCATGTGTCAGCAACTATTTACATAGCATTTATTTTGTATTTACAACTATTTACACACCATTTACATTCAATTAAATTTTATTAGTAATCCAGAGATAATTTGGAGGATATACATGGGTTTATTAAAATACTATTCCATATTATATAAGAGACTTGGTCTTCTATGAATTTTGGTATTTGCAGGGGCTGGATGGAGGTCCTGGAACCAACCCTTCCACCACGGATATGAAGGGATGACTGTATAAAGAATTCTTATAACTCAAAACGTCTTATAAGTGAGTACAAAATGAGTGATGATGTGAATATTTATCCAAAAATATAAATAAATGGACAACATACATGTGAAAAGATGTTCAACATCATTAGGGAAATGCAAATAAAAACCGCAATGAGATAGCAGTTTATATCCACTAGGATGGCTATAATAAAAAAGATGGACAATAACAAATATTGGCAAGAATACAGAGAAACAGAAGCCCTCATACATTGTTGGTAGGAATACAATCTCTTTAGAAAACATCACAGCAGTTCTTCAAAAAGTTAAATATGGAGTTATCACGTAATCCAGCAATTCCACTCCTAGGTATACACCCAAAAGAGCTGAAAACATATGTTTATACAAAACAAATACTCATAGCAGCATTATTCAAAATAGCCAAAAAGTAGAAACAACCCACACTGATGAATGGATAAACAAAATGTGGTACATCCTATAATGGAATATTATTTGGCCATGAGAAGGAATACAGTATTGATATATGCTATAACATGGATAAACCTTGAAAACATTCTGCTCGGTGTAAGAAGTCAGACATAAATAGCTATATATTGCATATTATGTCATTCCACTTAGATGAAATGTCCAGAGTAGGGAAATCCATAAGGTCAGGAAGTATATTAGTGATTTCCAGGGGCTTGCTTTGAGGTGAGGAGATGAGGTGAGAGATCAAAACAGAATGTTAACAAAAGAAATAGGCACAGGGACACAGAACAGAGACTTAGAGAAGGTGGTAGTGATAAACTATAGCAGTCGCTGAGCAGAGAATGAAGACTAAGGTGATGTTTGGGTTTGGTATACACGTAATAATTAATCATTTACTTACTAATTGTTTCTCCACTAAAGAGAGCTGATGTTCTGCCTTTTAGCATGATAAACACATTCTGGCTCACTATTTAAAGTATGGTCAGAGGGTTCTTCCCTTAGAATCAATCAGGAGGCATCAAGAGATACAGCTAATCAATCTACATCGCTTGGGAAATTATTCAATAAAGTTTATCTTCTACTCTTTGACACCCGGTCCACTAAAATTTGTAGTGGAAATGTATTCCTGGGGCATAAACCTGAAGTTATAGACCAAGTTTTTATTGTCCTTACGAGGTCATTTTCTTGTCTGTAATCAATTATGAAGTTTCATTTTGCACCTCTCCTCTATTTTTTATGTGAACTAAATACTAATATTAAATAAAAATCCAAAGTTCTTTCAAGTTATGTCAGATGAAGAATTTGATTCTAACATATTAAAGAAGAAAAGTATAAAGGAATGATTTAAAGTTTTAAACTGTCAACACATTTCTAAGCACATTTTGGAAATCATGAATCCATGATGGAGTTTCATACATTGTTATCTTAAATTTGATCTAATTTTAATGTCGAATCTATAATAACTTAGTGACTCATGACAGAGACAATTTTCCTATATTGTTTTGGAAAAAAATTTCTGGCGCCATTATCAAAAATTATAATATGTGGCTATCCCACTTAAGAGGACCAAGAAGATGATGTTTAATTATCATTTGATCTAACCTCCCAATAAGACGGTAAACTCCTTAAAGAATATATTTTCCCTACCTCATCATTAAACTCTTCTGCATCCCCCATCCAAAAACAAAATGAAATGGGCATAGCATGCATGTGTTACTAGTAGATATCAAAAAAATATCTGGTGAACGATTAGTTGACGATCATTCCCCCATGTTACCCAACCCTCAGAGCAAAGGGTGGAAACCAGACACTGAGGGAAGTGTCAATTATAATTATTTTAGTTTCTGTACAATCTACACTAGACATTATAGAGCAAGGTAGTTAAAGAAATCATGTTTAACTCTCAAACAGAAATGATTATGAACTTGTTAAAATGAGACTTTCTTGGAGCTCCCGCTGGGGCACAACGGAATTGGCAGCATTTTGGGAGCTGTGGGATGCAGGTTCGATGCCTATGGGTTAAGGATCTGGAATTGCTGCAGCTGCAGCTTAGTTTGTGGCTACCACTTGGATCTGATTCCTGGCCCCAGAACTCCATATGCCGCAAGGTAGCCAAAAAGAAAAAAAAAAAATGATACTTTCTCAAAACAGTAAAACTGCAGTAGCCCACCAATGATGTTTTTAAATTTATGCTTTCCTACAGGAATTTTCAAAACTTTACATTTTAAGTAGAGTCTCTTTGGCAGTTTCCATGTGTCTCATGACAATGGTCTGAAAAGTCGACAGCTCTAATGCATCCTGGCGACTGTGAAATTCTTCTATATCGACTAAACGTAATTTTCTGCAAAAGATAAAAATAACGGTGACTTAAATATGAGAGGAATTTTTTGTATACAGTATTTTATTAATTGATCCCTTCTCAAAAATGACATTCCTAGGTTTTATCACTAAAATTTTTTTTCATAAAAATGTATAAGAAGATAATTGAATTTAAACATAATAAATTCAACATGTTATGAGACTGTGCTGTGCAGTAGAAAAAGGATATAATAACTAAAACATGATGGGATAGTTTAGCCTGAATTTTGCTTTCAAACTGGAACAATTAAAACAGGAAAAGAAGAAGGGCTCAAAGCTTACAGGATCCACTTCTCCTAAAGCAGAAAGTGCACACTTTCTGAAAAGAGAGCAACACTGGATATTGAGGAACCGTGAAATGGGGGAGTTCTCACATCTAATTAAAACTCAGTGTATTAAAATCTTTTGTATTTGCCTGGTTTTGAATTTTTCAGAACACACAGTGTTTACTCCAGCCAACAGTTTTTAAAACAACCCGTATTCTGACTACAACACTATGATCTTTGCTATATATATGCTTTACTCACTTAAGAATTCACTCTGGCAGCTTAACTAAAATGAAAGAGTATTACCTATTAGTATCATTGTGATAGTCACCTCAATTTAACTACAGATCCCTTCCCTATTAGAGGAATTACTATTTAATTTCCACGTGATTAAATGATTTCTGTGTCATCCGAAAGATAGTAAGCACTACTAAGAACATCTTATTTTTTACCTAAAGACCAATGTAAAATACAGGTTAGTAAACAAAACACATTTCACATATATTTATGTTCCTTTCAAGAGCAAAAATCCATCTCTTAGGTTACGATGCATTTGGTACATAACATTGATGATAACATTAGGCACAAAGTAGGTATAACCATTGCTGGAGAATCTTTGGCAATGCATTTTTCTGGACAGTCAAACTGTGTAAAGCAATGTTTTAAATAAAATACTTTTAAACTATAGCATAAAGGCACATACTAAACATAATCTGCTCTCTTTATGCTTCTTGGTCAACATTTTCAGTGTGGCTTTGTGTTTTAAAGCTGTAGCTATCAATCAGGGTACAGGTGCATGCCATGTGAAGCAGCACTGAGTAAGGGCAGTTGCTAGGGCAGGAGTCTTAGCATTCACTCTGCCACTGAGCGACCAGACCAACTTTCCCTGCAGTTCATCAGTGTTTGATTTAGAGACAGAATTCTAAGCACAGGCTACCCATCTTTCATGTTTCAAGATTGATAGGCCTTTACAGAAGCTTTACAGTACAACTTGCCCATGAAATCTTTGCTGATAACATTCCCCGTTTGGTCAACAGGCTGAATTGTTAAGAAGATGGGAAAGATGCTACCAGACACTGGTCCTACTATCTCAGGATAACTCCTACAATAATCTAAGCTACAGAACAAGAGTTTTAACGACTAGTTTAAGACCACAGAAAGAATCAGGAGAAGAAAGACTACTCAACCAAATAACAGCCCCAAATCACTCAGACTGTGACCCTCAGGTTTCTCTCTGAACTCTTCCTAGTTCTTGACATCTCTTCCAGCAGACAGCAATTTGTAGGGACTGGGCTGTCAGTCAGGGATCCTTCTTGTCCTCACACCTCCTCAGAGGCTGATGCTCATCACAGCCTGAAACCCACATGGACCCTTGGGCCATCACCGATTTCATGCAGAGGGGATTTCAATAGTCCTGGCCCTACACTCTGGACTCAACACAAAGTCAGTCTCTGACCTGGATCTCCAGCTCTCAAAGCTAATCTTACTCCTTCACAGGGCCCAAGCTGCCCTTTACATCCCACTCCAAGTACAAATATTTCTTGCTTGCTCCGTGAATTTAGAAACATGTTCTATTCTTGCCAGTTGTCCTCGTTACAATCAAAATAGCATTGTCTAGGTGGTGCTCTGCACTCGATTTCTGCACTATTACAACCCAGGGACTTTGGCATACTAGCAAGTTGATATTTTTTTCATTTGTATTTTATACCTGTGTAATATTCCACTGTGTGAATGTACAATCACTTATTGAACCAGTCTACTATTAGTGGTTACTTAGTAGTTTCCAGGCTTATACTCTTCAACATCACAATAAAGAACCTTAAATCTCTATCATTCCCTATAATTCCCTACATGTAGGCTAATTTCCCAGAAGTGAGATTTCTGGATTCAAATATAAGTATAATTTGTAGTTTTGATAGATGTGACTGGATTCCTCTCAAAAGGGTGCCCCTTTCTCCAAACTTCACTAGTAAAGTGTGACGTCAATATTTTGGAATTCTGTCAGTCTTACAGGGAATAGAATGATATCTCATTGTAGTTTTTAATCTATTTGCATTTCTCTTATTACAAATTAGGTTAATCATCTTTTAAATATGTTTAAGGGCAATTTAAGTTGTGTCCTCTCTGAGTACTGTGTCCTCTCTGTGTTCTAGTAATATTTTCCTGAACTCACCTTGGTCAAATCATGAGTTCCATTTTATTTTTTAAGATGAGTTTTACTTTCTTATACACACTCCCATTATATTCAATTATTGAGTTTTACTTTCTCAGACATAATCCCATTATATTAAACTACTATAATTTATATCCTACGACAATTTCTACACTCATATATACACTGTATATACATGTCCTACATATACTATTTTCAAGTAAAAATATCTGTATGCTATGTAGATTGTGACTGCATTAAAACGCCATCTCTGACATTAAGTGGGTTCTGTAAGCATAAATACTGAATGGCCAGAATCTACACATTTCCGTTTAGAGAACACCCCTTTAGGTTTCCACGTTCAAGCATTTTAGAGTCATTCAGGTGATTTTTTGCACACCCAACCCCCAACCCACTGACACATATAGCAATGTCCTATATTTTCAAAAGCTGTTAAAATTCAGGGCAAAGAACTGTTAACCCAGAGTAAGGATGCCCTGTGTGTTCCTTGCTGGCTTCAACACAGAGGGGAAACACTTGTGACTGCCCATCCTGCCCTTAATACTCACCTAGAGTGTTAAAACGACTTATGCTGGCAAAGGCAACATAGGGAATTGGCAGGGCTCTCTTCCGACCCATAGACTGCAAATCTTCTCTCTCATTTGTCTTTATCCTGGGAGCTTTGAGGTTTGCTTCAGCTACTACAACCAATACCTTAACCCTAGACACTAGTTTGGGACACATCCACTATTTACTGTTTTCTCATCTCAGCTTTGTTATTACTTTTCCTCCTTCTCCTCCCTCCTTTCATTTTCTTGTCTCTTGCCTACTGACATTGTACAACAAAGTCTAGCCCTTTAAGGACAATACTAGACAACGAAGCCCATCCTCCAATGTCCAGGACAGTGTGTTCTGATGTTCTGGAAATGAAATGTATTACTACATGTAAACATCCTTTTTGAAAATGATACGCTATACTGTATGACCTCATCACTTCATGCAAAATAAGATCACGGGCCTTGTCAGGGACAGGTTTTTGAGCCCCAATACCCAAAAGAAAAGAAATGAGAAAAGCCTGGGGCAGAGAGATGGCCTCTTTCTATTCCTATAAGACAAATTCAAGAAGACAAATCCACATTATATAATGGAAAGCTGAAACGATTTTAGCAGTAAATAGTCTGAACGACAAAACCCATTTTATGCTATGTATGTATATACGAGTGTATGGATACACATATATGTTTGGCAACATGAGTACAAAGAAAAATGTGGGAAGATAACCTAACTAATGGTTACCATGTCTTTGGCAGAGTTAGTGGAATGAAAGAAAGGCCCAGTTAGCAGGAGTCAGGCTAAAACAAAACAAAACCTGCACTTAAAAAGTATATATGATCACATTTGTGCAATCATTTA
Source organism: Catagonus wagneri (assembly GCA_004024745.2). Classification (NCBI taxonomy): domain Eukaryota; kingdom Metazoa; phylum Chordata; class Mammalia; order Artiodactyla; family Tayassuidae; genus Catagonus; species Catagonus wagneri. Next base: position 6,674,415 of record PVHT020000143.1, read on the forward strand.
TAACTACATACATATTTGAATAAAAAATTAAATTAAAATTTGTTGAACAACAACAAAAAAAAAAAAAAGGGAGAGAGGGATGATGTGAGGCGGGAAATTTCTAGGTACCACGAACCCACATTCATCTCACAAGTGGGACTGGAGAGCTTCTGACCGGAGGGTGGCAGAGCTGGGGCAAGCCAGGGATCCTCAGCTTCCTGGGAGAGGTGGAGGAGTAGGATGAGGGTTAGGTGCTCCTACGCATCAAGGATCCAACTTTGAAAGGAACTCAGAGAAGTCAGTATGGGAGGTCCCCCTAGTATATGTCGTGGGGGCTTCCCAGAACTGAGACAACAGCTGTGCCTGTGTGACACCCAAAGCTCTTAGTCTTCCCGATGCTGGTGTGCAGGCGGCCAGAAAACGTGCTCATTATTGTGACCTTAGGACAATACCGGCAGTCAAGAACCAGGAGACCCTGGATGGAGAGCAGGTAGCAGGTAAACCAGGGATGCGGCTGGGAGGGTGAGAAAAGACTCACACACCACCTTGGAGACCCCGGTACCATCTCCTCTATCATAAAACAACAGCTCATTCAGATTTTGAGGGGACTGGTGGGAGGCCTTCTTTAAGAAAAATAATGTAAATCCATATACTCCTGGATATTTTGTAAACACATATGTCCGCACGTAGCCACTGCTAGGCTGCCCCTTAGTGTTTCGGAAGGGGCGGCACAAGGGAGGGAATATGAAGCTGGAGCTTCTAAATCGGGAGGCAAACTGTCCTCAGTCCCAGGGCCCACGCCTTTAGCTCCACAGCGCCCACCAGCGTTCACATCCAGCTCTGCACCGTTCACGACCTTGACAACACCAACAAGGTGATGCATGACCCACCCCTGACCCCGGACTGCCACCTAGACACTTCCCCTCATGCCATTCACACGGGCAGCATTTCCTAGGTTTCTAAACAATGCAGATGATTGTAGCGGCTAATGTTCCATGGGATTTAAAACAAGGCATAGCACTTCAGCCCCTTAACTGTGATTATCCCTTCAAGTATACACAGTAATCTGGTGCGAGGGGGAGAGAACTGGACTAGAGAGAATGGCCACCCTCATTTTTTTACTCTACATACGTCTACTTAAAACCATGTGTAAATACTTAGGTTAAATCTGCAAACTATTTTTAAAATGTGTAGTTAAAATAGTAAAAGAAATAATAATTCAGCTGTAATAACTTTCATCTCTCTTACAGAAAAAACAAAAAACAAAAACACCTCAGTAAGGCCAGAAATACTTACTTAAAAGTACTGTGCCACAAATCAAGCACAGCCAACATTGTAGGGTTCATTGCATTCAAGTGATCCCTAATATAACTGCTTGCAGCTAAGAAAGATTTCCTCCAAGGTTTTGGAAGCATTTCCATTCTGAAAGCAAGGAGAAAATATTCAGTCATCTTCTTTAAAAATCAAAAAGTATTTTTATAATCAAAATACCCTTTGAGTAATGAGGTTTAATTTTAATAGTAATTACCCTCATGGTAATAACAAAACAGGCGATTATATTTTAAAATATATAAAAGTCATACTCTTTGTGGTTTCATATAATTTCTAACACATATAAAATGAGATTTAAATTTTTATCGCATAAGGTATTTTTTTCTCTAAATACTTGATCTGATTGAATCCACCAATAACTAATAATGATCAAATAGAAACCGTAGCCAACTATGTTTCATACACATCTTAAAAGAATTTTTTAAAGGAAACATTTAAAAGTTTTATGTCCCTATTATTTTTAAAACATTGTAAGAATATAGTCCAGCCTGGAAATCTTAAACTTCCCCCTCTGAATGTGGAAATGTCACTTAGAAAACCACAAACACTAACATCCCTATTTAAAGACATTTATTCTGTAACTCCTCTAACTTGAATAAATAATCATCTTTTATATACTGAAGATGTGACATTTTAATCTTTCACAGTATGTTTAAACATTTATATATTATGCTTAAATTTTTTTTAACTCTAATTTGTTTTAAACACTTATTCTTGTTTTAATACATAGTTTAATTCAGCTTTTTGTTTCTGGCCAAACCACCCTTACACTTACAAGAGGATAACTGCTGTCTATTCCTGGGAGAAAAGCTGTTCTCCACAGAAGATACACTGACATTGTCTAGTTCCTAAGATAAACAAATTGGGGCATTTTAAATCATATAAAAGAAACAAAGTAAAAGTGAAATGGTTACTTAATCACAAATTCTATTCTTCAAACTATTTAAGAGATTTACTCCTAAAGGTTAATTATTCCAGGGAAAATGTATAACAAGTAGATTTTCCCATTATGTGTCCTGTATTTTAATCCATGTACTAAAGTGAAAAGTATTCTACATAGGCATATTTTCTGCAATGTTCCCAATGTCTTTGGGGGCATTCAAATTGCCATCAAGTTTTCAAGTCCCTGTCATATCTGAAGCCTGTGCTTGGCGCTGTGGTGATATAAGGATCTGCATCAAGTTCTTTCACCAGGGTACTCATGTCTTAACCATCTAGGGGTCCATCTGTCCATTAGTCTCTTTGCCTTCCCACCTATCTTGTAATTTGTAAACATTAACATGTTGGGGATTAACCGTACAACTGATTGTTCATACTAAGTACACAAATTATAAACATATATATGAGAAAATATAACTAGTGTATAAATATATACACATACTCAGAACTGGTCAAAAAATCATTATTCTTAGAGAAACTTGATTGCTTACTCAGCACGATGGGATGGAAGTTCTTCACCCTTTTTATCAACTTCTTTTTCTCTAGGATCTTTTAAAACAAAATCAACTAAAAGAAAATTGAAAAGTTCTGATAAATAACTTCATAGTACAGTTTGTTTCCAAGCAATTGCAAAACTAATTCCTGCAAAAGTGTTAAAGTTTTTTAGCATCATGAGCACTTTGTGCATTTATGAATACAAGAAATTTTAAAAAATTTTATGAGAAAGTCTATGCTTGTCTGTGTCTTTGACATTATATATACCCTTTCTTAACAAAGTTGCTGTACTTTTACTTGAAAATAATTGCTTTTGAGATTACATTTTCCTTTATAGTTATTCCACCAAAAGTAGTTCTTGTTGAACTGAAAGTCAACAGCACAGAGTAGCAGTTTTTTCCCTTCATAAGGAAAGATACACATTGCTTTGTTGTTCTCTTAAATTGCTTAAGAGCCTAAAACAATCTTGTTAGGAAGTCCGTAAAGTGAGCTACTTTTGTTTCTGTGGTCTTCCAGTTAATTTTCTTGCCTTTCTTTGAAGATGCTCTTTTTAAAGTGTAAATACATTATTACCTCTCTGCTTAAAATGCTTCTTGACTCTCCTTTAACTTCATATGCTTAAGGCAAATAAGATCCTTAATATTCTGTCCCCTTCCCCAAATGCACCCTTCACTTTAGCCATGAGAACAGTGTGCAAGCCTGGAAGAGCCTTTCATGCATGTCTGCCATCATTAATGCCATTTCCTAGGTCATGCATGTTTCCTAGTACATGTCCATCCTTCACAAGTCAGTTCAGGTGCTCCTGGGTCCTGCCCTAAGAAGTCAAGCATGACCTCTTCTCCCTTAGAACATTCTCTCTCTTTCTCTCCTCACTGCACTTGCTACTCTGCTTTATAATTTACTGATTTGTCCATCCGCTCATTACACCATGAACTCTTTGGGGGCAAGGAACTGGTTCTTTAAGTTACTAATACACTCAATAGTAGTCTTAAATGGAATGAATGCCGTCCTTCCTGAAGGGTCCCCATACAACTCCAAAGCATTATGATTTCTCCAACTCTGAACATAGCATCAATTATACCAGGCTTACTATCACAACCAATTGGAGAACTTTTTTAAAAGCATAGATCTAGAAGAACTGCCTCAAGATATTTTAATTCAGATGGGTCCAGAAATGAGTATTTTTAAAATTATTCTGATGATTAGTCAGTCTTAGAGTCTATTGGTCTATAAGCAAGTCAGCAAAGTTTTATGTAAAGGCCAGACTGCAAGTACTTTCAACTTTGTGAACCACAAGATGTCTATCACAACTACTCAACAATCTTTTATAGCTCAAGAGCAGCTATAGACAATATGCAAATAAATGTGTATGGCTGTGTTCCAATAAAATTTTATTAACAACAATGGGCAGTGGGCCAGATTGGGCCTGTGAGCTGTAGTTTGCCAACCCTTGGTCCATAGCAATAATTTTGTAATTAATCACATTCTAGTTCATGATATCAGTAATACTGTTAATTAACATTCTCTAATTTTCTTCAGTTATTTCTGTTGAGGAAATATATCGCTCTAAATAAATACTGCTTTTAAAATTGTTTGCTGTACTTTATTAATGAAATTTGCCTGAGATCTTAAGCAATAACAGTAGTACAAGAAATAGCATAACTCATATAATAAATGATTTCAAGTATGGGTATTAACTTTAAATGTTTAAAAATTTACCTTTAGGAAGACACATTCAAATTAGGAAGCAAAGGGAAATACTGATTTACCTATGGATTTTTTTACACTAAGAAGATAATCTTCTCTCATTTCATCAGATAATGCAAGTATGCTGTTAGTGAGGACTTTCAGATGTTGAGGGACTAAATTCAATACATGCTCCAGCCAAGAATCTTCCATTGGGGCTACATGGTCTGTATCAATTCCATGATGGATATAATAGTAATATCTCTACACAAAAGAGATGGATAAATAGAGATGGGTTTAGTACTATAAGTATTTACCAAAAATAAAACTGAGCAAAATTAAAGTAACAAAGTATTTACAAATTATATAAATTTATTTTGTGCAATTCATGTTGGCATTACTTGAGATTTCCAAAATTTTTAAAACTTTCATGGAAATTAAAGCTCTTAATTTGTAACTCCACTGTAAAACATGAAGTTACATTACCAAATATATGATGCACTAAACAGAACCCATGTGAAAGCAGAATTTCGTGTTCTATAAAGGTGTGAAAATCTGCTATTAGTTTTTGTCCTTGTGTTATTGATAATCATAAGTAGATTTTAAAAGCTACCACTGGATCAGTATCCCTACACATTAATCTCAGAAATATTATACAACAGGATTTAGGAAATTTCCAACTGGCCTATTACTATTCCATACCATAATTTTACCAGGTGTTATTTTACTGCAGCTCTGATTTGATCCCTAGCCTGGGAACCTTCATATGCTGTAGGTGAGGCCCTAAAAGCAATAAATAAGTAAATACATACATACATAAATATAAAAATTCTATACTTGAAATACTTGAAGAATTACTTTTTCTTAAGTTAATATGCTTTGCAAGGTATATATTATCAAATTAAGACAATTTCTCTTAGAGCAACAAAGACATATAAGAGCTTCACATGATTCTGGTTAGCTTTAACACAGGGAGCAGGTAGAGTGAGGATTATCTGACTGTGGTCTTAGATGACAAGAGGGAGAATGATTTCCTCTGTTAATCCAACAGAACAATTTTACAGAACTTCATATTTACTGCTACATCCTCACAGTTCCCTAAGGAAAGAGCAGAGAATAATCTCAAAAGTACAAAAGCATCTTCAAGTGCTTCCTTTTCTCTGCATAATACTGACAAAAGACATCGCTCATTACCAAGATGTCCTTCTCTATCGCAGAAGTGGTCAGTTTTGGAAGTGTGCTTTCATCGAGAGCATCTGAGTTTAAGACAGCATCTTGTTGCCTAAGAAAATGATAAACACACTATTCAAATATGTATGAAGGGCAGTTAGAACATAAATCAATGGATATAAAAACATCAGACTGCCTTCTATAAAATCCTAAGGAAAAATGCATTGTTAAACATTTAAAAAACAGTAAACATATTTATTGGTTACCTTATTCCTCCCCGAATACTTTCTCTTTATTCATAGAGAGAAGTGATTTGAAAGATTTAATTCAAAGGGCACATCCTTTCTGATGGGCTTTATTCAGTCTTAGTCACTCCTCCAAAATCAAACTTTATCTGAGATTTTATAAGAATATTCTTGAATTATTTATAAAACATGTACGGTTATTTATAAATATGAGGTTTAAAAGAGCAGTGATGATAAAGACTTTAAATGTAGTTTTGCCAAAGATCCAGATACATTCTTCAAAAGACCATTTCTCAGACTTCTAAGGACACACGTTAAACATTACCAACAAGTGACACAGAAGCTCATAGGCACCCACATGTTTATTCCTGGCCAACTGTTCCTATAATACCATTTTATTTACAGGTATAGTTCAGTTCAAAACCTCTACCAGACAGGAGCCACATTTTGTGACTTCCTTGGGGCTCCAATGCGTTGAAAGTCAGAGTTAAAGTTCACATCTTCAGAAAAATCAGTTGTTCCAAGATAGCTTTAATCTCTTTATCAGCGAATGTCTAGTACTCTAGATCACAGCTTCATCTGGGATGGATACAAGTGAGTGATGCTGTGTAATAAAATATTTCTTGCCACTAACTGTACAGTGAGTGGGAACTGGAGGGTTATGGAACATCTGTCTGAGAGAGCCTATGAAGTGGGTACCCATAATGGATCTTCAGAGTTATTTTGTCTTTTGCAAATCCAGGCACCCAATATTTTGTGAACTTCACACTTATTCTTTTCAATTAAATGCACCAGAGAAAACAGTTAAGGCCATGTTTCAGTTTATTTCAGTACCTAGTAGGTGCTCAGTAAACATTTATCAAATGAGAGAATAAGAGTATGAAGGAAACGGTGGGAGAACTTCAAGATTTTCTGTGATTGGAAAGAGAAGGGTTAACTACAAAAGCAATATCCCTATTTTGGTGATTGCACAGTAGAAAGGTACTAATGACAGTAACATACCTCAGGAATCAGGATGTCTGAGTTCAGATTCAGCCATTGTAAAAGCGTATGATCCTAATAACTGAGTTCTCATGGGTTTTTTTTTTTTAATGGCATAAATGCTTATCTAATCTACCTGGCAAAACCCTGAGACTCAGACTTCATCCTCTGTAAGAATAACTTGTGCCTGGAAGGAAGCAGCAAGGTCAGGATAGATGAAGAGGATGTTGGGGCCTGTCGGAGAGGCTGCAGAAGTTCTTGCAACCAGAACGAAGATACTTTCAGCTCTAAAACTCTATGACTATCATTCTATGGCCACAGGCAAAGATTCTGCTCATTGGGAACAATAACAGAAGATTTTTATTGATCACTTAATCAAGCTCTAAACAGTTTTACATACATTATCTCTAATTCTTACACTTATTGTTATGAGACAATGACATAATTATCCCTATTGCACAGATGAAGCAGCAATGTCAGAGAGATTATATGACTTTCCCTTTATTATGTTATTTATTGTTATTAATTAAATACTAAAACAAGGATTCGTCTATCCACAGGTGCTTCTAAACTGCCGTGCTTTTCCCAACAGACAGCATTCCATTCAGATATAAAACGATCAACACTGGAGACACCTTACCTGGTTAAAGAGAAAATATGATGTACTTTGTTTCTCAAAAATGAAAGAATCATATTGATATTGTTCTCTATTAAATCATTTGAGATTTTTGGTTCAAGATGGTAATATAAACATCCCCTTTTTCAAGCTTCCCTGTGAAAATGGTAGTTAAGTTATTTTAACCGATGATTGTGAAGCAACTAGAGGGTCATCAGCTAAGGAGGTATTTCGACAAATTTTTGGAACATGAAAAAAAAGATAGAGAAGTTAAACTAGTTGAGAACACCATAGCCCATAACTCATGCAGGAAGGAAACCAATCTGCCCAGGAGACCTGTAGGTATCCGCTATCTTGCAGTCAGCAGGAAATGAGTAGGAAGGCTGAAAGCAAGGAATTTATCTGAATGACTTTATGCCAGCAAATTAGACAACTTAAATGAAAAGAGTAAATTCTCAAAAGACAAAAAAGTGCCAAACATGACTCAAGAGGAGACAGAAAATATGAATACATCTATATCAAGTAAACTAATTGAATTTGTAAGTAATAATCTTTCCACAAAGGAAAGTTTGGGTCCAGATGGCCACACTAATAAATTCTATCAAACACATACGGAAGAAACACTACCAATTCTACACAAATTCTTTCAGAAAACAGAGGAGGTAGAAATACTTCCCAACTCATTTTTTGAGGCCAGTAGTGCCCTGATACTAAAGCCAGACAAAGACATCACAGGATTAATACAGGGAACTATAACCAGTCTCTTGGGATAAACCATGATGGAAGTTTATATAAGAAAAAGAATCTGGAATGGATGGGCAGTGGGATCCTACTGTACAGCACAAGTAAAATTTGTGTGATTGGGTCACTTTTTTGTACAACAGAACTTGATTAAACACTGTAAATCAACTTAAACAGTAATAAAAAAGAAAAAGAATATATATATGTATATGTATGACTGAGTCACTCTGCTGTACAGCAGAAATTGGCACAACATTGTAAATCAACTATACTCTAATGAAAAATTAGAAAAGTACAGAATCATATCATTCAGTAATACAGACTTGAAAATCCTTAAAAGTAACAAATCCAGCAACATATAAAAAGGATTATACATAATGACTGAGAGGGATGAAAGGTTTCTTTAACATTTCTAAAGAAACAATTTCAATATAATTTGCTTTAATTGAAAAGCAATTAATGTAATATATTAAAAGAAGACAAAAATCAAATGATCTCAATGTACATCAAAAAAAGCATTTAACAAAAAATTCAGCACTCATTTACGATAAACTTCTCATCAAACTAGGATAAGAAGGTAACTTCCTTAATCCTACTACTAACATCCTACAAAAATGTGTAAGACCCAATGCTTTTCCCCTAAGACTGGGAATTTCACTGTCAGCAATTATACTCAACAATGTACTGAAGGACCTAACAAGTGCAAAATGGAAAAAGAAATAAAAAGCATTGAAATTGAAAATGAAAATGTAAAACTATGCTTGCAGACAACATTACTGATATATAGGAAATTCTAAGGAATCTTAGAATCTGGAAGCTCCAGAACTAGTAAGCAAGTTTAGTAAGATTTTAGGATATAAAATTAAACAAGCAAAAATAAATTGATTTTTCTATATACTGGTAAAGAGCAAGCAGAAAATGGAACTAAATAATTTTACTTACATTAAAAAGGAAAACAAAAATTTTTTAAAGTCTAAGACTTGTATGTTAAAAATATAAGGTGTTCCTAAGAGTAATTAAAGAAAATCTAAGTTAATGGATATAAATAACAACTGAAGGGCTCAAATTATGTAAGCGGCAATTCTTTCAAAATTGAGCTATAGACCCAATGCATCGCCTATTGTATCTCAGTAAGCTTTTTTTTTTTACTTATGCAGAAACAACAAGCTAATCTTAAAATGTATATGGAAATACAAAAGACTTAGAATAGCCAAAAAAATTTTGAAAAAGAATAATGTGTTGTAGACTTATATGCCCCAATTATACTTTCTATAAAGCTACAGTGATCAAGATAACATAATTATGTAAATATAGATATATGTATAAATGGAACATAAATATAACATTATGTAGAGTGAAATGATTTTCAACAGACTTGCCAAGGTAATTCAATGAGAATTGTCTTTGCAACAAATGTGGCTGAAATATTTGGATATCAATATGCCAAAAACGAGCCTCACACCACAGACACATCATTGACATAAATGGTAAAACTAGAGCTAAGCTGAAATTTCTAAGAAAACATAAGAGAAAGCATTTATGCTCTTGTGACAGGAAAAGGTTCTTAGAAATGACTCCAAAAACATGAACAATAAAAAAAAAGTTGATAAGCTGTTTCACCTAAATTTATAACTTTTGCTTTTCAAAAAATACCATTAAGGAAATTGAAAAATCAGCTATTAGAATAGGAGGAAATATTTGCAAAAGATATTTATGATAAAGGACTTACATAGAAAATAAAGTAAAAAACCCTTACAACGCAATAAGACAACAAATAAGCCAGTAAAAAAGCTGGGCAAAAGATTTAGACAGACACTTCCACTTCCCCAAAGAAATTATGTAAACACCAAACAACTACAAAAAAGATGCCCATCATTATTAGTCATTAGGGACATACAAACTAAAGCCGTGATAAGATACAACACACTAGAATAGCTAAAAGGGCAAAACAAAAGGTAACATAGACAAGAATGTGGAAAAACCAGAAACTTCTTTACACATGCATATAATGTAAAATTGTATTATGATTTGGAAAACAGTTTAGAAAGTCTTAAAATTTTAAACATATACCTATTACACAACCCAGAATTTCTACAACTAGGTAACTACCAAGGAGAAATGAAAACATATGTCTACAAAAAGACTTGCATGCAAAGCTCATAGTAGCATCATTCATAATAGCCCTGACCAAGAAACAATAAACAAGATGATGGATTTCAAAAACATACGCGTGATCCCATTTATATGAAACTTTAGAAAAAATAGAGCCATAGAGCCAGAAAGTAGTTCGATTGCCTGGGGCAACCAACGGTAGAGAGGATTAACTGAAATGGGCACAGAGAGTTTTGTGGATGACAGAAGTATTCTAAAACTAGATTTTGGTGAAGTTGTGCAGCTAAAGAGATTTATTAAAATTCAGGAGTTCTCATCATGGCTCAGTGGTAATGAACCTGACTAGTACCCATGAGCTCCCTGGGTTAGATCCCTGGCCTCGGTGGGTTAAGGATTCCACGTTGCCGTGAGCTGCGGTGTAGGTCACAGACACAGGTAATTCCCATGTTGCTGTGGCTGTGGCATAGGCTGGCAGCTGCAGCTCCAATTCGACCCCCAGCCTGGGCACTTCCCTATGCTGCATTTGTGGCCCTAAAAAGACCAAAAAAAAAGGAGAAAAAAGATAAAATTCATTCAATTGTACATTTAATGTGGATGTATTTAAGGGTATATAAATTACCTCAATAAAGTCGTGCTTTTTAAAGCCTAGGTAGAAGGCTTTGAAAATAAAAAGCTCAAAAAAAAAAAAAAAGGAAAAGACAAGCTGACAGTATAAACACACACTGCAAAGTAATAACAAAGCCATAGGCGTCTCATAAACAATAATACATGCCTTCATGTGACTGTATAATGACACTACAGTGCATAATTTAAATCTGCTATGAGAGAACTTAAGGTTCTCTTTTTTTTATTATTATTGAAGTATATTTGATTTGCCATGTTGTGCCAATAGAACTTAAGATTCTTAACACAAAAAAGGTGAACATGTGAAGTGATGGGTGTGTTAATTTGATGGTAGAAATCCTTTCACAGTGTAAAGTATACTAATCACATTGTACCCTTTAAATATAACTTTATTTGTCAATAAAGCTGGAGAAAATGGTTAATATTTTTCAATCTGACATTTTTCAGATTTGAAAGAAAAAATTACTATTATCCTTTAACTCTGTAGCCAGCATAGTCATTAATTCAAGATTAAGGGCAGGGGAGTTCCCTTCGTGGCTCAGTGGTTAACGAATCCGACTAAGAACCATGAGGTTGGGGTTCGATCCCTGGCCTTGTTCAGTGGGTTAAGGATCAAGCGTGGCCGTGAGCTGTGGTGAAGGTCGCAGATGCGGCTCGGATCCCACGTTGCTGTGGCTGTGGCGAAAGCCAGCAGCTACAGCTCCTGTTAGACCCCTAACCTGGGAACCTCCATATGCCACGGGTGCGGCTGTACATAAAGGCAAAAAGCCAAAAAAAAAAAAAAAAAAAGATTAAGGGCAAAATAGTACAGACTTTTACAGAGATGAAAGTCTCAAGTTTACTCTCCATACATCCTCACTGAAAGAACTACTTAGGGATGAACTTCAGCAAAATAGAAAATGAACACAGAAGCAAAGACTGGAATGCAAAGGCAATTTTCTAAGAAACTGGAAAACATGTTAGTGAATCTATGTAAGTGTTAACTTAAAGAGTATAGGGAATTTAAGGACCTAGTATAACTAAAATATTACAGAAATACTGGTAGGAATAAATAATGATCATATGAAAAATGCAGAGGAAAGTTCACGGTTAAGTTAAAGCATCACAAGGTCCTTTTGTGTTACTCATGAGGAAGACAAATGAATTCTAAACTTTAAAAAAAATTACAATATATGGATATAAATGCAAGGCTAGCCACTAAAAGAATAAAAATATATCTGATAACTTTTAAGCCAATGGGAATAAAGGGAGAAGAGATAAAATTCAATTCAACAGAAAGCATAAAAAAAGAAAACATAAATAAGCATAGGCAACATATGGTCACTAGAAAACACAAAATAAATTGTTGGAAGTTAAGCCCACATATGTAAAAATACCAACCACAAAAAGAGATTAAACATGCTATTGGAATAAAAAAGGTCTGAGATTGAGTTTTAATAAGTCCATCTATGTCATGTTTATTAAAGGCATAACTAAAAAATGACATAAATGGTTTAAAAAGAGACTTTTTAAAGAGACACAGCAGCAAAGACAATCTGAAAAACTTCCCAGTATCATTCTATAAATACTGGATAATATGTCACAAAGCTCCTTTGAACATATAGCTGAGCTTGCAAGAGAAAGGCGAAATACTTGGAAGAGAAAAAAATGGAATGATGAGGCCAGAGAAACAGCCAACCCCTCAAGCTTACTGCTGCCCTTGTAGGGCAGAGCCTTGGCCTTTAAGGTCCAAGTAGGTCAGGAGATGACTCTGCAGATTAGAGTGAAATGGAAAATTCAAATCCAAACATGTGTATGAAGATGAAACCCAGGATGGGCTCTTATCTGCAATCGAAGGAGGACCAAAAATGACAGGCACAGGAAAGTTGTGTCAAGATCATCTGTCCTTGCCAGAACACTGATGAGAGAAAAAGTTGCTTCTAACAATTTGTAAACAGAGGCCTTCACACTCATGGCTTGGGGTGTTGATTTTACAGTTTTGTGGTCTGTGTGCTTAATTAAAAAAAGTGACGGAAGTGGACCAAGCTGGTCATGTCTAGTGGGGCCTGGCAAGAGCAACTCCAAACCCTCTTGTAGAGGCAAATGCACAGATCTAACTGCACAGAATCCCCACCATCTGTCTTCCCTATGTCCACGCACAATGCCCCCGGGCTCCCTGTAAGATGCCTATCTGGCCAGTAAGCTCTCACACGGGCATAGTAAAACTGGTTTCTGGGCTCTACGGCTGAGTGACTTATTAAATTCTGTTTACAAATGGCAGTGAGTGTGCCTTGAGAGTCACAGTGAAAGAAAGAGGCTACTGAGCAACTAGCAGCACGCTGTGAAAAAACAAGCAAAGAGGAACTGGTGACTTGCATCTGTACTGCCTTCTATAAACAGATCTGCAGCTCAGACTGGGCAAGCCCTGCCCTGATCACACGGCTGATCATTTCACCTTTCATACCCAAGAAAGCCTATGATGCCAGGGAAGTGACCACATTACCTGAGTAGACAAGACTGGGGGAAAAACTGGCCCAAGTCTTCTACCACCACCATGCCTACAACCAGAACTCCCAGACACTCTGATCTCAACCAACATCAAGTATTAACATTTGCACCTGATGGAAAATATTTTCACATATTGAGAAATCATTCTGGCTTATAGATGATGATTTGGCTTGAACTTCATACTAACTAGAACTGTCTTGAAAGGCGTGTCTTACGGCCTTTCAAGCATACATTACACATGTGTTTTAACCATTAAAGGAAATACGGCATTTAAAAATCTAAATGGAGTAACTGTGGTTCAGGCATTTAAAATGGAGCCAGGCAGCCCTTGTTGATGTGGTTTCAGACGTGTTCCAGTATCACTGAGAACTAAATTTTCTGAACTGCACTAGCATCAAGGACACCAGCAGCTGTGCTCAAAACAGTATCTGTCAGCAGCTGCCAGCTACTATCTTATGTTGTCTCCCCTTGTAACTATCCAACCATTTTGGACCCCAATCAATCCTTATTTAATAAGCACCCTTCCTTCTTACCAGAGCCAATTATAATCCTTGATAAACAACTCTTGAAACTGTTAATCTTGCCTTTAGAGCCTCTCCCATTTTGTAGTCCAATGGAACACAATTCAAGTGCTTCTTGAATTTGTCCATCACAGACTATAGCCTTCAGTCTGGCTTGAATAAAACTCTTTCCTATTCCTATGATAGATTATTTTTTTTCTTTTTAGGGCCACACTCGTGGCATGTGGAAGTTCCTGGGCTGGGGGTCGAATCAGAGCTGCAGCTGCCAGCCTACGCCACAGCCACAGCAACACCAGATCCAAGACGCATCTGTGACCTATTTTATGTTGCTCATGGCAACACCTGATCCTTAAACCACTGAGCGAGGCTAGGGATCAAATCCACATCCTCATGGATATTAGTCAGGTTCTTAACCCACTCAGCCTCAGCAGGAACTCCTATTATAGATATTTTTATTGATTATTTCCATCAACATACTTTTCCAGCTCATGAAATTTAAAAGTGAGAAACCTTAATAGAGTTAAACTCAATTTTTCATTTATTTATACCCTGACTTCATTCCAACAAGGCTTGCAGGCATCCTTAGAGGTACACAGAATTCTTGTATTCTTAGATTAAAAGTTCTAACAAGGCTAACACACACTGGTTAGCTTATAAAACTTACATAATAACATTAACAAGAGTGCTTCTAAAGTTTTCTCGTCCTTTATGCGGAGATTTGCTCTTTGTTTTGGAAGCAGAAGGTCCAGCTTGACTATCATCAGTTTGGTCGGCTAATTTGCCCTTTTTTCCAAAGTATTCTATGTATTCAGCTGGAATTTTAAGAAAGCAAGACTCAGTTATCTAATAAATGAGCTCAACCATTTAAGTGGTTAGAATAAAAACTTAAGAACATCTCTACCCTCTCTCTTCCCCCCAGAGCACTTTTTAAGAAAAAAACCTATCTTCTTTTAAGTTCTCAAGTAACAATAAGCATAATTTACTTCCACTATCAGCAGTTAAACTACTCTGGTTTCATGCCATCATTATGAAAACCTTCATTTCAAGAATATTCATTGTTTTATATTTTGATTAATATGCTACTAAACTCACATTTTCAATTACATTTGCATAGAACCATCTTAAAATGAACAAAAATTATAAAAACAGAAAACATAGCTATTTCATAAAATTTAAAGAACCGTGATGAAAAACTTAATATCTACTGTAACCAATTTGATAACTTAAAATAAAATAAATTAATGACTAATTTAGAAGTAACATTTACAACATATTAAAATCCCTTTTAGAAAAAACCTTTATTTAGTCTTTGGCAGTGGAAAATTCTGAACACAATAAATCAAAATTTTATTATAAATATCTAAATTCCTGAGAAATCAGTTTTTATTGCATTTAAAATAGCCTGAAATTAAGAACTAGAATCAATTATTTTCTGAGGAGAAAATATTTGGGATAAATTTTTCTACTCAATATAAAGATTTCAACGTTATAATGTCACTACTCAAACTAAATGTCAAATGTCATATAAATTTTTCTAAGTCTAAGTTGGAATATTAAAGTTCTTACCATAAGACTGTTCATTCTTAATACTAAACTGCTCTGGAATAGCATCATCCTGCTTTACATTCAAATGGAATGATGGAGCTGTCTGCTGCCACTGGGGCTTCGTACTCACCTGAAATATGAAATTGAAGTGTCATTAACCAAACAAGATCAGGAAAAAAAGCCTTTTTTCATAAAATGTATGAGAATGTCTAAACACAGATATTTTCTCAAACAAATTAGGACATCTGGAAAGAAGGAATAAACACTCAATATTAAATTTTTTTCAAGTCTGTGAATGGCATGGTGTGTGACATTTGGGAGACATTACCAAAGGCTCTGCTACTGGTTTGATGTGGGAGCCTGTTACCTGACACTGGGGTGTTGGTTCCAGAGTGTTTACTCACCCTCAGACATTGGCAAGTGATTTGCACACTTTCTATTTTAACGAGGGGAATTCCTTGCTGGCCTCCAATGCTAATAAGTTCCCCTTATGCCAGTTCGAAAAGATTTTCCTGTTCTCACGGCTTCAGTGATTCAAGATTACCCTGGCAACTCACAAATTCATTCCATCATTGAAAGCAGGGATCATAAATTCTTATACTTACACAATCTGGGCAGGAATCATAGAAGAGGGAGGAAGGCTAGTGATGATAGCTACTTGGCACTCAGCTTCAGTGCTAGGAAACAGAGGATGCTAGGGACCTCGGCTGATAAGAAAAAACCTTATCTCCTTAAAAGGCAAAAACTAATTAGCTCAAGCCAGTTATTGCAATACCAAAACAGAGACCCATTGTTGCTAGAAACTGTGGCTCTTCAATAAACCCAGAGGAGTGGAATTTAAGGTAAAATGTACATATTTTTAAACACTGACAATTGGATCTGTGTCTTTGTTTCACATCCAGAACAACTTGATAGCCCATACTTGCAATGGCATCCAGTTTACTCTCCCCAGTCTTTTACTCCTACATTCAGATAAACTACCTGCACACAAGTGCTTTTTTCAGGCTCTTCTTTCATAGGAAAGCAAGCTAAGTCAATTAATAAGTTAATGCTTTTCCATCCGACTGCCTGTTTTTCCATTTTTCTGCACTCATCTTGCTCCATTAAGGATTTCAGATTTATGGGAGATCTAGGATTTCAGATTTGTGTTGTTTTCATATATATATAAATATATATATATATATTACACTTTGTATCTACTAATGTCAAATTCATAATTTATTCGCCCCACCTCCTTTCCCCTCTGGTGGCCATAAGTTTGCTTTCTGTGCCTGTGCCTGTGAATCTATTTCTGATTTGTAAATAATTTCATTTGTGTCATTTTTTAGATTCCACAATTAAGTGATAACATATGATATTTGTCTCTTTCTTACTTGACTTAGTGTGATAATCTCTAGGTCCAACCATGTTGCCTCAAATAACTTTAGTTCATTATTTTTTATGGCTGAGGAACATTCCATTGTGTGTGTGGACATTTTCTTTATCTATTCATCTGTTGATGGACATTTAGTTTGCTTCCTAGTCTTGGCTATTGTAAATAGTGCTGCAGTGGATATAGAGATATATCTTTCTTTTCAAATTAGAGTTTTATCTGGTTATATGCCCAGGAGTGGGATTGCTGGATCATATGGCAATTCCTATTTTTAGTTATTTTTTTAACATCTTAGTCTTTTTTTTAATTTAATTGTATTGGAGTATAGTTGATTTACAATGTTGTATTTGTTTCAGGTGTAAAGTGAATTAATCATACATATAAATACATCCATTCTTATTTTTGGTTTTTTGAGGAACCTCCATACCGTCTTCCATAGTGGCCACACCAGTTTACAGTCCAACCAACAGCATAGGAGGGTTCTCTTTTCTCCACATCCTTTCCAATATTTATGATTTGTGTACTTTTTAATAATGGCCATTCTGACCACTGTTAGGTGGTACCTCTCAACAGATTTTTTTAATCTTTTAAAAATATGTTCACCCTTAAAACATATAAAGCTCAAAGAATGCCAAAAAAATATGATATGGCCAAACATGAACATTAAATCAGCCGACCAAAACATATTAGTGAAAACACAACTAAACAAAATCTTTGGGATGCAGCAAAAGAAGTTCTGAGAGGGAAATTCATAGTGATACAGGCCATCCTTAAAACACAAGAAAAATTTCAAATAAATGACCTAACTTACCACCTGAAAGAATCAGAATATGAAAAACAAAACCTAAAGTCAGCAGAAGGAAGGAAATGATAAAGATCAGAGAGAGAATAAATAAATAAAACGGAGATTAAAAAATAATAGGAAAAAATCAATTAAACAAAGAGCTGGTAAACAAAGCCTGATTTCTGGCTAGGCTCACAAAGAAAAGAAAGAGGACCCAAATAAACAAAATAAGAAACAAAACAGGAAAAATAACAACTGACACTGCAGAAATTCAAAAAGAATTAAGAGAATACTATGGACAATTACATACCAATAAACTGGACAACCTAGAAGAAATTGACAACTTTCTAGAAATATACAGCTAGGCAAAACAGAATAGATAATTTGAATATACCAATCGTTAGAAGTGTAATAAAAACAAACAAACAAACAAAAAACCTTCCTACAAACAAAAGTCCAGGACCAGATGGCTTCACTGGGCAATTCTACCAAACACACAAAGAACTTATACTGATCATTCTCAACTCTTACAAAAGAATGAAGAGGAGGGAACACTCCTAAAGTCATTCTATGAGCCACTACCACTGATACCAAAACCAAAGACTATAAAAAAGAAAATCACAGGTTTTACCTTTGATGAATATAGATGCAAATATTCTTAACAAAATATTTGCAAACCAAATGCTACAACACATAAAAAATATTTTGCTTATGTTCTCTTCTTGGAGTTTTATAGTGTCTTATGTTTAATTCTTTAAGCCATTTTGAGTATATTTTTCTGTATGGTGTGAGGGTGTGTTCTCACTTCATTGATTTACATGCAGCTGTCAAACTTGTCCAATACCAATTGCTAAAGAGACTATCTTTTCTCCATTGTATATTCTTGTATCCTTTGTTGAAGATTGACTTAGGAGTGTAGGTTTATTTCCAGGCTTTCTATTCTGTTCCATTGACCCATATATCTGTTTTTGTGCAAGTACCATGCTATTCTGATTACTGTAGCTTTGTAGTATTGTCTGAAGTCTGGGAGGGTTCTACCTCCTGCTTTGTTCTTTAGGAAAAACTTTAGGATTGCTTTGGCAATTCTGGGTATTTTATGGTTCCAATAAATTTTAGGATTATAGGCAAAACATTATCTGATATAAATCACATCAATGTTTTCTTAGGTCAGTCTCTCAAGGCAATAAAAATAAAAACAAAAATATAAAAATGGGATCTAATCAAATTTATAATTCTTTGCATAGTAAAGGAAATTATAGACAAAACAAGTAGCTCATACAGCTACCCCCCAGACAACCCATTTAAAAAACAGGCAGAATAATTTTTCTCTAAATAGACATTTCTCAAAACAAGACATACATATGGATAACAGGCACAATATTGCTAATTAGAGAAACGAAAAATTTAACAAATGAGGAACCACCTCACACCAGTCAAAACAGCCATCATTAAAAGGTCCATAAATAACAAATGCTAGAGAGGGTGGAAAAGAGGGAACTCTCCCACACTGCTGGTAGGGATGTAAATTGGTGCAACCACTATGGAAAACAGTATGGAAGTTTCTCAAAAAATTAAAATAAAAGTTGCTATATGATCCAGCAATTCTATTCCCGGGCATATATCCATACAAACTCTATTTGAAAAGATAGATGACCCTCTATGTCCATAGCAGCACTATTTACTATAGCCAAGACTTGGAAGCAACATAAATGTCCACCAACAGATGAATAGGTAAAGAAAATGAACCTCCACTTACACTCAGCTTCCAAGAGTCACAAGAGCTTAATTCAATGGCGTTAAATTCAAATGTAATTGCTAAATAGTAAAATTTATTATGGTCAGGTATATCTTACCCATCACTTATTAACTGCCTTTTCCACAGGATAATCTTTTTTTTTTCTTTTAGGACCACCTCCGAGGCATATCGAAGTTCTCAAGCTAGGGGTTGAATCAGAACTATAACTGCTGGCCTATGCCACAGCCATAGCAACGTGGGATCTGAGCCTCATCTGCAACCTGCACCACAGTTCATGGCAATGCCAGATCCTTAACCCACTGAGCGAGGCCAGGGCTCGAAAGCATCTCCTCATGGATGCTAGCTGGATTCGTTTCTACTGCACTACAATGGGAACTCCCAACAATACAATTTATAGTCATTAAAAAAAAAAAAAGATAGCAAGATCTAAGGCACAGCATTTCAGTGCTGGAAGACGCATCTCAAAGATGATCAGCTCATATTTTCAAATTCAAAAACTGAGGCTCAGAAAGGTAAGTGACCCCCTTCGATGGCAGAGCCATTAGTGAAAGGGCTGTAACCCAAAAACCTCATCTTCAATTCCAACACTAATATATTTTCTGCTAGACCATCTTGGAAATACTTTTATTCGGAATATTCAAAAGGCCTGTACGTACTACTAGGAAATTAAGATGGCTATTTTTCCTTTTATGTGTACCTCAGAACTTCTCAATCAGAAAACTGTCAAACTGAACACAAAATTCAAAATCATACTTATTTACAAGTTTAAAAATAAACATTTTCAAAAGGACAAAATCCAGTGAGAATGTATAGGTAAATTACCATAGCCAACTGCGGTAAAATTCTTACTGGTATCTTGGATTTTTCTTTGCTGGCTGCTTTATCCTGCATGAAAAGAAAAATGTTTACTCTGTTAATGCTAAAACTGATTCACTCCATCAAATTTTAAGAGCATTGACTCTAAAGTAAATCACTTAGTATCCAAAATATTCCAAGATATACTATACTTTTATAATTCTCAATGTTTGTCTTAGAATTGTTTTATAGCAATGAAAGAAAAGAAACTGTTATCCAATAATACCCATCAGAAAGCTATAACAATGTGCAAAAAAAAGAAAGCCTTTTATTCATTACATCACCTTCTGGGAATTTATCCAAACCTATTTAATGTCTAGAGTTCACTCCACTCCACTTCCCTTCTCTGTTACTAAAATATCATTTTTGTCCTCTTGACAATCAGAATGTTCTACTTCTTAAGCTGACAATGTATTCAGGATAACACACCTTTAAGCTGCCATAAATAACATATATATTTTAGCAGCAATTTTCAGGGAAAAGGGCTGATACTTTCTTTGAGTAGAGGAGGATTACACAGTAGGGATTTCCCCTAGTTAAGAGGCGAATATTGTTGAGAATACTACTTTGGTCTATAAAGCAGGTAAAACAAGTTGTGCTTCTGCCAATTTGCAAAAGTTGTGATTTTACCAATTGTCGGTTTATTGCCTTTTACCTCCAAATCTACCCTTGTGGCCCTCCTTTGTCATTCTTGAGCAGAACTCAAACATTTCTCCTTTACCAACCAGAAATTAATAGTATAAAGATGGAGGATAGTATGAGAAAAAGAATGTATGTAAATATATGCTGAACAACAGAAATTGACACAACCCTGGAAATCAACTATACCTCTAATTTTTTTTTTTTTTGTCTTTTTGCCTTTATGTAGAGCCGCACCCGCGGCATATGGAGGTTCCCGGGCTAAGGGTCTAACAGGAGCTGTAGCTGCTGGCCTTTGCCACAGCCACAGCAACGCGGGATCCGAGCCGCGTCTGCAACCTACACCACAGCTCACGGCAATGCCGGATCCTTAACCCACTGAGTAAGGCCAGGGATCGAACCCGCAACCTCATGGTTCTTAGTCGGATTCGTTAACCACTGAGCCACAAAGGGAACTCCAACTATACCTCTAATTTTAAAACAAATGACATCATTAGAGGAAGGGACCCTTCTTTGGTCCCAGGGCTTTCTCTCATTGTTCCCATGGTGTGGCTACCATCAGTCAGCATCCTTGCCTATGGGCACCTTCGCAGCCTGTGGTATGCAGCTGACCTAGCGGCAGACTCCCTCCAGCAGAGTTGCAGGTTTCATGGGCATCCCTAAATTGAGCTTTCCAGAAAGTTTCCCTTACATCATAAGCTTCATCAAACTTCTCAGCATGCAAGCAGATGGTTTTCTCACCTCCCAGCCTAAGCCTACACTGCCCCAGCAAATGTCTTTGCTGCTCAAGTGGGCCACACCATCCCCTCTCCAAGAGGTCTTAAGCTTTGGGAAAGAAATGAATCTTCCAAATTTCTTCTTTGAGCACTCTCCCTTAGTCCTAGAAGGAATGGCTATTCCTATATTTTTTTAAGCTACATTTTCCAAAACATGATCCACTAGCTACCTATAAATACTGACTACTTGATGTGTGGCTCATATGAAGTGAGATGTGTTTAAGTGTAAAATACATGCTAGATTTTGAAGACAATACAAAATACAAAAAGTTCAAATTATCTGGTCAGTCTTTATACTGAATATATTTTATATTGTTTACATTGTGTGTGGTGCATAGTTTTAAGAAATTTAAATGAATTATCTCATTCAGTTCTTTTTACGACTCTGCAAGGTTAAGTAATGCCCACTTTTGTGCCTACTGTATAGATGAGGACTTTTTATATGATGTAGTCTCTGCCCCCACAAAGCACATAGTCCAGTTGCTATTAAAAACTATATGCTTTCATCCAGGACAAGAAATGGTGTGGAGCAGAATGTTCAAAGAAAGTTCCAAAAAGAGAAAGGGTAGAATAAGCCTTAAGGCACAGCTGGCGCTCCCAAAAGAATAGCATCAAGCTTACTAGAGACAGAGGGAGCATCAGGAACAATGACTTGGGATGGGATGTGGGGGTTGATGGTGAGGGGATTTGATCCAAGTGAAGTAAGAGGTATAATAATTCTCTTATTCAACAGTGATTTATTGAACTCCTATTATGTGTCAGGTTCTCTTTAAGACCCTGGATATAGAGTCATGGACAAAAACAAAGTTCCTCCCCTAGTAGAGCTTACATTCTTGTGGGGATAGAGACAGTTATTTCAGAATAAGTATATCACATGATGTCAGGAAGTAATATGTGCAATGGAAAAAATAAAACTGGGTAAGCTAGAGCGGGAAAGAGTGGAGAAGTGCTCAGTTAGATGATGGTAGTGAGGCCTCTTTCAGAGGTTATGTTTGAGTAGAAATGTAAATCAAGAATAAGGGAGGGCTGGACATGTGGGTACCACCTTATTATGGAAGACATGAGTGTGGAGGACTGGCTACACTGGTAATAGATAACCATTGCAGACTGCTCTTGGAGGGACCTCCAGTCCCAATTTGCTGGGGACAGTCCTAGTTCATATCTTTTGCCCAAGCATTATTAGTAGCATTTTCACTTTAGATGGCATCCAGTTTAGGTGATAAATTATATTGTACCTTATATATCCTATAAGGACATAAAAAAGGTTATTTTACTAACAGTTCTGGCAAAAATAAATAAGTGAGAAGGAGACTAGAGTCGTCACTGAGGAAAGTTTAATAGCTTTGAAACCAGGGAAAAGGAGATATGGGCTTGATTTAGATAAAATGCTAGTAACTGAATGTTCTCACAAATTGCTTAAGGCACAGCTCTGATCATCTGCTCCCCTGGTCAAAAACATCATAAAGCCCCATATTAAGTCTCCATCTTGGTTTTCAAAGCCTTTTCAATATGCTCTAAATTTTTCACTTTCCAGCCTCTCTTGTAGTTAATTCATAGTCACGTGATTTGAGTCATCCAATGAGATGGGAGCAGGAGCACCACAGACAGGTAGTTAAAAGCAGATGTGCCTCATCCACAGCTTTCTCATCCCTGCCATTGTCAGTGAGGAGGCCAAGTGCTTCTGCTGGCATTGTTATACAGTGACGGAGGACTAACTGACTCAAATCAGGCTTCAACAGGTAATCTCTCCTCCTAACCCAGCCTTAACCACCAGCAGCTAGCAAACTCCATATGGGAAATACCTGG
This sequence comes from Catagonus wagneri, assembly GCA_004024745.2. Taxonomy (NCBI): domain Eukaryota; kingdom Metazoa; phylum Chordata; class Mammalia; order Artiodactyla; family Tayassuidae; genus Catagonus; species Catagonus wagneri. The sequence continues at coordinate 6,697,876 of PVHT020000143.1, forward strand.
TAACCAACCAGTATGGATGGTAGTCAATAGTCAGCTTGCCACAGTAGAAGGGTCTACACAGTCCACACACACAGAGGGGCACCCTAGAGCATACAGCTCTGGTGACCAGAGGTGAGTACACTTCTGGGCCCCACAGGACATCTACGTAAGGCTACTTCAATATTGAGAAAAGTAATCAACCTACCAAATATACAGAAATAAAAACACAGAATTAGGCAAAATTAGGAGACACAGAATATGATCCAAATGAAGGAACAAGATAAAACCCCAAAGAAGAACTAAGTGAAGTGGAGATAAGCAATCTATCCAATAAAGAGTTCAAGGTAATAGTCATAAAGATGCTAAAAGAACTCAAAGGTACCTAGAAAACTATATACAGAACTACCACATGACCCTTGGGCATATATCCAGACAAAACTTTCCTTGAAAAAGACACACGCACCAACATGTTCACTGCAGCACTATTCACGATAGCCAAGACATGGAAACAACTTCAATGTCCATCGACAGATGATTGGATTAAGAAGATTTGGTATATATACACAATGGAATACTACTCAGCCACAAAAAAGAACAAAGTAATGTCATCTGCAGCAACATGGGTGGAACTAGAAACTCATACTAAGTGAAATCAGTCAGAAAGAGAAAGACAAATACCAAATTATTTCATTTATATCTGGAATCTAAAATATGGCACAAATGAATCTTTCCACAGAAAAGAAAATCATGGACATAGAGAACAGACTTGTGGCTGCAAGAGGGAGGGGAAGGGAGTGGGAGGGACTGGGAACTTGGGTTTAATAGATGCAAACTATTGCCTTTGGAATGGATAAGCCATAGGATCCTGCTATATAGCACTGGGAACTATGTCTGGTCACTTGTGATGGGGCATGATAACATGAGAAAAAATAATATACACATGTATGTGTGACTGGGTCACCTTACTGTGCAGTAGAAAATTGACAGAACACTGTAAATCAGCTATAGTGGAAAAAATAAAAATCATTACTAAAAAAAGAAAAAATAAAAGAACACGAGAGGAGAATGGATAAATAGAATAAGTCAGAAGCTTCTAACAGAGTAAGAAAAAAATAAAGAATCACCAAATAGAGTTGAAACTTACAATAACTCAAATAAAAAATACTATATAAAGAACCAACAGTAGATTAAAAGATACAGAGGACTAGATCAGCATTGGAAGACAGAATAGTGGAAATCACTCAAGCTGAACAGTAAAAAAAGAAAAAAAAATTAAAATAAGGACAGTTAAGAGACCTCTGGGACAACATCAAACTTACAAACACTTGCACTATTGGGGTCCCAGAAGAAGAGAAGAAGAAAGGAGCAGAGAACATATTTGAAGACATAGTAGCTGAAAACTTCCTTAATCTGGGAAAGGAAAGATATCCAGGTCCAGGAAACAGAGTCTCAAACAAGATCAACGCAAAGAGAGGGCCACAAGAAAACACAATGTAATTCAAATGGGAAAAATTGTAGTTCCCACTGTGGCTCAGTGGTAGGGAACCCAACTAGTATTCATGAGGATGCAGGTTCAATCCCTGGCTTCACTCAGTGGATTAAGGATCTGGCATTGCCATGAGCTATAGTGTAGGTCTCAGACACAGCTCAGATCTGGTGTTGCTGTGGCTGTGGTACAGGCCAGCAGCTGCAGCTCTGATTCAATCCTAATCTGGGAACTCCCATATGCTGTGGGTGTGGCCCTAAAAAAAAAAAAAGACAAAAATTAAAAATAAAGAATGTTAAAAGCATCATGGGAAAAGCAACTAGTTATGGACAAGGGAACTTCCACAAGGCAATCAACTGACTTTTTAGAAGAAACTTGCAGGCCAGAAGAATGGCATGATATATTCAAAGCAAAGAAAGGAAAAAACCTACAACCGAGATTATTTTATGTAGCAAGGCTATCATTTAGATTTGAAGGAGCAATAAAGAGTTTTACAGAGAAGCAAAAGCTCAGCATTCAGCACCACAAAATAGGCTTTACAAAACATGTTAAAGGGAGTTCTTTAAGCAAAATATGAAAATTACGAAAGGAGAAACCTCACTGGCTAGGAAAAATATACAGTAAGGTAGATCAACCATTTTTACAGCTAGAGGAAGAGCAAAAGATAAAAGTAGTAAAATTAAAAGTAACAACAATAGTAAGAGATTTTAACATCCCACTTAAGTTGATGAACAGATAATCCAGACAGGAAAAAAAATCATTAAGGAAAATAATCAAAAATAATACATAACCAGGAGTTCCCATCGTGGCGCAGTGGTTAACGAATCCGACTAGGAACCATGAGGTTGCGGGTTCGATCCCTGCCCTTGCTCAGTGGGTTAATGATCCAGCGTTGCCGTGAGCTGTGGTGTAGGTTGCAGACGCGGCTCAGATCCTGCGTTGCTGTGGCTGCGGCGCAGGCCAGTGGCCACAGCTCCGATTAGACCCCTAGCCTGGGAACCTCCACATGCCGCGGGTGCGGCCATAAACCCGCGGCCATAAAATGACAAAAGGAAAAAAAAATAATAATAATACATAACCAGATGAACCTAATAGACTACATACATAGAATAATCCAACCAAAAATAGAACACATATTCTTTAAGTGCACATGAAACATTCTCCAGGATAGATCACATGCTAGGCTATAAAACAGGTCTCAGTAAATTTAGGAAGATTGAAATCATATCAAGCATCTTTTCTGTTCATAACTGTATGAATCTAGAATCAACTACAAGAAAAACATTTCAAAGAATACAGACACATGGATACTAAACAATATGCTACTAAACAACCAACGAATCCCTGAAGAAATCAAAGAAGAAATAAAAAAAAAAAATACCTGGAGACTGATGAAAAAGAAAACACAATGATCCAAAACCTATGGAACACAGCAAAAGCAGTTCTAAGAGGGAAGTTTTGATAAAACAAGCCTACCTCAGGAAACAAGTAAAAACCTCAAATAAACAACCTAATCTTATATCTAAGCACTAGAAAAAGAACAAACAAAACCCACTTAGTAGAAGGAAAAAAACATAAAGATCAGAGCCAAAATAGAGACTAAAAATAAAGAAATAGAAAAGATAAAACTAAGAGCTTGCTTTTAAAAGATAAACAAAACTGATCAAGCTTTAGCCAGACAGATCAAGAAAAAAAAAAGGACAAATAAGATCAGAAATGAAAAATGACAAATAAATAAGATCAGAAATGAAAAATAAGTTACAACTTATACCACAGAAATGCAAAGGATCATAAGAGATTACTATTAATAGTTATATGCCAATAAAATGGACAATCTAGAGGAAATGGAAAATGGAAATGTGCAATCTCCCAAAACTGAATCAGGAAGAAATAGAAAACATAAACAGATCAACAAATAGTATTGAAACTGAATTAGTAATAAAACAAACAAAAACTCCCAACAAACAAAAGTCACGGCTAGAAAGATTCACAGGTCAATTCTGACAAACATTTAAAGAAGAGTTGACATCTATCATTCACAAACTATTCCAAAAAATTGCAGAGAAAGGAACACTTCCAAACTCATTCTACAAGGCCAGCATCACCCTGATACCAAAACCAAAGATACCACAATAAAAAGATAATTACAGCCTCATTGATGAACACAGGTGTAAAAATCCTCAATAAAAATCAGCGAACCAAATTTGACAATACACTAAAAGGATCATATATTATAATCAAGTGGGATGTATCCCAGGGATGCACGGATGGTTTAAATATTTACAAAATTAATCAGCATGATACCCCCATTAACAAACCATAGAATAAAAACCATATCACCATCTCAACAGAGGCAGAAAAATCTTGGGCTGAATTCAACATCCATTTATGATAAAAACTCTTAACAAAGTGTGGTAAGAAGGAAATATACCTCAATGTAATAAAGGCCATATATAATAAGCCCACAGCTATCATCATACTCAACAGTGAAAAGCTGAAAGCTGAAAGCACTTCCTCTAAGATTAGGCAAATGACAAGGTTGCCCATTCTCTCCACTTTTATTCAAAGCAGTATTGGAGTCCTTGTGCTACAGCAATCAGACAAGAAATAAAAGAAATCCAAACTGGAAAGGAAGAAGTGAAACTGTTACTTGCAGATGAGATCATACTATACATAGAAAATGTTAAAGATGCTACCAAAAAACTACTAGAATTCATCAATGAATTGAGTAAAGTTGCAGTATACAAGAATACACAGGGACCCGCTGTTTCTATACACTAAAAACAAACTATCAGAAAGAGAAATGAAGGAAACAATCCCTTTAAAATGCAACAAAAAAGAATATACAAGAAAAATATAAAGGGGGAAAGATACTTGAAAAACTATGACAATGATGAAAGAAATTGAAGACAACACAAATGGAAAGATAACCCACGTTCAATTGTGTGGCTGAACCAAACTGACTCCATTTTGTCAGCTCTTAGATCCACTGCCTTATCCCCTCCCTCCACTTTTTGTGTGACTGAGCTTTAGTCTAACTCACAAGGAATGCATCTAAGCCAGATGGATTCCCACTCAGCTTTTGCCCTTGTCTGCATCTGATATGAAAACTGAAATGTGCCTTTTGCTGATGCAGATGGTTAAGGTTTATGAGACATCAACAGGGAGGAAAAAACCCCACTTCCCATCAGTGCAGACATGCTTCTCCCTAGCAGTCAAATTCTAATTTTAGCTTTAGCCCCTTTCAATTCCCATGCACCCCTTGCAGTGGTTCTAAGTGCAGCTGAGAATGCCTCTGGATCTTTTGTCCACCCAATCCTTCCTGCTTGTATGTAAATTATCCACAATACACTTCCTAATTGCACTTTATGATGTTGTCCACTTCATTTTTCAGTAAAGTTCCTTCTCAGTTATTGGAGAAATTAATACCCAAATAATGGCCATCCTACTCAAGGCAACCTGCAGATTCAACACAATACCTATCAAAATACCAATGGCATTTTTTCACAGAACTATAACAAATAATTCTAAAATTTGTTTGGAAACACAAAAGAACTTGAGGAGCCAAAACAATCTTGAGCAAGAGAACAAAGCTGGAGGTATCATGATCCTTGATTTCAAATTACACTACAAAGCTGCAGTAATCAAAACAGTGTGGGACTGGCACAAATATAGACACATTGATCAATGGAGCAGAATAGAGCTCCATTGATCCAGAAATGAAAACACATTTATATGGGCAATTAATCTACAAAAAAAAGGAGGGAAAATACACAATAGGGAAACACAGTTTCTTCCATAAATGGTATTGGGAAACTGGATAGCTATACGCAAAAGAGTCAAATAGGACTACTCTCTCATCCCATATACAAAGTTAAATTCAAAATGGATTTAAAGACAAATGTAAGATCGGAAACTATAAAATTTCTAGAAGAAAACACAGGCAGTGTGACTTTTGACATGTCTTAGGAATATTTTTTTTGCTATGTGTCTTCAGGCAAAGGAAACAAAAGCAAAAATAAACAAATGGGGTTACATCAAACTAAAAATCTTTTCATAGCAAAGGAAACTATCAACAATGAAAACACTGCCTACTGAATGAGAGATGTTTGCAAATAATATATCTGATAAAGGGTTAATACCCAAAATATACAAGGAACTTATAAAACTCTACATCAAATAAATAAATCAACTAAAAATGGGCAGAGTATCTGAAAAAACGTTTTTATAAAGAAGACATACAGATGGCCAATAGGCACATGAAAAGATACTGAACATCACTAATTATTAGGGAAATGCAAATCAAAATCAGAATCACAATGAAATATCACTTCACACCCGTCAGAATGGCTATTGTCAAAAAGGAAAAAAATCACAAGGAAAAAAAAGCTTTTTTTCTGTTTCTTTAAGGTTGTATCTATATGAGATGATGGATATTCACTAAACTAATTATAATCATTTCATGATGCATGTATGTCAGATCATTATGTTGTATACCTTAATTTTTTTTTACGGTCGCACCCGTGGCATATAGAAGTGTGCTGGCCATCAGGGATTGAAGCTGAACAGATCTGAACAGCAGCTGTGATTTACACCATACCTGCAGTAACACCAAATGTTTTAACTCACTGTGATGAGTCAAAGATCAAACCCATGCCTCTGCAGAAACCCAAATTGTTGCAGTCAGATTCTTAACCCACTGTGCCACAGCAGGAACTCCTGTACACTTTAATTTTATACAGTGCTGTATGTTAATTATCTCTCAATAAGACCGGGGTAGGGGAATATCAAGTGTTGGTGAGGGTGTAGAGAAAAGGGAACCCTTGGGCACTCTTGGCGGAAATGTAATTTGGTGAAGCCACTATGGAAAACAGTATTGCAATTCCTCAAAAAATTAAAAACAGAACTACCATATGATTCAGTAACTCCACTCCTGGGTATTTAGCCAAAGAAAATGAAAACAGTAATTTAAAAATCTAGGTACTCCACTGTTCAGCATAGTATTATCTACAATAGCCATGATATAGAAGTAACCTATGTGTTCATTAACAGATAAGTGGATAAAGATGTGGTATATATAAATACAATGGAATATTACTCAGCTATAAAAAGAATGAACTCTTGCCATTTGTTACAACATAAATGGACCTACAGGGTATTATGCTAAGTAAAGTAAGTCAGAAAAAGACAAATACCATATGATTTCACTTATTTATGGAATCCAAAAAAAACAAATGAAGAAAAATGTTAAGACAGACAGAGTCATAGACACACCAAACAAACAGGTGGTTGCCAGAGAGGGAAGGGACTGTGGAGAAGGAAATAGTTGAGGGAGATTAAGAGGTACAAACTTCCAGTTACAAAATAAATGAATCATGGATATGAAAGTACATTGTAAGGAAGATAGTTACTATGTACCATCTTTACATTGTGACAGATGGTAACTAGATTTATGGTGCTGATCAGTTTGAAATGTATAGAAACATCAGATCACCATATTGTGTACCAGGAACTAACACTACTGCAAGAGTTATACTTCAAAAAAAAACCCCAATAAACTCATAGAAAAAGAGATCAGGTTCATAATTACGCAGTAAGGCTGAGAGTAGGGGAATTGACAATAGTCTAAAACTATAAACTTCTACTTACAAGATAAATAAGTATTCGGGATATAATGTACAACATGATAAATGTAATTAACACTACTATATGGCACATAGGTAAGTTGTTAAGAGAATAAATCCTAGGTGTTCTCATCACAAGGCAAAAATATTTTTTATCTCTTTAATGTTACCTATATGAAATGTTGGGTGTTCGCTAAACCTGTTGTATTAATCGTGATGTTTGTTAAGCAAATCATTATGCTGTACATCTTTTTAAACTTGTATAGTGTTGTATGTCAATTATATCTTATATATCTTAATAAAGGAAGGAAAGACAAGGGAAGGGAAAGGAAAGAAAATTGCAATGAGCTTCAGACAGTACTTCCTAAAGTACAAACAGCATATTAAGTGAATGTTTCATATGCATACAGTGCTGTACCACAAATGGCTGTTTTCTTTAATCCCCAGTGGACCACAGGGTATGAACGGAAACGTTAGCACAAAATATTCAAGCTAAAACTGCAATAGGTGTTCTCAGAGTAGAAGGCTTCCCTTGGGGGAAGATGAGGATGTGGCAAAGGCCTGATAAGAGCACAGCTATGGATGGGAGAAGGAAAAGATATATGGTTCAAGTGCCGTAGAATTTTCATGCCAGTATATAGAGGCATGAAGTCCACACTTGACTTCCAGGATCTCTACAGCATCCATTCTGCATGCTGAGTTACCAACCCCAGTATCCTCAGCACCCTGGGTGGGGGAAGGGTAGTAAGGGTTATATTTCCTCTTCACAATGCATGGCAGAAAAAAACTTTATATGTATTTTATATAGCTTATATATAATTATTTATTATATAATAGGCTATTTTATAAATAGTGCTCCTGTGGCTAACCAAAAGACCAGCCACACCTAAGCCAGAACACCATCTAAATAAGCAATGCTTTTCTTCACAAAAACCAGAGTGATGGACTTTAAGGTAATACCCATATTTTCTTTTAGTGTTGATAAACAATTCCATTTTGGTCTGTTTGTATTTCAGATGACAACTTAGACACATGCCATTCCGTCCCTCTGCTTTGGAACTTTTGTGAGGCTGGACTAAGAATTCCATTGACCTTTCTAGCAGATAACTCTTATTTCACCTTCTTTCACATCCTCTTGGCCTCACCTCTCCATTCCAGAAATGGCTGCAGTGAACAGTTCTGTGCTGGCTTCAATTCAGGTAAGGGTGACAGTGTCTCAGCTCAAGAAAATGTCTTTTACTTTGGGCTTCTTTGATGACATAACATGGGGCCCTCAGGGAAGCCCCTGCTGCACTCACACATGAGCAGCCAGAAGTAGGTGGAAGTTAATGTCCCTGGAAGCAGCTTCCACCAACCGGGGATGAGAGCCAATGGATAACTGCTACGATCCTGATCATCCTCAGGCAGATAACTTCAGGAAGCATTCTATATGCAACTCAGAAGCTCATAGTAGGATCATCCCATTGCCTCCTATTGGCTTCTCCTTCTTCCTAGTTTTACTCTCCACAATCCTCTACTCCCTTTTCCTAGGATCACCTCTTCAATGGTACACACATCCTATTTTCAGACTCCTCTTTCAAAAGAAAATAAGCTAAGACACTCAAAAAGCAGTGCTCTTCCATCCTTCCATCTCCCACTCTCATCTTACTTTTATAAAGGATTTCAGATTCATGGGAGGGTTATGAGTGAGGTTTGTAAAAAGGGCAAGAATCAGGTTGCAAGCTCTGAGAGGCTGGGAGCCACCAGTGCTGGGTCACCCTCAGTTTTTTGTGTTTTTTTTTTTATAGCGACTTTTATTTTTTCCATTATAGCTGATTCAGTCAATTTTCTACTGTACAAAAAGGTGATCCAGTCACATATACATGTATACATTCTTTTTTCTCACATTATCATGCTCCATCATAAGTGACTAGATATAGTTTCTAGTGCTATATAGCAGGATATCGTTGCTTATCCATTCCAAAGGCATTCACCTAAAATTATTTTGTAGTTTTTTAATCTAAAAGAATACTTAATTTTAAGTCATTAGAAATCTTCTCTGTATGAAGCCACACAAATTCCATCTCATAATTCATTCTGAGTTTTTATTTATTTTTTTTTTTTTTTTGCCTTTTGTCATTTTATGGCCGCGGGTTTATGGCCGCACCCGCGGCATGTGGAGGTTCCCAGGCTAGGGGTCTAATCGGAGCTGTGGCCACCGGCCTTCGCCGCAGCCACGGCAACGCAGGATCCGAGCCGCGTCTGCAACCTACACCACAGCTCACGGCAACGCCGGATCGTTAACCCACTGAGCAAGGCCAGGGATCGAACCCGCAACCTCATGGTTCCTAGTCGGATTCGTTAACCACTGCGCCACGACGGGAACTCCTGTTCTGAGCTTTTAAAATAGGTTTCAAAACAAACAATGTTTGCGTTAAACCTCACTTAAACTCAGCTTCCAGGAATCACAAGAGTGTAATTCAACAGTATTAAACTCAACATAATTATTTAACAGTGAAGTCATTTGTCCAGAACTATCTCTTCTACAGGACAGTGATAATTTAATGTCAAAATAATGAAAAACGATGGCCATGATATAAGAATACTCCTGTAGCTAAAAGCCTTGGAAAAGGCATCTCTTCAGAGAATGTCAACTATTCTCATTTCAAACTCAGAAATTGGGGCTCAGAGAGGTAAGTGACTCCCCAACAGTCACAGGGCCATTAGTGAAAAATCTATAAACCAAGTCCTTGTTTCCCAACACACACTGCTTCTGTTAGCCCATCTTCACAGTTCCTTTATTCTGAATACTCAAATATTCTGTACACATTAGCTAATTACAGCTTTAGCTCCTTTAAGATAGTTATTTTTCGCAAGATATATACCTCATAGATGTTATCCATCAGAAAATAAATGGATCATAGAAAGTTAAAATCAGAAATTCATTAACTTATTTGCAAGTTTGAAAACTAATAAATAACATTATTACAAAAGCAATAAAGTATGATTAGATACTGGTCAATTACCGTAGACAATGGTGGTAAAAACCTGACTGGTGTCTTGGATTTTTCTTTGCTCGGTGATTTATCCTGCATTAAAAAAAAACAAACTATTTACTCTGTTAATGCTAAAATAGATTCATTCAACCAAATGTTAGAGTGTCTAATATTAAATGAAACATATATTATCCAAAAAATGTTAAAACATACTTTACAGGTGACACAATGTACAGAAAGTCATTAGGATTCCACAAAAAAAAATTGTTATAGCTTATTAAAGAACTCAGCAAGGTTGCAGGATTCAAGATCGATACATAAAAATTACATTTCTAGATGCTAACAATGAACAATCCAAAACTGAAATTAAGAAATTTATAATAGCATCAAGAAGAATAAGATACTTAAGAATAAGCAAAAGAAGTGCAAGACTTGTACAGTGAAAGCTTTAAAACATTACTGAAAGAAACTAAAGATCTTAATAAATGGAAAGACATCTATGCTCATGGATTGGAAGACTAATATTGTTAAATCGTAATACTCTTCACTCGATAGTCTACAGATTCAATACATTCCCTATCAAAACCCCAGCTCCTTTTTTTGTTTGTAGAAATTAACAAGATGATTATAAACTTCACATGGAAATATTATGGGCCCAGAACAGCCAAACAATCTTGAAAAAGGAATAGAAAATTGGCAGATTTCATAACTACAAAACTACAGTAATGAAGACTGCATAAGGATAAACATATACATCTATAGATCAAAGGAATAGAATTGGGAGTTCAAAAATAAACCCATTCATTTATGGGCAATCCATCTTTTTTTTTTTTGGTTTCAAAACCTTTGTATTCTATTTTCTTCACTTTTTAAAGTATAGTTGATTTATAGTGTTGTGCCAATTTCTGATGCAGAGGGACCCTGTTTATATATGGTATTATATGGTCATACCTTCTTCCGGGAATTTATCTGAGTCTAATTAGAGTCCATTTACTCAGCCCCCACCTCCTTTCTTCATGGCTAAAACTTCATTTCTTTTCCCAGTATTCTCCACTTCCTAAAGTGACAATGTATTCAAGTTAATACATCCTCAAGTTATTATAGAGGGAGACTTTCAAACTTTTCAGCATACAAGCAAGATGGTTTCTCCTTTCCCGTTTTGATACTTTTCTCACCGATTTTCACAGCTGTATAGTGCTTCACTATGTGAATATAATGCAATTTATCCATTCTATTCTCCTGTAAATAAAAACAGCTTATTTCCAATGTTTCTCTATTACAAAAGCGTTTCATAAGCATATTTGGGCATATATTTTAATGCACACACAATTGTATCTCACACACATATATACCATAGTGTCTATATAATATACATACATTACACATATGAACGTGAATATCTTTTTGTCCTTTTAATTCCATTAGTATATTTATATATTCATAAAAAATTTAAGACATTGTCTAAATTACTATGATTTCCAATAGGTCTTGAAATCTGTAAGGCAATTCTCTCCACCTTAGTTATTTTTAAAAATCATCATACACAATCTTGACCTCTCCTCTACCATGTGAATTTTGGGATCCAGACTGCTTGAAACTTTGGGGAATTTTGACAGAAACATATTGGTTTCTAGAATAATTTGGAGGAAATTGACATCATTATGATATCAATTCTTCTTTATGAATACAATATATTTCTTTATTCACATCTGGTAATGTATCCTTCAAAAACGTTTTGTAATATTCTTCACACAGATCTTAGACATCTTCTGTTAAGACTATTTCTTAGGTATAAAGATTTTGGGTGAAAAGAGTATCATAGGATCTGAACAACTGATTTACAAACTTTTTTTCTTGGCCGCACCTGGGGCATATGGAAGTTCCTGGGCCAGGGATTGAATGAGAGCTGCAGCTGAGGCAAAGGGGGATCCTTAACCTAATGCATCACAGCAGGAACTCTGATTTACAAACTTGTAATCCCAATAGATTTATAAACAGGGAGAGGTCTATGAAGGCCGTATCTACATATAGTAATTTCTGTGATGGTCTTCATTTGCCCCAATCCAGTCTCCATGTCTTCCTTCCAGCTCTGTGCCTGGAAGGCTAACTTTTACTGTGGGCATCATCTGGGCTCCCAGCCCCTTGGCTTTTGGTGGGAATTAAGCAGTGAGAGGCACCAGGAGAGGACTAGAGAAGATGAGGTGAGAGTGGGCTATTTCTTTCCTAGTATGCCCTGCTTTCCATAGTTCTAACAGTGGCTTAATTCTTTCGGAGCTCAGCAACTGTCAGGAAACTACAATCCCAAGACCTCAGCTCTCACCGGGTTGTGACTGTGGGGTTTTGTTTCTTTGATGTCAGGCGTACGGATGGTAATAACTTGCTGTTATTAATCCTTGGATGCCTCCCCATCCCTGTCTCTTCCCTTAACCTTGCCCACACCTCTCCAAATGGTCTTTTATAATATTTCTTCAATCCTTTTGAGCATGCCATCTGTTTTCCACTGGGATCCTGACTAATATAATTTTACATTAACAGAATAAAAATTGCTAAAGAGTCAAGGTCTTCCTTAAGTATTTTGGCTTGGTGCTTAGTTTTCATTTTGCTGATTTTCAACTACTTATCTATTGGAGGGGATATTTTAAGCCTACTATAATCCAAATTTAACCATTCTGATCAAAAGTGACCAGAATCTATTGTTGATTTTAACTAGACATTCATAATTTTATGAAATTCTCTTGTTAAATCAACAACAACCTCTCAAAACTTAATGGGGTTGATTTAAATATAGCCATCATATGCTCCGAGTTATGGTTGTTAAAATTATCACCATGCTATTGGCCTCATACCCAACTGTTTTCACTCTGACCTCCTTTTAAGAAATAACATCAAGAAGATATGATGAAGGGAAGCAGAATGAGCATCATATAAATACAAAACTACTTAATTTAACAAGTAGAAAAAATGCTAGGGTAGAGATAGGCTGACAGATTTCCCTCTTCTCTGCCCACAATCTGTAGTGGATTTTGCGAGGAGCTTACGATTTTGAATATTTGTATTTTTAAGCCCCTGAAAATTCTTCAGCTGAAATTCAAAATGTCTTATGTTTTAACTAACTTTAAAGATGAAATGAGCAGTTGCAAGAGATTTATATTTCTCTAAAACACCTAACTGCAATTCCTGAAAAATGCCATGTCACTCTCAACCTTCCACTAATGAGGGGAATATATTAAAATCTCCTTCAGCAAATATTTTACCACCTGCTCACTTTTTCAAACTAAATGAATACATAAGTAAATGTCACCCAAAAAATGGTTTTTCCAAAAGTGTAATCTATTCTGTTTGTTCCAGGTTAAAATATAAAAATTCCCCCCTTTCAAAAGGAAAACTATACTCAAAATTAGCATAAATAAAAGTATCGAGAGTTTTAAAATTACAGAGAGAGGGACCTCTGCTGCTTAAAAATAGTATGTGGAAAATGTAAATAATCCTTGACTGGTTCATGCCACTGCCTTTTCAATATAGGTCCCTTTGGAGAGAGGAAGAAGTAGGGATGAGGGGTGTCATCTCCAAACGTCACTTTTATTGAGATAGAATGAAACTTAAAACTTAACTGCCAGTGGAGTTCCTTTCGTGGTTCAGTGGTTAACGAATCCGACTAAGAACCGTGAGGTTGCAGGTTCGATCCCTGGCCTTGCTCAGTGGGTTAAGGATCCGGCGCTTCCGTGAGCTGTGGTGTAGGTTGCAGACGCGGCTCAGATCTTGCGTTGCTGTGGCTCTGGCGAAGGCCGGCAGCTACAGCTCCTGTTAGACCCCTAGCCTGGGAACCTCCATATGCTGCAGGTGCGGCTCTAGATAAAGGCAAAAAGACAAAAGAAAAAAAAAAAACTTAACTGCAGTAAGGTTTTAGTGGCTGCTTTTTAGTTGTAATTGGTTATTTGGAGCTTTGTGAATAACTATTCAGAAATACCACTGCAAATACGGTAAACGTGTATTTTAAATTTTAACACCATTGAATATGACTCAAGATCAGGTCAAAGGCTGATGGGAGCATCAAGCAAATTTCTTTTTATTAACTAACAAACTAGGTTTTGACATTTTCTGTTAGCAAGCTATACAACTCAATGTTACTTTTAACACTCTTTCCACAATAACACTACCAAAAAGATTTATAAACCCTTGAAAAGGAAAGAATTACAGTTCAGTGTCAAAACAAGAAGAGGTACCTGCTGAAAAGTACAGGGAACTAGGCCCACTCTTCTGTGATAACCTATATAGGAAAATAATCTGAAAAAGAATTGATATGTGTATATGTATAACAATCACTTTGTTGTACAGCAGAAATTATCACATTGTAAATCAACCAGACTTCAATAAAAAATTTTTTGCAGGCTTAAAACCTGCAGGCTTAAGAAGCTGCAGCCTGCAGCTCAGCAAAATTTGCATGTTTAAAACCAAATGTTTTCATTCAGAACCGGGATGCTAAAGGGCCTTTTCCACACAAACCTTAAGAGTTAAGCTAGCCCAGAAGAACGCCCACATTTAACATCTTCCCATGCTGTTTTGGCATTAAAAAGTTCGATCATTGTTCAGCATTTCTCTCGTTTAAAATTACTCTTAAGCTCAATAAAGAAAGAGTTGTGAAAAGTAGCTACTGCAAAGTGTGTTACCAACCCTGGCTCCTTTTGCCAGAAGCTCAGCAAGCCAAAACGTTGAGACATTGAGGTTTGCAGTGGAGATAGGGCTTATTCAAGTGGCTGCCAAGGAAAAGAGATCTGGAATCTAACTCCCAGAAGACAAGGGGCTGGGGTAGTTATGGGATAAAGACGAAAGTAGCAGGGCCATCTGAGGCATGGGGAGCGGTGGGGAAAGATGATTGGGAAATGGTGTGGTAGCTGTGGTAGTTATCATTCTGCTCAGATATAATTAACTACAGGCCCCTGCAGTTTAAAAAATGAAGGCAATTACCATGATCTGAGGATGGAGTTTCTAGCCCTCAAAAGGTCACCAAGCCAGATACTTGCGCATGCCCAACTGGAAGGTGTGCTGGGGGCTATCTTAACTACCTCAGCCCAAAATAGACACAGCTGACTCCAAGCTCTTGGAAACAACTCAGGCAAGCATGCTATTATTTAGTCTCCATGCTGCTTGGAGGCCATGCAAATCTTTTGCAGCAACGATTAAAGGCAAAATTGTTTGTGAAGGTGGGTGAAATAGATTTGACTAATGATTACCCACGGTTTCACATGGCATCTTTTGTTACACGGCATGGGGATAGTTTCTTGAGATTCCGTTTGCCGTTTACCAAACCCTTTCATGTGTAGTATGGTACGCTATGGTATCTTATATTATTTGAACTTCGTAAACCTTAGAAAGGAGGAAAAGCTGTTCTGACTCTTTTTGTCTAAAAGGGAGAATGGCTTAAAAAGACCAACTGATTTGCCCAAAAAGTCTCACAGCCAGGAAAGGGGCTTGGATTCCAACCCTAGGAACCAAATCCAAGGCAACTCCCCACCAAGCTCCCCCCCTGCCCGAACACACCCACTATTATTAGCTATCTGTGGCTATAATTTAAACCCCTTGGTCTACTGCTCTGCTGATGTGTTTGGTTGTTAGGACAACACCAGGTAAAACAGTTGGGAAGGGAACATATAAAAGTTTCTACGAGAAAGCTCAGTATCACGTATCATAAGTGGGGTGAAGGAAGATGTACCCCGCGGGGTCACAACTGGGGAATTCAGAAGACCTGGTTTCCATCCGTTTTGAAATGTTGAAATGCGAGGGCCAGGAGAGTCTGGGAAGGAGCCGCCCTCTCACCTGCTCGCTGCTCATGGCTGCAAGGATGCACTGGCGGCACCTGGTGGCTCCTGGATCGCT
Source organism: Catagonus wagneri (assembly GCA_004024745.2). NCBI lineage: Eukaryota > Metazoa > Chordata > Mammalia > Artiodactyla > Tayassuidae > Catagonus > Catagonus wagneri. The sequence continues at coordinate 6,713,814 of PVHT020000143.1, forward strand.
CCTGCCCGGCGCCCCGGGGATCCCTCAGACAAGAGATGCAGCAACGGAGACAGGGCAGGCTCTGCTCCCTCATCGCAGGGGTTGTCTAGCGTCCTGGCACCGTTCGTCGCTAAGCAACAGGCCCTCGCAAGTTCCATTTCCGGTCATCTGCTGCTCCTGAGACAGCTCCAGGAAACTGGCAGTGCGTTCCCACCCGCGGCGCTTTCTCACCGGTTGGTGGCGCCTGGGCCACTTCTACATCCTCCTTCTAGCTTGCTGGGTGCTCTAGGTCCCTGCTTTAACCCCAGTTTTCCTATTTAACTTTATCCGTGCCTAGAATTCTCAGAGGACTAGTGGAATGAAAGGACTGCAAATTTAAATGCTGATGTGGGGGAGTCTAATTAGGAAAACAAAGCATGCAAAGGCTGGGCCCAGTAAACACCTTTTTTCTATTTTTCATATATTTCCAACTCGAGTTTTTTTCTTGACTTTTCCCACACAGTGGAAAATTATCCCTTAGAAGAATACCAAAAAAAAAAAAAAACCTACAAAATTCATTTACAGCATTGTATAAAGACCCTAGACAACGAGTGCTGTTGGAAAAATTGAAAGAAGTTCTGAAAGTTTACAGAATAGATTTGAGTGAAGGGAGTTAGAAAAATCTAGAGATGAAGCAAGGTGACGTGCCGGTGCTATATCTTAAGGGACTCTTAAAACATGGTCTAATAGGGAAGAATAAATCTGACTCCATACTTTATCTGTTTCTTTTACTTTAACCTTTGTAATTCTTTTGCTTTGACTACAAGAATGTTGCCTATAGCCTGAAATATACAGAATAGCGCATTCTCAATGCTCTGACCTTTAAAGATATAACACTTTCTTCATTCATAGAGATAAAAATGTTTAGAATGGAGAATAACATTTGTCTTGTCAGAGGTTTACAGGAACACAGTGACCTGTGACCTGACCTATGTGTATACCTGCAAAAACAAAGGACTCCAGTTCAAGAAGTTTGTAACAACCAGCTACACCCCATACACTTTTAGTATAGAAGAAGCTTGAATTCTAACTCAATTGAAAGTTGGTTCTTTGGGACACTAGTCCACCATCTTCTCAGTTTGCTTGCTTTCTAAATGAAGTCACTATTCGTTGCCCCAACAACTTCTCTATTAATTGGCCTGCCACGCAACGAGCAGTATGAGCTTGGACTTGGTAGCAGTGGTAAGGAGTTTAGACTTCAAGGGTAGTTGGTCACCACTGAAAAGTGTTTTGTTCAGAAATGATAAGATCTCATCCTAAAATTTACATGGAATTTCAAGGGGCCTGGTAGAGCCAAAACTCTCTTGAAAAAGAACAAAGTTGGAGGACTCACATTTGATGTATCAAAACTTAGTACAAATCTACAGAATTCAAAACAGTGTCTTTTCCACAAATGTAGCTGGGATATTCGATATCCACATGCAAAAGAATAAAGCTGGTCTCTGCATACAAAAATTAACTAAAAATTGACCAAAGTTCTAAATGTTAGAGCTAAACTATTGAAATTTTAGAAGAAAACTTAGAGAAATTTTTCATGACATTGAATTTGGCAATGATTTCTTGGAGATGACAGCAACTGCATAAGTAACAACAGAGAAAACAGACCCTGGACTTCATCAAAATTTAAAACCTTTATACATCAAAGAACACTACCAACAGAGTAAAAAGGTACCCCCTACAGAATGGGAGCAATATTTGCAAATCATATATCTGATAAGGGATTAATACCCAGAATATATAGAGAATTACTAAAACTCAACAACAACAGCAAGAAAAAATCTGACTTAAAAAATGGCAAAGGACTCAATAAGACATGTTGTCAAAGGGTATACAAATGACCTATAAGCATATGAAAAGATGCTCACCTCACTAATCATCAGGGAAATGAAAATAAAAACCACAATAAGAAGTTTCCATTATGGTTCATTGGGTTACAAACCTAATTAGGACCCATGAGGATGTGGATTCAATTCCTGGCCTTGCTCAGTGGGTTAAGGATCTGGTGTTGCTGCAAGCTTCGGCAGGTCGCAAATGTGGCTTGGATCCAGTGTTGCTGTGGCTGTGGCATAGGTCAGCAGCTGCAACTCTGAGTTAAGCCCTAGTCCAGGAACTTTGGCCATAAAAAGAAAAAAAAACACAATGAGATACCACTTCACAAGCAGAGTGGTTATTATTAAGAAGAGAGAGTTATTATTAAAAAGAGAGTTATTAATAAAAGGCATTGATAAGGATATGGAAAAATTTGAACACTTATATGCTACTGGTCAGAATGTAAAATTGTCCAGCCATTATGGAAAACAATATGGCGGTTCCTTAAAAAATTAAAAATACAATTACCATATGATCCAGCATTTCTACTTCCGGTATTTGCCCAAAAGAACTCAAATCAGGAACTCAAACATATTTGCACACCCATGTTTATAGCAGCATTATGCACAATAGCCAAAATGTGGAAGAAACTGAAGTGTCCTTTATACGATGAATGGATAAACAAAATGTGGTAATAAAATGGGAGTTTTTTTCATAGTGTGCATACTGGTATTTATTTATTTTTAAAAGTTATAAGGCATTCCAAAAAGGCTCAAATAGAACAAAATTTTATAAGATATAAGTCTCCCTCCCACTCCTGATGCATCTTTTACTTCTCTAGAGACAACCAATGTTAACTAGTTTCTTTGGCAGACTCTAGACAGTTACACACATAAATAGACATACATATCTATTTTATTTATAAAAATGCTTGAACACTGCACAGTCTATTCTGTAATTTGCTTTTCTTTCTCACAGTATAGCTCAGAGATGGATCCATATCATGCTGTCATTCCTTCTGACACTGCATAGCGTTCCAGTACAGATTCTCCACAATATCTCAACCAGTCTGTTAGTGATAGATAACATGGAAACATTGTTCACCCCTAAAAAGAAAGGAAATTCTGACACATGCTATGACATGTATGAACCATGAAGGCATCATGCTAACTAAAATTAGCCAGTCACAGAAGAACATATATGGTGTGATTTTATTTAAGATATGTAGTCAAATTCATATAACTAGAATGGTGGTTGTCAGGGTTTGGGGGTAGGAAGGAATGAGATATTATTTTTTTAAGTACAGAGTTTTAGTTTTTCAAGATGAAAAAAGGTCTGAAGATGAATGGCAGTGATGGTTGCACAACCATGTGAATGTACATAATGCCACTGAAACTACACTTAAAAAGGTTAAAATCATAGATTTCATGTTATGTACTTTACAATTTAAAAAGTTTTAAAAGTTCTTTTAAAAAAGAAGAAAACTGAAGCCAAAAAAGGAGAAGGAAGAGGTGGAGGAGGAGGAATGTAAGATCACATTTGCATTTTCGAAACAGCATCCTCTCTTCATTATAGTGGAGGGAGAAAAGTAAGATGAAGGCAAGAGAGAGTCCTGTTAGGAGGCTATTTAAAGAGCTCAGCAAGATGATAGTGACTAGAACTGGGCTAATGAGAAGTAGACAAATTCAAGAGGTATTTAGGCAGTTTCATTAGAATGTGGATATTTAAAAGGGAGAAATAAGGTTGGGGATCATCAGGAATCTGATAACAGTAAAGCTGAAATAAATAATTGCAGAACCTAGAGTTCCTTTTGTAGCTCAGCGGTCAAGGAACCTGACTAGGATCCATGAGGAAGAGGGTTCGATCCCTGGCCTCGCTCAGTGAGTTAAGGATCTGGTGTTGCCATGAGCTGTGATTTAGGTTGCAGACGTGGTTTGGATCCTGTGTTGCTGTGGCTATGGTGTAGGTCGGCAGCTGTAGCTCCGATTCAACCCTTAGCCTGGGAACTTCCATAGGCCACAGGTTAGGCCCTAAAAAGCAAAAAGCAAAAAAAAAAAAAAAAAATCATAGAACCTAAAATCAATAGGGGAAAAAAGGATTGTTAAATGGGGCAGGTGGGGTTTTCATGAGAGCAGCACAATGGGAGGCACTGTCAATGCAGAAAGGATATAAGTACGCATATCGACTCTGTGATTTCAGAAGGAGAACAATTCCAGACCTTGACAAGGTCCCCAAATTAGCCATGGAGGGTGACTAAACAATACGAGTTTGACCATGGAAGATCAGGGACATAAGCTGCAAAGGCGATGGATGCTGAAGTATCAGAGTAGAAAGGAAGACCATGAGTCAAAGGTCTTCAGTGAATGAAGCAAGAGACAAGGAGAAAAGATGCTGTGAGTAAAATTAGTAAGAATTTTTAACTAGAAAACAAAGAAAAAATGCTACAGACCCTATCTCCTGAGCTTGGAATGTGGAAGAACTGAAATTCCCACATAGAGCCTTTAGGGATAGACAAATTTCAGTAAAAACGTGGAGGTAGGGGTAAGGTTCAGAGACTCAGCTGAAGATGTAGTGTTTTCATAGCCGGAGGGCACAGTGAAAAGACCTAAAAAACCCTAGAGTACTGGAAGGTTGAGTCAACCAAGGAGAAGCAAAAGCACTTAGAAAGTAAGAATACAAGAAGCAAAAAAAAAAAAAAAAAAGGCCTTAAGGGCTCAAACCACAGGCAATATCCAAGAGATATGAAGGTGTAATTAGCTTACAGCCTGCCAACATGCTGCCAAAAGAACGAGTCCCAACAGCTCCCAGATGAAATTTAGCGTTCTTGATAGAAACTCAACATCAACTGTATTGCTTCAGGGAGGGTACTAGTCAATGTGAGCAGGCCAGTGAGATTTAGGAGTCATAGCAACAGTATAGACAGAGATGAGCCTGAAAAAGTCAGCCATTCACCCTTTCCCCATCTGCAAATTTTCCTTCTTCAGTCCTCTGCTGTCTCTCTGTCCATTCACCTCAACCTCAAAAGCCACAATTAAACTATTATCAGGGTATTCTGACTTTCTATGCTGCTTCCATTTCTAGCTCTTCTGAAGGTCAGTTTCTCATCCACAGAACCCTATTTCTGAGTTTGTCTTCTGTAGGGCACCTTGCCAGAATTTTAGGAGGAAAAGTACTTTTATAAAAATCAGCAAAGACAGTTCTTCTCTATTTGTCAACTATTGTGATCTCTGTCAAGCAAGAGGAATATGGCTCCTGGGACTAAATTCCCACTACAACGCTCATAGCAGTCAGTAATGTTGTAACAGGGAAGAACAAATCTGTTCCTTTTCCTCGAACTTTGTGCTCTGTTGCCTGTGCCTAGTCATGCTGGCACCTACCTTTTGTAAGAAGATAGTGCCCACAGTCTGAAATATACAGAATAGCCTATTCTCAAGGCTCTGAACTTTAAATGTATAACAGTTTCCCATTCATATAGAGATAAAAAGTTGCAGAACAGAGAAAAACATTTGTTTTATTGGATGTTTACAAGAACATCATGACCTGACCTATGTGGACAGCTGTAAGAACAAAGGATACCTACACTAAGAAATCTGCAAAAACCACACACCTCTCCCTCCCTCTGGCTTTAAAAATGCTTTATTAAAACCATTCCAGGAGTTCAGGGTTTCAGAGGTATGAACCACAGGTCTCCTCGCATGGCTCTGCAATAAACCATTCTCTGCTCCAAACGCTGACATTTAAGTTTGGTCTCACGGTATCAGGTACATGAATTTGCATTCAGTAATAATGTCAGCAACCAGACAGCCACTGAGATATAACCCCTCTCCTCACTGTTCAGTTCAAAAACCTGACAAGAATCAATAGATTTTTTTAAATATTTGGAATTAGGAATTAATTTTAGATTAGACATTTTAGACCATTGGCTCTTTCAAGTTTCAGAAAGGCACTTTATCACTCCTGTTATTTGTCTCCTTGAAAGACTGCCTTATGCACTTACTTACATCTTACAAGTATGGAAGTCCATTTTAAGAGACGTAATCTGGGAACAGAAACTGTTTACCTCAGTTAATCAAATACCAAAGACCACATGGAGAACAGAAATTGACTTGCTGATATTTTGGTTCCCTCAGTGTCAAGGTCAGTTGCACTAATGAACTTATGTTTTCTTTGACAGTTTCAGGCTTTTTTTTTTTTTTCGCTGAAATGATTTTGTTAGACATGAACCAAATGCTTGCTTAAGGACTTTATGCCCAAATTTGTGCGGATTCCAAGGGAATCTCTTATGAGAAGATATTTTATTTGCCCTTAAAATATGTTGTATAAGTTTATGCAGCTGAGTTCTGACTTATGTTTTTATTTGTCACCACTAATTTTTTTACCTTTGGCTTTTGAAACTATAGCATGTGTGGAAGGAAGGAGCGCTGGTGTGAGTTACACATGCTCCTTTTGAGGTGGTATGGCAACTTTTTATCATTGAAGGGCACATTGTGAGGTTGAGAAAATAGAATATACCACTTAGAGTCCAGAATACAGTGTTGTTTTCTCTGCTCATGACTGTTTCTCGTTGTGAACTTGGACTCATCCTCATTGTTCTCATTTACTCAGTCAACAAATATTTATTGAACATCTGCTGTGGGCCAGGCATTGTTCTAGGCACCGGAGAGACAGGGAAAGCCAAGACCTCAGTTCCTGTTCAAGTAAAGAGAAATAGAAAACTTGTGAGAAAAAGCTTATTTCAGATGATGAGAAGTCCAAGAAGAAAATGAAACAGGGCAATGAGAGGGCAGTCAAGGAAATTCTCTCTGAGGAGACTTTTGAGCTGAGACTGGAATGACAAAAAGAACCAACCTTTCAAAAATGTCAAGAATGAGTTTCCCAGGAAATGGGCAAGCTTGAATGTGAGAATGAACTTGACACATTCAAGGCCTTGAAGAAGGCCAGGAACACAGAGAGGAAGGATCACATGTTAATCAGGTGGAGAAACTATGAATTGAAATGGGGCAAGAGGGGAAGCAAGAGGGCCAATTAGGAGGCTCTAGGGGCTTGTTCAGGAAGTAAAATGGTGGCTTGAACTTGGGGAAAGTAATGGAGATGGAGAGAAGGGGACAAATTTGGAGAAAAACCAGATAGGACTTACTGTTGGACTAGATGTGAGGAATGAGAATAGGATGAAGTGACTGCTTTTTTGTTTTTGTTTTTGTTTTTGTTTTTTCTTTTGTCTGATCTGTTTGGTAGATGGTAGTACTTTTCATTGAAATGGGGAAAGTGAGGGTAGGGGCACATTCTGGAAGGTGCAAGAAAATAAAAAACTTGTTTTTCAAACATGTGAAGTTTGAGATTTCTATTAGATTTCCAAGTGAGATGTTGAAGGAACTGAAAACTCTTCAACACCAAGTATGGCTATGATCAAGGAATAGATTAGAAGCCTATCCATATATAGATGGTAAGTGAAGCCATGAGATTAGATGAAATCGAGTGTGAGAGAGTAAATAGAAACAAAAGGAAAGGTGGTCCAAGGATCAAGCCCCAAGGTTCTCATGTTGCCTTTCTGGAAACTAGAATTTTAAAAATTACATATTTTGTCAACACTTTCACAAAGAGTTATGCAAGCACAGAGTTAGAGTTACAACAGATAGCTTAGAAAAGAAAGAATCCTATGACATTTGGTTGACAATTCAAGCATGTGGTATTTGTGAAAATACATAGCTATATATGGACCAGTTCCCCTAAAAACAAATCACGATGCTGCTTTATTACCACACCTTGACCTTCATCTAATCACAACCAGATCTGGAAAAAAACAAGTTTCTTTGTTTCTTGTTCTTGGTTTCTTTGAACACTAGAGGGAGATATTATACACCTGCAAATCATAGAGAAAAAAACAAGACATTTTCCCCCCTATAACAAGTAGTCTTTTACCAGAGGATCATAGAATATTTAAAATTAATACTTTATCAATCTTCAAGAAATTAGTCACATGCTAACAAATAAATTACACGTTTGGAAAGTAACCTGATTTCTTTGTTGAACCAGGTTTTACTAAAAGGCTATTTCATATATGCTTATGATATGCTATATTTTCAGGTGATACTTGAATCATTTTTCTTCTGGGCAATGTGAAGAAATAAAAAAATCTGTCCATTTTTATTTGGAAAAATATCAGTTGTTCCTCCCCAGGAATTCTGGTAATATGCTCACTGTAAGCCAAAGAGTCAAAAGCTTTGACTCTCGACCTTATGTCTGTGGACTTTGGGAACTTGCTGTACTTCATCATGTTCAGCATTTTTCAGGTGCCTTAAAGGTCACTGGCACCAACTTCGTTCTGGACTTTTTATTTGCTCAATAAAATGCTCTTAGACTTTGCTAGGTAATCGCATAGATATGCAGTGTTTTCATGATTGCTTGGGGCAGCTAGAAAACTTTCTCTTTATTTACTTTGGTAAATCTTTCCAAAGAACATACTGTAAAGTGTCCTCGTTTCCTGATCAAAGGTTGAGTATAAGCCTGATCCAGCAATTCTTAGCTTGCCAAATACTTTATTTGACCTCATAACTAATTTAATAAGTCCTCTTTTCTGTAACTTCAACACTAAAATGCTTCTGGTAGTTGAAGGGGGAAAGATACAATTTCTATCTCTAGGGAAGGAGTGTAGTGTAGTAAAAGAGGCTGTTTTCTGGAATCAAAGCTAGTATGAATTGTGACTTTGGATGGATGTTAACTAAACATACTGTGGTGATCATGTCACAATATAAACATATACCAAATCATTCTGTTGTACAACTTAAACTAATACAGTATTATATGAAAATTGTATCTAAAAAAAAATACAGACTTAGTCTGTACTGGTTGAAGGCTAGCAAATTACTTTGCATTCCTGAAGTACTATTTTCTTTTCTCTAAATTGGAATCACAGCCTTTTAGAATGGTTGTGGGGCCTGATTCAGATACTCCAAGGAAAGCTTAGCTCTTAGTAAAAAGCGGGCATTGCAGCTTCCTTGGGCCTTCCTCTTTCCTTTTATGTGAAAGGATTTCTAAAATAACCCTATAAATCACTTGTTCATAGATATGTGCTATGACGTATCTGTCAAGTGCTGGTGACATGTACAGAATGTGACCTGGGCCCCATGGCAGCTGCATTGCCCTGTGCTCTACATGACCAGGACAGATATAGGACCTTTCCAAGTGATCAGCCACTCATAAGTATGGGCTTGTAGACTAGAAGAGGGGTGGGGTGGCACTGAAAATCTGGGGCAGATGGCTAGTCCTGAAAGGAATGACTTGTCCCTTCCTTCCCGCAAAGGTAGATTCCACCCCCTCACCCACATAAAGGTCCAGTTCAAATCCTCCTTTTTTGCAAGAGGTATTCCCACTTCTCCAAACACCTAAAACACTTACCCAGTTCACCCATCTGGCCACTCATGCCTTGTATTGATGCTTAATCATTCCATCTACATGTGTCTCCCAAACCAGGTAGGTTCTTACAAGGCATGGTTGCTACTATGTCTTATTTCATAGTGCTTCATCTTAACACGTTTCACAGTGTCCTAGGTGAAGCAGGCTGTATTTGGATGTATTTCCTTGTCAGCTTTCCTTCAACTTACTTTGTGGCATGCAGTTTGACAACTCATAAAGAGTAACTGTGGAGGTACAGTTTATTTTTATTTATATATTTATTTATTGTCTTTTTTTTAGGGTGGCACCGTGGCATATGGAAGTTCCCGGGTTAGAGGTCGAGTCAGAGCTACAGCTGCCAGTCTCTGCCACAGCCACAGCAACGCCAGATCCGAGCTGTGTCTGTGACCTACTCTGCAGCGCAGGGCAACATCGGATCCTTTAACCCACTGAGCAAAGCCAGGGATTGAACCTGCATCCTCATGGATTCTAGCCAGGTTCTTAACCTGCTGAGCCACAGTGGAAACTCCCTACTGCCACTTTTTAAATTTAGCTGAACATCTAGGTAATTGTATGTCTTCAAATTATTATCTTTTGTTTGATTCATTTTCTTTTGTTTTGGTCCCCAGTGTATCCAGTATACACACTGAAAGCAAAAAAAAAAAAAAAACTAAAATACTTCAGAATGACTCCATATTGGGTTTGGTGTCATCAAACTCTATTTCAGAAGACTATCTTTCAATTCCTTTCTTTTTATTGATCCAGCCTTATTTCCTATATTGTGTGACATGGAACTTCTCTATATTGTGTGACACAGAACTTCTACTCAGATTGTTATCCTCCACATTCTGACTAGGTTTACTTTTCCTATGTATCTTTCTTTAACTCTATTCCAATCTTACAATTTATTAACTTTTATTGTTTGCAGTGATGCTATTCTCTCTTCTACATTTCTAGTTCTACTTACTTATTCTTTAAGTCTCAGTTCAAAGACCACTTCCTCTATAAAGTTTTCCCCGGCCCCCCCAGGACTGGTATCCTATACCTGGCATAGTTCTGGATGTGCAGTTGAACAGGTGCAAAGACATTCTAGTTGTTCTATATTTTGGAGAAGAATGACCTCAATGAAGTTAATTGCCTTTTCAGATCCAAAGGATATATACATAAATTAACTGGAGAAGGTGATGTTTTTCTCAGTTAAGATTGGTATTACTCGTAGAAGCAATAAATAGAAATCAATTCTTAGAGTTATTCTATTTTCAGTGAAATCAAGCAATAGCTTATCACTACAATCTAGGAAGTGCTTATCGATATAGTGTATATAATAATCACTATTTTTGCTCTTACAATTTTTTCTCTAATTACAAAAATAACAAATTGATACCATAATGGTGAATATATATAATCATTAATTTGTCAAAACTCATAGAACGCACAGCACAGAGTGAACTGTAATAAACTATAGACATTAGTTAAAAATAATGTATCATTTGCTCATCATTGAAGCAAATGTGCCAGACTAATACTAATACTAATAATAGGGGAAACTGGGGTAGGGGAGTTTAGACAGGCATATAGGTGCTCTCTGTACTTCCCACTCAATTTTTCTGTAAACCTAAAACTACCCCAAAAAATCAAGTCAATGAAAAAAATAACGCTTTCTGTAGGAAACGCACCATGTCAGGTAAAAAAGCACAAGAAAAAATTAAAAACATCTTTAAGCCTACTAATCTATCATTGCCAGTGTTTTGGTCACCCTTCAGTCTATCATTCATTCTGTCTATTATCTAGCTATCTATCCATTCATCATCCATCATCTATCTATTACTGGATGGTACTTTATACCCATAATTATGTCACTTGTTTTTAAAATATTTAATCATATATTATAAGCATTTCCCTGTCATTAAATATTCTTCTCCAATAAAATATTTAGTAATCCTGATATAAACCTCTTTATCTTAAAGCAATATTTCTAAGTATCCCAAGTTTCCCATCAGCTTTCACTTTGTAGCCTGAATAAACGCATTTCCTTTATCACTTTCTAAATCTGCATTATTGTTTTCTTCTTGGTATTCATATCTGAGTTCTTGATAGCCCTTTCTCAGGAAGTTCCGAAGTGAGTTATTTATAAGACTTCGCAATTTTCTATATAATAGTCTCTTTACACAGAAGCATCTCTCTTTTTCTTGTACTGTTTCTCTTCTGAACACATCAGATCATTACCTAAGATTAGTTTTAGTTAATAAAGCAGCATGCATACTGTTATATAGCACATTGATGACTAATTAGAACATGTATTAAAGTATTTCAACAAATCTACTTTTCTACTATATGATGTGGTCCTAGCTTACAATTTGGGTTTATTTAAGCCAGAAACTTGGAGATGGAGGCTGGTTGGAAGTAGCACCATCCAGAGTTTCTCTGTATTAGAGCAACATTTAGAATCTCTGAATTAATGCAAATGGATTGAAGTAGTCCAAGTGATGGGCCAAAGATGTCCATTGATTTTGGCTTGCATTGTTCCTGAGAAATCAGCAATTGTTTTTAACATTGTTTACCTGTATGTAATGCGCCTTTCCTATGACTGCTTTTAAGATTTTCTTTTTCATAGATTTTCATCAATTTGATTATGAAACGTGTTTTGATATGGTTTTGTGTTTATCTTGCTTCATTTTTCACCAGTTTCCTTGGGTTATATTTTTTATACAAATTGGACAATATTTAACAGTAATTCTTCAAATATCTCTCTATGCCATCTCCCTCAGATAATCCAATTTTATATATATTCTAAATTTATATAAAATGTGTGTGTGTGTGTGTATATATACCCCGAGGCTCCATCCACTTTTTTTCCAGTTTTTGCTTTCTGTACTTCAGGTTTTTTTTTCATTATAGCTGGTTTACAGTTTTCTGTCAATTTTTCAACTGTACAGTGTGGTGACCTGCTTACACATACATATATAGATTCATCACAAGTGATTAGACATAGTTCCTAGTGCTATACAGCAGGATCTCCTTGCTTTTACATCCCAAAGGCAATAGTACACAGCTATTAACCCCAGACTCCCATACCATCCCACTCCCTCTACCACCCTCTTGGCAACCACAAGTCTGTTCTCCAAGCTTGTGATTTTCTTTTCTGTAGAAAGGTTCATTTGTGCAGTCTATTAGATTCCAGATATAAGCGATATCATATGGTATTTGTCTTTCTCTTTCTGACTTACTTCACTCAGTATGAGGGTCTCTAATTCCATCCATGTTGCTGCAAATGGCATTATTTTATTCTTTTTTATGGCTGAGTAGTATTCCATCATGTATATATACACCACATCTTCCTAATCCAATCATCTGTTGATGGACATTTGGGTTATTTCCACGTCTTGGCTATTGTGAATAATGCTGCAATGAACATGAGTGTGCAAGTGTCTTTTTCAAGGAAATTTTTGTCCGGATATATGCCCAAGAGTGGGGTGGCTGGGTAATATGGTAGTTCTGTGTGTAGTTTTCTAAGGTACTGCCATACTGTTTTTAATAGTGGTTGTACCAATTTACATTCCCACCAGCAATGCAGGAGGGCTCCTTTTCTCCACACTCCCTCCAGCATTTGTGGTTTGTGGACTTATTAATGATGGCCATTCTGACTGGTATGAAGTGGTATTTGATTTGCATTTTTCTAATCATCAGTGATGTTGAGCATTTTTTCATGTGCTTGTTGGTCATCTGCATATCTTCTTTGGAGCAATGTCTATTCAGGTCCTTTGCCCATTTTTCAGTTGGATTGTTGGCTTTTTTGCTGTTGAGTTGTATAAGTTATTTGTATATTTTAGAGATTAAGCCCTTGTCAGTTGCATCATTTGACATTTATTTTCTCCCATTCTGTAAGTTGTCTTTTAGTTTTCTTTTTGGTTTCCTTTGTCATGCAAAAGTTTGTCAGCTTGATTAGGTCCCATTGGTTTATCTTTGCTTTTATTTCTGTTGCTTTGGGAGACAAACCTGAGAAAACATTTGTAAGGCTGATGTCAGAGAATGTTTTGCCAATGTTCTGTTCCAGGAGTTTAATCTGAGCTTCAGTTTTGATAGTTCCTGTGTCCTGTCTTCATGTCTCTTTTTTCTTTTTACAGTGTTAAACCTGTCTTGTGATAATTTCATTTTATATGTTTTATTTTTCAGTTCTTGAATTTCTATTTGATTCCTTTTTTAAAGATTCCATTCCTCTGTTGACAGTCTCTGGTTGTTACCTTAACATATTTGTGCTTTCCTTTTAATCCTTGAATATATTTATAGTAGTGGTGCTAAGGTCCCATATACTAATTTCATCAACACAGTTATTTCTAGTTCTATTTATAATCGTCGATTTTTTTCTCTGACTAGCTATTTGAGATTTGCATACTTGGCAGTTAGTACAACCACCACATTGGGTCCTTGGTCTGTGGGGTAAGAGCTATCATATTAGGAAGGTCAAATGGAAGCCTCTGGAACTTCCCTCCACCCCCAGCAAAGAAAGCATATCAAAACAAGCATCACATCCTGGGATGGGGAGGTGGTCTGGGAGCAAATGGCATAAATTAGGGCTATCCCTAATTATCCAATGGAGGGAAATTTTGCCAGGGTTCACAGCAATAGTTCCATTGAATTATAATCTATGGCTTCTGCTTTGATACTTTTGAAAAAATAAAACCACTGAGATTCAAAATAGGGCACACATACAACTGCAACAAATATTAGAAAAAGAAAACGTTATGAATAGCATATGTCTACTTGTTTAAATAAATGATATGGACAAATCCCTATAAAAATATAACTTGCAAAAACAGACTCAAGAAATAGAAAACCTGAATGATCTTGTAATCACCATTGTGATTGAATAGTAATTAAAATACTTCTCAAAAGCATCACAGAATGTTCCATAGGTGAATTCAATGAAACACATAAGGAACATGGTTCTAATCTTAAGCAGACTCTTCCCAAGATTAGGAAATGAAAGAAATATCCCCAACTAAATAAGCTAATTAAATTAGACAATAACAGTGTTGACCAAGGACAACTATAGGCCATTCTCACTGTGGGGAAACCCTAAACAAAATATTAGTAGGCCAAATAGAATTGTATGTAAAATATAAGACTGTTGGAAAGGTTTAACATTAGAAAAATCTGTTAATATAATTTACGTCATGGTGGTGTAATAAAAAATGTACTTTGTCTTTGCCCCATGTTTTGGCAGAGAGCTCCTAAAACCTTGGAGTTTCTTGAGGGACAGGAGTGTCTTTTATTGTTCATAATGAGCCCCTTTCTATCAGACCTTCAGGATGGGAGCTGGTCACCAGGAAGAGCAAGCACAGGCCCAGAAGCTCAGAACATTCAGTAATACCTTCCTACTTTTGAGGAGGGGAGAACTGGGGTCTCAAGATTGATGATCTCATTGACCACTGGTGATTGAATAATCATGCCTATTTAAAGAAGGCTTGATAAAATCTTCTTAATTAGCAAGGTTCGAGAAGCTTCCCATAGGTGAACACTTCAGTGCTCTGGGATGCTGGTGTGCCTGGAGAAGGCATGGGAGCTCTGTGTCCACCCTCCTCTATCTCCTAGTAGCTTGCCCTGTGCATCTCTTCCACCTGTTCCTGAGTTGTATGCTTTAGAATAAAACTGTAACCAGAACTATAGAGCTTTCCTGAGATCTGTGAGTCATTCTATGGAATTATTGAACCTGAGCATAGTGGTCATGAGAAGTCTTGAATTCATATCCAGTTGGTTACAAGTAAGTGGGGGGTATGGGCCCTGTGACTTGTGACTAATGTCTGAAGTGAGAACAGTCTTGTGGCAACGAGCCCTTAACCTGTGGGGTCTGTGCTAACTCAGGGTACTGAGTGGCAGAATTGAATTGATTGGTAGAACACATAGTTGACATGAAAGAATCAGAATTGTCACTGGAAGGAATCAAACTGATTAACAGATTAAAGACAAATCATACGATTGTTTCAAAAGTAGAGTAAGGAAATTGGCGGCAGATCCTTTAAGCCTATTTGTTTAGATCCCAAATCAGGGCACACAGTGGACTGCAAATGGGTTACAGGTGAACCAAGGTGATGAAGGCTTCTGAAGGCTGGATGGACCCCTTAAACTTGTTGCTTCTCCAACTTCATTCATTTTTTCTACTGTCATGTACAAATAGTATAATTTACTACGTGTGATGTTGTGAAAAAGCAGAAATCTTTAAAAAAAGATGAGCTCTGCTCAAATGGTAACTAACTCTTTTGTCCTATCATTCCACCTCTATTCATTAGTAGACGAAATTCATTGGTTTCATTTGAGTAGTGCTTTTCTACTTAAAAATTTAAAAATTGATAACTACTAGGAATTTGCTCTTCCTTCCATGCCTGAACAAACGTGACACAAGAATCATGGGTAAGAGTGTGTTTTGCAAATGCAAACATCCCTCTGTTGGGCTGAATCAAGGCCAAGGTGGAAGGCACAGTGTTAGAAAGCCTATTTAACCACTTCCTCATACCCTCCATTGTAATTGTTTTCAGTAATCAAGCTAAAAATTTTACCTCCCTTGGTCTTACTGGTTCAGAACTTAAGTGGGAAAGAGCTAATTTGTTTATTGACTCCTTAATAGATCAATGCATATAATTTCTAAAATGAGGGGTTATTCTGAATCAAAATTGATAATGAGACAAAATGGAACCCAGGTTCTCCAACGATTTGCAAACTTTCCGCCTACTGCAATAGTTTTCATAAATGGCCCCAATGTGGCTCTCATACTAACTTATCACTGAAAAATCTTCAAGAAGACTTTCATTGACTAACTCCACTCTAAACCACCTGCCCTCCTATATTTCTGCGTAATAACACACTGTGACCAGGATCAGATGGGCCTCTTAGAGCAAAGCTCTTTGCTCTCCACTCTCCCTTTCCACTTCTTTCTTGCAATGTCAGTAGGGAATCTTCCTTTCTTAAAGGATTCCAACAATAATCTTCCCCATGAACTGAAGTCATGTTTGGTGAGTTTCCAGCCTTTTTTTTTTTCCTCTATATTTTAGTCTTCATTGGCCAGGGGCCCCTTTTAGAAATCAACACAACATGACTCTGTTCAGCAGCATGTACCTTCCAGGTGACCTTCACGTGGAACAGACTTGGAGAACTGCAGACTCATTTCAGTAACCTGGCATTAAGCAAGCTGTTTCAATTCCAGTTGGAGGGGTTTATTGAGTAGCTCTCCTGTGTCAAGGGAAGCTTCCATCTGCAATCTGAAGGAAGGAGTTTCCACTGGATGTACTTCTGCCAAGGCTTTGTCCCATAATGGCTTTACACTCCTCCAATGTGTGCACAACACACTGACACCACTGTATACCTCTACTAGCACTCACCATAGTCACTGTTTCTACACTCACAGGTAAAAAATCCTTTTTGTCACAAGATGGTGAACATTCTTACAATCAAAAAATCTTATCTCTATAGGTTGGATTTTTGGATTCTTGGTAATAATACTACATAAAGTACGCTTAAATAAGACATGATACTTAGCCAAAGATATCTAGATTTGCTCCAAAATATTTCTTGTTGGGTCAGACTTTATTAAATCTTCCCCAGGAGCTGATATTTTGGGAACAAAATATTACTGGTAAAGAGAAGCACGTGACGCTTTCCAAAGCAAAAGAGTATGTAACCAATGAAAGGATAAAATTTCAAGTCTGTTCAGTAAAGCAGCTGTTAGATGATTTACTGGAAAATTCCTCCAAAACATAGCAGAGGATTCCTACTACAAAGGAAACATTTTCCTTCAAGTCCATAATATTGAAGTTCAATATGTTATGTACTCAAAAGATCTCTCTAATAAAATCTAGGATTTTCACAATCGCCTCCACCTTAGAGTTTTGAATCTCTTGTTCCATTCCTCTGAACAGCCAAGGCACCACTGGTGTGAGGTTTGTGATGTGTGTTCCAAACTTCAAAGAACTATTTATTCCTTTTATGCAGTTTCCAGTGTCAATAACAGAGGCTTAGACTTCACTTCTCAGGCATACAGTGACTCATGCTAAACTAAGCAAATCAGATAACCTCTTGCTTTCAGTTAGAGAAATTATCTTAGACCTGCCAGCAGCACACTGTGTGGATATACAAGGCAGTGAGGACAAGTGTAGGGTGAGGGTAGGAATGAGGCAGAGAAAAATAGACTGCTTCCAGTCCCTCCCTTAGCTTTCCACATGGATGACTAACATGCAGAAGGACTTTGCCAGATACTCCAGCGCCTGAGAGTTCTGGCCAAGTTCTGGTGGAGGCCTGTAGAAGTGACGAGAGAATAAAGGCTACTCTGAGGTAGACAGCACCTGGCACCATCACTTATTGCTCCTCAGCCCAGAGCAGAGGCTCTAGGGGCACTGCCACAACCCAAAGGGCCAAGAAGCTCTTATACTTCCCCAAATTCAAACTTCCCCATGTAACATTGTCCTTGATTCTGCAAATCCACAAGACCATTTATTAGGAGTTATTAGGACCCCTTGGACTCTTTGTAATATTGTGTTGATAGGAATTTCTCATCTGGCCTCTTATTGATTTCTGTTGAATGAGGATGCCAAGGACCCATGTTGGTAACATCCCCTGACACTTGCCTCTTTTCGTATTTCACCCTCTGGCTCAAACTTCAAGGAGGACACCACCTGTACAAAGGCCACTGTTGAACTTGATGAGGGGTAATCACTTCTGGGACTTTGACCCACCGGAGAAAGGCCGAAAAGGCGGTGCAGGAAAGAGACTCAATGATAAAAGCCACAATCAGGACAAGAGGTGGCCCCGAGGCAGTCTGGGATCTGGAACCCTAGGCTGCAGTGCTTACACCTGGACAAAACATCTCCTCGAGCAACAGAACACAAAGAAACTATAAGGGAATAAAAATAACCACATGCATGCACAGCTGGGGAAAATTATGAACAAGATACAAAAAGACCAAAAACCCAACTGTCACTTTTGCATGGTACTATACACAATCCCGCACATGGCACCATTGTGGGTGGGCCAATTGCCTAAGTCACCCCTCCAGCCTTAACCCTTGGCACACCCCTACCTTCACCCCATTTAACGGACCAGCTCTCGCCCCCTCATGGAGCAAGCAAGAGCACCTGTTACTTGATCTCACTCCCTCATTCTATGCATTATGGTATGAGTCCCAGTAAAGCCTTGCCTGAATTTCTTGTCTGGCCTCTTATTGATTTCTGTTGAATGAGGATGCCAAGGACCCAGGTTGGTAACATCCCCTGACACTTGCCTCTTTTCATATTTCAAACGTATCAACTAATTCCAGTCCACCTTTCTCTGGATGTGCCCGAGGCATGGGCTAGGCCACTGGAGCAGAAGTCTTCCCCAGCAGACAGCCATTTGTCTAGTTACTGATTAAGTGACTCTGAACCTTGTTTGGATGTTCAGACAGTAAGAAAGGGCACAGCTTCAATATGTGCCTCTAGTGATTGAACCTCCAGGCTAAACACTCCTACTTTGCTTAAGAGATGAACATGGAAATGGTCCCATGGCAACAGGCACGTTGATGCAGGTATGGTTTGTTCATTAACTCTGACACATGAGTCAAGTGTCTGGAGTTGTATTCTGACCTGAGCCAATGTCATGAGAGCAGGAGAACTGGGCTATCTGAGCACAGACTCTGGCTTGGCCTCCCGGGGCTACAAGCAGTCAAGGTTTGAATCCCTGTATCAGTGACTCAACTCTGCTTCTGTTCTGGGAAGATAAATCTGGTGCCATGTGCTTTACTCTTGGTGAAATAGGTTATTTGGGGAAAGATGTAGAAAGTAACTTCAAAAAAATTCCAGTCAATATGAAAAGTCCTTATCAGAAAAGGTGCATGTTTGGGCCATGACAAGAATGTCTTCCCTCCTTGTGAAAAAACATTATCTTCAAAGTTGCCGAGAACTGTTTACGGCGTGGACCCTGTGTGTCACACTGATAAGGGGGGAGGCAAACACTATATCAATGACGCTCTGCTGGGCTTTGGGGACAGCATGCCCCCTGCCTCATGCGCTGCCACCGCAGTACCAGCCAAGGAGCGGCTGTGAAGTCTGCTCTGATCACAACAATGAATGGTCCTAGGGCCTATAAGTTCCATGTGCCAAGAGATACCCAGGGTTCAGCTGGGGAGTTGTTTGTCATAAATGTGTCAGATAGCTTCCCTTCTGCACTGTGTGGGGGTGCACGTCCCAGGCAGGAGCCCCATGGTTCTCATCTCCTTGTGCCTACAGACCTCTGGCCTCAATCAGGGATCAGGAAGCAATGTGCTCACAGCAGTTAGCCTCAGGCCCAGGGATGATTCATGACCAGCCAGTCTCCTTGACCAGTGATAGGTGTAGAGATCACATTAAAAAAAGAAGAAAAAGAAAGGAAAAGAAAAAGAAAGAAACACTGTTACAGGCTTTGAAATAGGCTTTCCTCCCTAATAAAAGGAACCTTGACAAAACTGAGCCACTGAATTAACCCATCCTGCAACCCTACTTCTGAACTTCCTGTCTGGGGAGAGGATATACTTAAGATTTAAATCCCCTTGGATATGGTGGAAATTGCAACAAAAAGCATCCTTACTGGGTCACTATGCTGTACAGTAGAAACTGACAGAACACTGTAAATCAACTATACTTAAGTAAAAAAAAAATTTGTAAAGCATCCTTACTGGTTTTCTGTGGTAGGAACCTGAATTTACTTTTCATCTCTGGAAGAGTGTTACAAAGCCACAGGCTATCAGCTCCTATGCAAGCAGAGAAAATAAACATGGGAAGCTGTGTGAATTGAGGCAACTGTAGTTGAATTTGCTCATCTGTAAAATGGGTTTAGCAGTAGTAACAATAGGATGATTAGTTAGTACAGATAAATCTCTTAAAATAGAGCACAGTGCAGAGACTCAATTTAAATGTCAAACCAAGAAGAGGTTATAGCTGAGACTGGTAATGTATAAACAAGACAAGAATTGCAGTTTAACAATCTTCATCAAGCTCATTCCCTTCACAAGCATATATGGGTGACGTGGCTGTGACAGCAGTCCTGCTCCCCAGAACCTGTGGCTGTGTTCCCTTAAATGGCAAAAGCAACTCTGTAGAGGTGATTAAGAAAGAGATCTGGAGGTGGGGAAATTATCCTGGATTATCCCAGGGAGGTCCAAAGCTCTTGCAAGATGGTAGAGGGGACCAGAGTCAGTAGAGGGAGGTGTGCTGATGAGAGCAAGCGATGGGATGCGAGGAAGGAGTTACCACCAAGGAATACAGGCAGCCTCTAGAAGCTAAAAAAGGCAAAGAATCGAATTCTCCCCTTAATTTCCAGAAGGAACTCAGCTCTGCCAATAGTTTGAATTTAGACGTCTCATCTCCTGAACTATAAGAGAAAAAAAACTGTTGTTTTAAGCCAAAGTTTGTGGGAATTTGTTACACCAGCAATAAGAAACTAATATTTCTGGCTAAACAGGTGAGACGTGTCCCTAGCCTATCTTCATTTGGATGTTTCTGCTGCAAGTGACTGAAGCCTCAACTCAACATGGCTTAAGGGATCTCTTATCTTATACATCAGAAACAGTAACAGAGCTGAGGTGCTATAGGTTGGTTCATTCAAGAGCTCAATATCATCACTTCTTTTTCCCCCAAATTCCTGCTCTGCCATTCTCAGCATGAAGGTTTATCTCTTCACTTTTGGTCCACTCGTGGTCAAAAACAGTTGTTGGGGTTTTAATGACTATATCCTTACACATGAATGTCCAAAGTGTGAAAAATAAAATCACTTCTTTTATGTGTCACTTTTCATGTGTCACTTTTTAGGTACCAGAATAGTTTCCCAGAAGTTCTCAAGAAAACTTTGCCTCTTTTTCCATTAGCAACAATTGCATGATTCAATTTCTAAATCAATCAGTGGGGAGGAGTACAAAATTAAGATTCAGCTCCCGGACAGCAGAAGGGTCAGGCCCTGCTGAAGTGCTCTGTAGCCTGCTTTCTAGGCTGTACTAGTGAGAAGGAAGAGAGCCATTAGATGGTGTGTAGCAAACATACATATTTCCTCCTCAAGGTCCTGTTTGAATAGACCACTGTATCGTGGAGAAAAATCTTCCAAAATAGACAAAGGCTGTCCTTTTGGTAAAGTGTACAAAGTCCATAACCCTCACTGTTTTTGCTCAAAATCTGCCGACCTGGAAGTACATTCATTTATTTAATATTTTTCTTTGATTAGAGTAACTCCTAAATAAATGACTATTGAATCAAGGGTCAATAATTGTTTTTTCATGCCTCCAAAGTCATTATTTTCTTATCGCTTGGTTCTCAACAGTTGCGCAGGTATTTAGAATCTGTTGGAGATCTCATTAGCATAGTTATTTGTGTTGGGTTGAATAAAAATAAAAACACTAACTCTTATATAACATTTTCTCTGAGCCTGTCCTTATACCAAGGACTTTATGTAACCCATTTAACTTCAGCTATATGAACTAGTACAGTTTTTAATCTCCATTTTATAGATGAAGAAATTCAGTCACAGAGAGGGAAACAATTGCCCCATAACGTCCTCCTTGAATAAGGTTAAGCCAAGGCAAAGAGTGGTGGTCTAATGACATTTTAAAAGGAAATAAAAACAATTTAGAAAAAATGGCTTCATATGAGATAAACTACAGGAGAATTTTTATATTATTTTCAATGGTATTCTTTTTGGTGTAAAATTAAACAATACAAACAGCAGTCAAACATAAATTAAGCAGTGGATGAAAACACAGGAAAAAATTAAAAGTACATTTGTGGGAAAGATAGGAACAGAAAAACTTTGTAAACTGTGATCCAACAGTCATAAACCAGTGAAAAAACTTGGGATATCAAAGAGTTGATTTAGAAGCAAGATCATTCAGCATTCCCTAGCTGGAGACCAATATTTTGAATGGCTTTTATGTGTTTGTAGAATCATTTTGACTTTTCTCTGAACAATCATCTTCTTTTAAAAACATGCATGAGATGCTGTGCTACAGACATTCTAGACAAAAAAGAAAGGCTTATGTTTTGGCTACTGGGCTTTTCTAATCACTATTTATCCACTTCACTGTTACTGGCTTTGATTATAATGGGCCTAAATTATTTCATTAGTTCTTACATACAGATATAGACAGTAATAAACTTCATGTTAAATTCATTATGATTCCCTTCAGGAGAGATGGTGCTTGCAATTGCTAGCACCTCCGTTATGCTTGGTTGGTTGGCACTGCAGTGGAGATTGAGATGTTTTCTATTATTTATTTATTTACTTACTTATTTTTTATCTTTTTAGGCATATGGAAGTTCCTATGCTAGCGGTTGAATTAGAGCTGCAGGTGCCAGCCTATGCCGCAGCCACTGCCACATGGGATCTTAGCTGCATCTGTGACTTACATCACAGCTCATGGCAACACCAGATCCTTAACCCACTGAGTGGGGCCAGGGATCAAACCCACATCCTCATGGATATTAGTTGGGTTCATTACCACTGAGTTGCAATGGGAAGTCCCAGGTGCTTTTTAAATAATCTGTAGAACAGTAGGAATTTCTACACCAAAGCAACAAAAATTCCATCATCTGAATTGTTTTAGAGTTGGCAGTGCAGGGTGAATGCAGTTAGGTGGTTATTTAAAGATGGGACATTGTAGATTTCATTATGCAAAGTAAACCAAAGAGTGCCTTCAAGAATGCAAAATTCTGAAATACATAAAGGGAAGTGGGAAGCTAATTTACCGTAAATGCAAAACATGAAACTCAAAAATACTCCAAACAAAACAATTTGCGTTGTGGCAGTATGCTGATTCAATTCTGGCTCTACTTTGTTCAAATGTCCAGAAATAAAAATAGAAAATGTTGTTCATTTACCTGGATGATACTAACAGTCATATATTTGACCTAGTACAGGAACAATAGTAATGATCTATGTTTTCCTCTTTTAATACTTGATATTTAAAGTTGTTCTAGTTTCAACTAGAAACCACTAGAGATTGTTCTTGTTCTCAAACTAGAGTTTGGTTCTCAGAACCATCATGAGGGTAGATGCAAGGGCATGGCTTTCCTGGGCTTGGATGCCCAAGGATGCTCGGAAGGTGGGCTAGGACAACACCTTGAGCAGGGCTCTGAGGGCCACGACCACTTAGATTTATATCCAGTTTTCACCGCATATTAGCTTTGTGACCAGAGAAAGTTAATGGGATTCTCTGTGCTTCATTACTTATGCTTGTAAAATTGTAAAATAGTAGAACCTTCCTCACAGAGCTATGGTATGTGTTGCGAATTAATTCACATAAAGCACTTAGAACACTGCCTGGCACATTAATGTCAACTATTATAATTCCGGGTATATTTTCCCAGTATGTAATCTTCTCTCTCTCTGGAAAAATAGCCTCTATAATATTAATAAATCTACTTTTATGATGCTAAATGGAGGCTTAAAAAATGCATAAGTTGGCTTTCTTTTGCAGTTGGAAGAACATAATTCTAGGACTGGTAGATAGAGTTCAGGTTTTGGCTTTGTCACTAACCATACAACTTTGGATAAATCTCGCTGCTATCAGCCTCTGTCTTCTCACCTGATAGCAGAGGTGATGACCTCAGGCTCACTTTCCTGCATGCTTTATTCTGGCGTGCTTTGGCAGCTTTGTGCTTTCATTCCACAATCCACACTTGGTGAGCAACTGCTCTGGGCCACACATGCTCAGTGTGGGTTGGGCGACATGCAAAGTCCTCTACCTTGAGAAATTCTGGGTGGAAGAACTGCAAGCCTGACTGAAGGGTGCACCCTTGCACGAGACCACAGGGCTGGGGAAGGACCAGAAGCCAATATTCCCATTTCAAAGAACAAGTTTCAAATTCTGGAAGGTACACCAACCATGCATAGGAGAATAATAGCTGGCATCTCGGCCAATCTCTTTCAGAAACAGAAATGTTCCTTTCTTTTCCCCCCCTGCCTTGGAACATATGTACATTTCCATGGGACTTTCTACCTATAATTGCCCCCATCTGAAATATTTGTTTGCATTTGTTTTGGATTCTTTAAGATTCCACAAAATTTTAACGCAGTTTCTCAGCACAGAACATTTGCGTTTGTTTGGCAGAAATTTTCTCACTGTTCATGTGCAATTATTAAGTTAGTGAGATGGAAAATAATGATATTACTACTGTTTCATGCTTATCACCCTTGACACTTTCCATAAATAGAAACTTTGTTGGCTGAAAGCCTGTTTAGTACTATCCAAGGTCAAAGACAGATTTGGTATGCCAGTCTCCTTGGAGAGAAGAATGTGGGTCTCTAATTCAATTATAGATGGAACTGAATTTAATAGTCCCAGACTATTTGCCAATAATATTTTTGTAGCCACAAATAACCTGGTGACTCAGCACTTTAGTTTTGAGTCAGGTCAGGAAAAGGTCTACTTTGTTTGGGTCTGATTAGTCATTCATTTACACATTTCCTCAGAATTTCATTAAGTGTCTACCATGTGTATGTCCACCCAGAGCACAAAAATCCACCAGGCTGACCAAAGTCTTTGCAAGGTGTCAAATTTTAAGGTTTGACCACTTCAAACCCAAAATTGTACACCTGTGGCATCTACATAAAGAGAGCATACTCCAAATAATAAAGATTTTTGTTAACCTATCATCGTGATATTTGATGTTGCTCAGACAGAACCAAAACATTTTTTTTAATCTTGCTTCTTCTTAAAATGTAATAAAAAGAAAAATATAAGTGGCTGATAAACTATGAAAATATGCTTGGCCTCATCATAATACATGAAAAACAAAATATCTCTTTAAAATTTGTAATTACCTGAAAATTGATAATACCCAATGCTGGCAAGGGTGGAATAACAGGCACTCTCACTTTGCTGTTGAGCCTTAAAATATTAGTATAATTTTTCCAGAAGGTGATAAAACCTAATATTTTATGTGTTCTTTGACCTTGAAATTCTACTTTTCAGAAATGATCTTAAAGGAAATAATTATCAATGTACACAAAGAATTGCTTTCAAGGAGAGTTACTGTATTGAATAGTATTTGATAATGAATAGTTGAAAAAATTCAATGTCAAAAAATACAGCGTTAGTTAAATAAAAGCTACTATATCCATATATTGATATAGCATATAGCCATTAAA
The DNA here is from genome assembly GCA_004024745.2 of Catagonus wagneri. Classification (NCBI taxonomy): domain Eukaryota; kingdom Metazoa; phylum Chordata; class Mammalia; order Artiodactyla; family Tayassuidae; genus Catagonus; species Catagonus wagneri. Next base: position 6,739,167 of record PVHT020000143.1, read on the forward strand.
TATAATGTTATAATATTTTGTGTCAAGATTTATTTATGATGTACTAAGTAAAAGACATTATTATAAGCAGTGCTTATCCCTAAATAAGGGATCTAAGTTGATTTGTCATTTTTTTCCATTTTTTTCTTTATATCTATGATGCATTAAGAATTGTAAACTATAATTTAATTTTCAATAAGAGAATGTATAAACCGTAATGTCATGCTTCTTAAATTTGTATAAACTTCTAAATTTTATTTAGCAAATATAGAATGGCCTTCACCTTATAATCTCTGAGAGAATAAACTTACTGAAGTTTACATTTTACTAGTTTCATCAATTTAATTATAATATAGAAAAATGCAATATTTGCTGAAGATGCTGTAAACACATAGATATTCTGTACAATATGTGAGGTGGTTGTGCACTAGTTCAGTGGACAGCTGGGATTTGCAAGCTTGCACTCCTATCCATAGGAAGTACATGGAAATAATAGGAAGAGCTGACAGATGTAGGTGCTTTTGAGTCCAAAATAATAGGGGTAGAAAGGCAACACTCATTGCTATCTGGATGGCCTGTCCTAAATTCCTGCTACTGCCCTTAATTGGCTGTAACCTTGGCCAACTCACCTAATTCCAGCAAAAGAGGGAGAACATAATCTCTACCCCTTGCAGCGGTTGTGAGATTTAAATGAGATAAGGAGTGATAAAGGGAGAATTTGTATTACATGGGGCAAATAAGTAGCCATTATACTTTAGATATAATTCCTGTCCTTAGGTTTAACATGTCGACTGGCACATCTGAGGTCTCCTTCTCTACCCTTTGTAGTCGGACCAGAGGCAAGATGTCAAATAGCAGAACTTTCCACTTTCCTGCACGTTCCTCATGTTCCACAGGGAATAAAAAATGCAATCCTTGGAAAGGAATTGAACATGGAAATGCCCTTGCATTTCGACTTGTGTGTGTGTGTGTGTGTGTGTGTGTGTGTGTGTGTATCTGTGCGTTTGCCTTAATGGGAGCCTTTTTTTTTTTTTTTTTTTAAGGCAGTGGAAGAAGAGGCACTGTTCACCACAGTTAATATTGCAAAGCCTTGGGGAGTAATATACTCACTGCTTTGTGACCCAGAGCCCGGAACGGTTAGGTTAGGCTTCAAGGGATCTTCTCTGTATTCATGATTCTTTTCTCTTTAAGGTTGTTTAAATGTTACCAAATTTTTAAGTCTATGGATGGATGAAAGTCGCCAAGTAAACTAGTAAATGTCGCTGAAGCCTGGAGTTTAAGTGTCCCAACGCATGGCAGGGCCTGATTTATTCAGAGCCTGAACTTGACAACAGTGACTACTTTATGTAATAAAATAATTAACCTGCTAAAACAAGAATCATTATAGGGAAAAAAACGTAAAAAAAGTTGATTTAAACTAGGACTGTGCTGGTAAATTCACTCTTGCCTTCACGTTGAATCAATAATTGAAAACCCTAGCTCCATGTTTTTAAAGTAAAACCCCTCAGTCCTGAGCAGGGCAGGGGGAAAAATTGTTAACTTCCTGAAAAACACAAAGGCTTACTTTTTGAGATCTTAAAAAGAGATATAATTTAGAAAAGGGATAATCACAAGCAACACTTTCTGTTGAGAACAAAAACCAAAGCAAAAAAGTATTTATGGACATTCCCAAGAAACCGCTATGGCAAATCTCACTGGAACTTTAATTCATGTGGAAGCTTTGAAACATCAGCACACAGCAGGAAATGAAAGGGCATTTGAAAACTGAAGGACGACTGCAGTTTCTCCTCTATCCATACCTCTATAAATTGCAAAGAAAGTCCTTATTTTTAGCAAAATGCTATCACATTTACATACAGAAGTTCTGGACAAGTGTCCACAGCTCAGGGCCAACATCATTCTGTTGCTGCAGATCCAAAGCCACCAGAACATTTTGTTTTGCAAAAGTAGTTTTGCCTTAAAATACATTCACGTGGAGAGCAGGGAATGCAAAGTGTCATGGATAATGAGAAGTTGGGGCCTGAGTACAAGAGAAATCTGCTGGCGATCTCAAGAAGCATACGGTGAAGAAAAGTTCTATTTTAGCTCCCAGCGAATTCCTCAGCAATTAGTGGTTTGTCTTGAAATGATAGCAGTTGCAAGAACTGTGGCCAGAGACCCACGGCCTGCCTACATCATGGGAATATCCCTGGCCTCTAAGAAAAAAGAAGCTGCACAGCGTTGTGGTGGTACAAAATAAAGCTTTATAGACCTCTCTTGCAAATATACATGAAGCAAACAAATTTAACAAAAAATAAGCACAGAAAATTGTTCTTGATCAGGATTTCACAGACATTTCAAAATGGAGGGATGTGTTCATACTGTAAGATATGGTTTATGAACATGGAAATATGTTTCACTGTGCCAAGCTCCTCTCCAAGAAGCATCTTAACTCTTGGAGGAATAAAGTCCAAGATAAATTGGCTGTGGGATTTTGTAGGTAAGATGACTCCAACTTCCTGGCATTACTAAAAGTGATATAACACAGTGCCATGAGGAACTTCCAAGATCATCAGAATTTGACAGTAAAGCCAGTATATTATTTTAGTTTTACAATTTTTTTTTGTGCTACTGCTTAGACTGCCTCACCCTTCTCCCTTCAAATATCTGATTAGAAAAGAAATGCATGCTTACTGTAGATAACTGAAAAGCATGGGGAAATATCATTTCCATGTGCTGATATGACTAGGATACTGGCATATTTTTTCTTGAATTTTCCTACACATATACTTTTTAAAACCAGCTGAAACTTCACTGTGTCTGTGTGTGTGCATGCACACGTTTTCACTTAGTGTATCATAGAATTATCCAAGGTCATGGAGAATGCTTCATAATTATCATTTTGCTTAACTGTTTCCAGTTGTATATTTTGCACATACTTTTGTGCATTTTTACACTATTCGAATGTTATTGCAAGTAATGAGGAGCTTTTCTTGCTTAAAAGATGAAAGAATTGTACCTTATATTCATTTGTTCATATATGTGTGTGTCTCAGTTTTGGGACTGACACAAGATATTTTGATTGATCTTATATGTTTTTTTGATGAAGCTCCTCAAAAATTAAGGAGACTCATTTGTATCTGGAGTATGTAAAGAACTCCTAAAAACAAAAGAGTGAAATATAAGTTATCTAATTTTTTAATGGGCGAAAGTTTTGTATAGATATCTCTTCAAAGAACATATACCAATGACCAGTAAGCACATGAGATATTCAACGTAATTAGTCATCAGGGAAGAGCAAATCAAAACTACAAAGAGATTTAACTTTATACCCACTAGAATGGCAATTATCAAGAAAGCAAGGAAAAGTATAGGCAAGGATGTTGAGAAATTGGAGCCCATATACTATTGGTAGGAATGTAAATTGATGTAGTTACTTCGGAAAATGTGGTGATTCCTCAACTGTTAAACAGAGTTACCATATGACCCAGCAATTCTACTCCTAGTTATACACTCAAGAGACATGAAAACGTATATCCACACAAAAACTTGTACCTAGCAATATTATTCTTTGGGCAAAAAAGGAAAAACAGCCTAAATGTCCACCAACTGATGAATGGCTAGACAAAACATGATCTATCCATACAGCAGAATATTACTCAGCAATAAAAAGGAACGCAGTGCTGATATGTACTAGTATATGGATGAACCCTGAAAACATTATCCGAAGTCAAAGAAGTCAGTTACAAAAGATTGTTTATTTTCTGCCTCCATTTATATGAAATGTATCTATAAGGCAAAGCCATAGAGACAGAAAGTAGTTTAGTGGTTGTCTAGGGCTGAGAAGGCTGGGAGAAAATAGATAGTGACTGGTAACAGCTAGAGGTTTCTTTGTGGGGAGATGAAAATATTCTGGAACTAGGTAGGGGTGATCATTGTTCACCTCTGTGAATATATTAAAAACTGTTGAATTGTATACTTTACGTAGGTGAACTGTGTGGTATGAAAGTTGTATTTCAATAAAGCTGTTATTTAAAAAGGGTGTCTTAGCACATTGTGAGAATTGCTCAGACACTGGCTGGTTTTTCACAGTCTAAATGTACCAATAATGGACCCACCATATTCTTGGCAAGACAGTTTTCCTGGCTGCACATCAAAATTTTTTAAAACATGTTTGAGATGTTCTTATAGTCACAGGCAATAGTTATTAAAGTTCCTAGCCAGGTTTCAGACAGTTAACTCATAAATGCCTGCCTTTTTAAGAACAAAGTTTAGAGCAAGCTTCCCAAGTGAAAATAAAGTATTACTTTTGAGAGAAATTAATCTAATTCACAGGCTTTTACTGTAAGTTCAAAGTAAATGTGAGCTTTCCACATCCAGGAACTGAAATAAGATTTATTTACCTTTGCAATCATTTTTTACAAAAAATCTATATAAATCTCCCATAGTGAGGTTATTTCCATTTCTAGCCATTCTAAGAATAAATGTAGTCTAGCCAGTTTAATTTAGTTGGCGTTTAATTTTCACAAGCATTTTGGACAGCCCGCAAGTGCCACCTATTTGTGCAGCCACATGCGGCAGTGTGGAAGAACCAGAAGGGCCATAAATATTTCTGTGGTTATTTTTCAGAAAATATAACTTGCCACTATGGGTGACTATTAAAACTTGTATTAGCCATTTTCACTTTTGCATGAATGTATTTCAGATCCTTTCTGAGATGAAACTTCCATAAGAGGGAGAGAAGCTGAGTACAAAGCCTCAAAGGAACTGGAGGAGGTCACAGAGGATAGAAAGAAATCAGGTGCTTACAGAAGTAGAGACAGGTTTTACCTACCACCAACTCTTGCAGGGAACCCATGACCATGTAACTGCCCTGCCCTCTGCACCATTTTAACTAATTATTCCTCCCTGTTGATAGGAATGGTGGGCATGCTATAAAAAACACTCTGAATTCCTTCCATTCTTCAATCACTTCTCACCATCCTCTTTTACCTTTCTACTTCTCCCTAACCACATCCTACTGAAGACTTCATAGCAGGTTAATATGACTCTAAAATGGAGACCTGAACTGTGGAAGGCACTGAAGGGCATTTCTCAAGTTCGCTGGTCCACTCTGAGTTAGTCACCTTGTTCAATAACCTATGCACTGACAACACCTCAATTTATAGCTCCATGTCTAGCCACACTGTTGTGCCAAATCCATGTCAACAAAAACCAGCATCACAGTCAACACCTCTAAAGCTGAACTCATCTTTCTCTCAAACATGCTCCTCTTCCGCTGTTGCCTGTACTACTAAATAGACAACCTCTGAAATGACTGCTAAAAAAAACACTTGAGACTCATCTTCTACATGTTCCATCAACTTACACATCCAATTAATTAGGAAACTCAGTTCTAACTCTCAAATCGCACTTGAATCTGTCCATTTCTCTCTGCTCCCTCAGCCACCACCATCTCTTGCTAGAATGACTGAAATAATCCTCCTAGGTGAGTCTCTGCTTTCAAATTTACCCCAGTTCAATACAGTCTCCACACAGTGTCCGAACAATCATCCTTCTGAAACACAAATTAAGATTATGTGAAACTCTCATTTACGTTAAAGTAAAAGCCAAAATTATTGACATGGCCACTGCCCACCCCTCCAGTCCCTTGTCTCACCTCTCTGTCTGGAGATTTTGCTTCCTTGAATGACTCAGGCGTTCTGTGCTTCGGAGCCAATTCTGCCTGGAGAAGGTCTTCCTATGAAGGCTATTTAACAAGAGGTTTCTCAGCTGTTATAGATAAAGAATTATGAAAGATTCATTTTAAACCCATCTCTGCTCCACATACAGAAAATTATGTGTGAATACAGGCACTCTGTACAATACCTACTTATATGGCACAAATAGCTAACCAGGAAACACTATTAAATTATTCAGGTATCTCTTTTCTGTATTTCAAACACTACATTCTGTAAACAGTAAATGTTTTAATTTAGATTATTCAGTCCTAACTTTGATTAACTTTATGATACATGTTTGAAACATGTATAAATTAAAATTTTAACCCAAACTTTTTTTGAATAATACATATTCTAATCACGTTCTCCTGCTTTTATTTTTTTTCCCTCTCATTTAATCCTGGAAAATTTAATTCAAATCTGCTGTGATAGAAAGGGCAAAGAAGGCATTTGGAACCAGGTGGACTTGAGCTCAAGTCCCCACACGTGGAAACTAAGTAACTTTGAAAAATTTCTTTACCTCTCTGAGACTCAATTTCCTCACCTACAAAATGATAATACAGTCATACCTCAGTATCTGTGAAGGACTAGTTCCAGCACACCTGAAAATAGCAAAATCTGCTGATGGTTGAGTCCCCTAAAAAGTCATATTTGCATATACCTATGCATAGCCTTCAGTATACTTCAAATCATCTCTAGACTACTGGTAATACAAATACAATGTAAATGGTACGTAAGTAGTGGTTGTCACACCACAAATTCAAATTCTGTGTTTTGGAAATTTCTGGAATTTTTTTTCAAATATTTTCCACCTGCTATTGCTTGAATCCATGGATACAGAACCAGTGGATAAAGAGGGTCAACTGTATTTAATTTGTAGAGTTGTTGTGAAGATTAAATGAAACAGCATGAATAAAAGAGCCAAATATAATTCCTTGTTCATAATCGGCCCTTGGTGAATTTTATTCTTCCTCTTTTAATTTGTATCTCATATATCTCTGAATTGACATATTCACAGGCAATATTTTTACATAGCCATGCAAACTTCCATTTTATACATACAAACTGTAGTTGCAAAATTACAATGTGTTGGGACTATTTGTGTGTGTTGTTTGGAACACTGGAGCAAAGCCAAAGTAATTAAATCTCTTACAAATTTAGTGATATAAATGACACCGGCCATTGGCCATTGTAACTATTCTACTTCTGGGTAGAAAGGAGACAGGTTTATTTGCAGTATCCCATGCTTAATCACTAGTATTAAATGAATTAGGACCAGAACTAATCAAAGAAGCAAACAGCTGATTACTACCGTTTTGTGAAAGAAAGAAGTAATTGATGTTCACACAGTTTAAAATGGCCAAAAAAGGCCTCTAAATAAATGGTCCAGCTCTTTTTCTCCTTTTATAACTTGTTTTCAATGGTCTTTAGTCTGTGATTACTTAAATATTCGTTTACTTCAGAAGTCTTTTTGTGCAAATCCCAATTAAAAAACCAATCACGTTCTCAATAAATTGGGCTAACAACTTCTTTCAAAGGAAGAAACAAATAAATTGCAATGTTTCATCTCTGAAACTTGATTTCATGTGACTATATAGGCAGTTAATTCAATTATAACCAGGAAAGTCTCATAAATTTATTTGTGATGATTGATTTATAGGGGAAGATTGGTCTGTGATATGCCTGCTATGACATGGAGAATATATTTTTTTCTTTGTTCAATAATGCTGTCTTATAAGTGTACCCATGTACATTTGTTTACTATTCAGTATAACCAGAGTGACTGTAAAACTTACAATTGTATCTGTAATAGATGACCTCCTTGTATTTTATGATATGGTTAGAAATATTGGTATAATAGGCACATATCTTTCTTTTGGTCTTTCCAAAGGGGTATTACACTCACTAAATTTAAATTCCAGTGGTGAACCACAGAGGGCGGAATCCTTCTGACTAATTATAAAACAATCCCCCTTTTTTTTTTTTTTTTTGCTTATTCGGAAAGTTGACCATGGCATAGAAGTGGCATAGGCTCTAAAAGTGAGAGATTATTCATTTGATACTGACTGCACGTTTGTACCCACCCTTGCACATTAAAGAGATTCTTAAACAGTTTTCTTAGCAATATATTTTAAAGGAAAGGACTTAATCTATTTCAATAAGCTGGAAGATCTATTTTTTTTTCTGTAAGTAAAACTTTTACTTTTCTAAGAAGATAGAAATGAGCGTGTGCATGTGTGTGTGTGTGTGTGCATGAGGAAACTATGTATACGGGAAAATGTTGGAACTTTATTATAGGGAAGCTTTGATAAATAAGGAAGAAATCAGAAAATATGGAAAGACCTATAATGTTAATTTCATGTGTCAATTTGACACAGCTAAGGTAAAGTGTTATATCTGGGTGTGTCTGTGAGAGCCTTTCTGGAGGACATTAGCATTTGAATTGGTAGAGTGGGTAAAGATCACCCTTACCTATGTGGGTGGCATCATCCAGTCAGTTGAAGGCCTGAATAAAACAAAGGCAGAGGAAGGGAAAATTTGCTCTCTTTGCTTGAGCTGGAACATCCATCTCCTCCTGCCCTCAACATTGGCCCTCTTGGTGTTCCAGGCTTCAGCGTGGAATTACACCACTGAGTTTTCCTAGTTCTTCAGCTCATAGATGCAGGTAGTGAGGCCTAGCAGCAGCCAAAATCATATGAGCCATTTCTTATAATAAAACTTCTCTTCTGTATGTCTATATATTCTATTGGTTCTGTTTCTGGGGAGATAGCTACTATAAGACCTTTGCCTTTAGGTGTGGAATATATTACAGAGGAGTTAAATTGATAGAGATGAAGGAGTGGTGAGAAGGCAGCTTGCTGGTTCTGGAAGCCAAGCAAGGCATGGCCAAGCTTAGAATCCCCAGTGGAAAGCGATATCAGTGTCTTTTTATCAAGGAAACAACTTCAAGATGTTGCCAAAGCAAACTTGAGTCTGCTGGCCTGATGCACGGCAAAGCCAATCTACTGACACTGGGTTGTGGTGAAGACAATTACAGTGTTTACTGCAAGACACCAAGCAAGGAGTACAGGCAGCTAATACTCAAAAGACCCAAACTCCCGATGGCTTTGGTAGAAGAGTTTTTAAAGACAAAGTGAGGAAGAGGGTTATGGGGAACGTGGTCAGTTCTGGGACAATTTTCTGACTGGCAGGTGAGGATGTAACCAGGTGAGGTCAAAGTGTTAACATTATCAACCCTCAGGCTCCAGCCAGTCAGGGGAGGCTATGTGCTTATCACCACTCTGTCTGCTTAGAGTATGGTTTCTGGCAGAAAAACAGATGAATGTGCAGTAGACTTTATCTTTACCTTTGAGACAGAACTGGGAGTCCCTTGGGGCTGATTTATTGTTTAAGCCATTCAGATTTGGACACCATTTCTCTCTCATCACACTTCATACTTCTCCCATGGTGATTTTAGCATGTGCAGTTAACCCTCATTATTTGTGGATTCTGTATTTGTGAATTCACATACTCGCTAAAATGTATTTATCACCAGCAAATCAACATGCCTGGTACATTCACAGTCATTTGCAGACATGTTCACAGTGGTGAAAATTTTGAGTTGCCTAGCTGAGGTTGTGCAAGATGAAGTTTTGCCTTTTAATTTTAGATTCCATACTGATGTCCTTTCTGCGGTCTATTTAGTGTCATGTTTCCTGCATTTTCGTGTTTTCTGTTGGTGATTTCACTGTTCAAAATGGACCTGAAGCATAGTTCTGAAGTGCTGTGTAGTGTCTGAATGATGCCTAAGGCTGTAATGTGCTCACGGAGAAAACAGATAAGCTTCATTCAAGCATAGGTTATAGAGCTGATGGTCGAGTTCAATATTCATGAATTAACATATATAGTAAATGTGTCTTTAAATAGAAACACACATAAAACAAAATTATGTATTGATCAGTTTACAAAAATGTTATGAACAGAAGCTTGCAGGAATGAAGGCCTTTATTTCCCCAGGAGTAATGCTTCAGTATTCACTGTTTCTTTGTGCAAATGTAATAGAACATAACTACAATAAATAATGGGAATTGATTATACCTTAGTCCACAACCAGACTGTAAATTTCCTGAAGAAACTTACTCATCTTTTTAAAAAACGTAATGTATTGAAACAAAAACTGTTCACCCATTTTGGTGTGAATAAGAATCCCTTATTCATCTTTATGCAACATGCAGTGCACAGCTATGCACTGATATTATTTAGAATTATCTACTTTTACTTACGAGAAGTGAATAGACCTTGTTTCCAAATTTATGTCTTTTCCAGCAGACAGGATCTAATAAACACACCTGTACTGGAAAGGGCGTTCAAAAATGATGGGGGTCAAAGGCTAGAGCCTTCAGGCAAGGAAGTTTGCTTTTAAGAATAACAACTTTAGGAATACTTTAAACCAAAAGACAACCACAAATGTTAAAAAGTGCTTTTTAATTTTTAACCAAAAGGATCATTAACTTGATGTAAGAAGTTTTTTTAATTGGTGTATCCATAACAGCATAGGTTAATACGCTTTGAACAACACGATTACTGAATTAATAATTAAGATGGATGGCAGTTGTGACTTGTGTGAAATTTATAAATGAATTTAAATTTCTTTAAACCTTGTGAAGTTATAAACAGACAATAACTCCCCAAATCAGAAGTCAGATAACTTAATTTTAATACAATTTGAAATTAAAGTACAATTGTTTGCACAACAATGAAAAGAATGTTTCCAAGTCAGACATCAAACTGAAAATTCACAAATAGAGGAAATGTAAACAGTTATATCAACAGTTAAAAATGTTGCTTAGAGCAAGACTGTTCAAAATAGTCCATGAACAATTTGTGACTCATCCAAAATGAAAGAACTTGTGCCAGAATAAAAATCAATTGTGTCACTAATGGACTTTTTTTTTTTTTTTATAACAAGACTCTTGATAAAGGAAGCAATGTATTGATTTATGTCCTGGCACAGATGCCTTATCTCACTGCAGACTGGAGAACAGATACTGCTTTCTTCTTTAAAGTGCCATTATGATTTTATTGCTCAGAGTTAGGTTAACTTTACTGTAGGGGAAAAAAATTAAAATGATACTTATGTCATTTATATTATTTTTAATCTCATCTATCCAGGGAGCCTATCAAAAAAGCGAATTAAACTGTTTTAAGAGCTATCACAATTTAACATTAATATTCAGATGTGTTATTGACATCTGTTCACCTCAGAGGGGTTCTCTATATTCCCACTTTAGTGATACACATCATCTGCTTTTGACAGACATTTGTTTCCGATCTTGAGAGGAAAAAAAAATAAGAACTGAGGTGTCTGTTAATAAGTTCCCTATAAAAAAATTGGTTTGTTTTCATATTTTAATCAAAGAAAATATTCAAATTCACCTTTATGAAGAAATTGAATTTTTATTGTTTGTGTAATCACTAGTTGCTTTTTTACAATAAAAATTAGTAGGAAAAATATATGGATATTAACAACCTTGTGTATTCTATTAACTAAGGGGAAGAAGATAAACTATTAAAAATTCCTCAGAGTAAAAGAAAACCGGTATAATTTTTTAAAGAAATAGTTTATAATTCAAAATTGAAATACTTCTTAATTTTTGTTTTTTAGTATGGCAGAATTCCTCTAGAAATTAAAAATTACAATATGGATTTTTTTTTTCTCCGATGACTGACTTACTAAGCTTTACCTGGATTAGTTTAATACTGAAGGCAAATATATGGGCAATTAACAATTTAGAGAAAAGACACATCGGTTTTAGATATAAAAGAGCCCAATTTAGCTTCTGTAATGACTAGTTTATTGAACCAATAAACTACTTCTTAAAAAATTTAAATGTATATTTACATATCTTAAGAAGAGAGCTCTTTTGGCACCTGAGTTGAATACAATATACCAGAAGGAAGAATAAGAGAAAGTGGTGTAAAGACCATATTTCATCTGTCTATACATATATACATACACATATAAATACATATACACATATGCACACATACACAAGCAGAAACAGCTTTTCCTTTAAGAAATGCTGAAGATGTAAAAGGAATTTAACATTTACCCAAATAAAGTGAACTGATGACTATTAAAAACAGTTTTAAGTTATTTGGAATCTTACCAAATTTCAAGAAGTTAAAGGTTTTACAGTAATATATAATTCAAAGGAGAAAAACTCAAGGATTTCTTTGACAGAACCTAATTTCTCTTGATATACCAACACGGTCATGCAGTTACAATGGTCTTAACATGATAATATATCGCAGTTTTTAAATGTCTCCAGGTGGAAAGTCCTCAAAGATTACCCAAAAAGGAGTCAATTCCCACCCCCGTCCCCCACTATTAGGACTGAACATAGTCACCAGCCACCAGTCAAACATTCTACTGTCCCTGGACTATTACTTGCTTTGGTCCCAGCAAAAGACGATTAAAGGCCACTCTGCAGATCTCCCACTGAGCCTTGTCACTCACAGGAAATTTACATAAGAACCTTAGAAAAGTTTGATGTCATCCTGTTATGATCACATCCACCTCGCTAATGCTGACTCTAGCCCTGTGTTAATAGTCCTACTGGTGCTATGATATTTTTTATGCATACTTTTAGAACTCTGAATAATTGGCTTGTATTCTAAGACTTAGAAGATACCTATAATTCTTTTAAGTTACGTCTGTCAGCACTTTCTTCTACATTCAACTAGTAAGTATGTTTGGTTGCCTGAAAATAGAGCACATTCAGTTTTACCCAAATATTTTCTCCTATAGAGATTCTGGAGAAAGAAAATTCTGTACACTTGTATACCATCTATTCTCTATCTTTTAGGCCTTGTTAAATCTGAACTATGTTGAGAGTGGGCAAAAGACTTCTGAGTTAAAAATGATGCCATGCTACTCTTTTCTCTGATTCCATTTCTATAGGATATCCCTAATCCAGTTTCTTACCCCTCCTCTGCTCTGGTTAAAGGACGTGTCTCATATAGCAGACCATATGTAATAGAAATCTTACGTAGTTTCAAAACATATGTGATTGAAAAACATTTTCAAGTATAAAATATCTCTTGAGCATCTATAAAATAGTATATATTCTTAAAATTCACACTGTTATCATAAACAAAATTTTGTCAATAGAGGCATGATGTAGGACTTGGAGAATCCATTAAATTCAAATGTCTTCATTTTGTTCAGTTTACATCAACCATAATATAACCCAAATAACTTTTTTTTCCTGATATGTAAAACATTTTAATAAATCCATCTGAACTTGAATTCTTTTATTAATATGTAAACTCACGTGTGGAATTTTATCTTTTGTCATATATCTAAATATTTAAATTTCTTTGAAGAGTTGATATTTCAGTATAGGAAATGAAATTTTGCTGGTAACTAGTAGTTTAGCATTAAAACACGTCCTTAAATTCTTCTTTGCAAAAGTACATTTACAATATAAACATGCCATTATGAAGCTACAAACCACAATATCACGCTGGAGTGGATTTCAAATTCCAAATTCAGTCCAAATGAATCAAAGAGAAAAGTGCTAACAGAGCAAATCTGAAACAAGTTCATGGGGACTGGACAGTGAGTCATCAAAGCGAAATCTTTTGGACACCATGCGGCTATCCTCTGGGATGTTCTCTTTGTCTTCTCGGTCACTGCAGGTTCCATTACAGGAGGGTTTAGAAGTCTTGTCTTCACAGGACCTTATTGTGTGATCCTGACTTTGAAAGGAACTGGAAGTTTCTTCAGGGTGAAACAAGTTTCCAAAGTCCCATTGCTGTAGCCAAGAATGAGAAAGGCAGATTTCGGCTGTTGGTCTTTTCCTTTGGAAAAAAGCATCAAGGGAAAATTGAGAACTAAAAATCAGGTTGGAAATGTCCACAGTTTGATATGTTAGAGCCTTATTTTTCATTATTATTAAAGTAATGCATACTCATAATACAGAAAGGGAATAAAAGGAAGAGTAGAGTATCTAGAGTTTCTTTAATTCTGATGTGCAGAAAATTCAGCTTATCACACACAGAGCTTACAGATGAGACTAGTCAAAGAGCTTGGGAACATAATGAGCCTCACAAATAAAAATGAGTAAAATTGTAAAGACTCTTGGGTTTACAAACCCTTTGAAGGAAAATATATGTAAGTAATTTATAATCTCTATTATTATTTTATGTTCTTAAAAAGCAATTAACTGTTAAATCTTGAAAACAAAGGCTACTCTTCAATGATATTTATCCAACATTTTGAGTTTTTAAATTTTACCTTTGTTTCTAAAAGCAATATGGTCAAATATTACAATACTTCAAAAGGAAGGAAAATATCTACCTATACTTAGAACTCCAACCCGAACACAACCACCATTATTAGGATATGAGTTTCCTTAGTCTTTGTTTTTACATTCATTTTTTTTCTGATGATAAAAAAATTAAGGTGTTCATTATAGAAGTTCTAGAAGCTAGAAAAAAGTATTTAAGAAATGAAAATTGTTTATAAACAGAAATAGTATAATTACTAATTTTAAGAAACAACCACTCATGTTCAAAATAGAGCCAGTGAGAGTTTATTCAGACTTGCATTAAGCCAATAAAATTAACAAACCTGTAAGTTTTTTTCTTAAACAGATAAGGAAATTGTGTCCTCCGGGAGATTAAGTAACTGTCAGAGATGAAGGTCCTGACAAATAACAAAACCGGGATCCTCCCCCAAGGCCCTATATCACGGTTTCTGCATTATGTACAGTCAAGACATTTTAAAGTAAACAAGGCTGATTCAGGTAAAAAAAAAGGAGGTCAGCCTTTTTTTTTTTTTCCTGCTCTGAAGTTGCCAGTGAGTGAGGTAAGAGTCCTAAGACTCTTTTTTCAAGTCCCTTCTTTAGTAGGCAAAGAGCATCTGAGCCTTAAAACTCTGACAATCAGTGATTTGGAGTTGTTACATAATTATAGTTATTTAACTACAAATCATTCACAACGAAGCCTTATCACAACCAGCCATGTGTATTGTAAACTTTCTATTTACAATTATCAGGGACTTTCATGAATTAGTAGCAGTTTGAGAGAAATAACCCAAATTTTCTCTTTAAGATTTCCTGTTATATATTTTGTATTTTCTATGTTTGAAGTTATGGATTTGTTATTTAATGATCTTTCACACCACTTCTCTCCCCCATTTTACCTGAAACTTGAAAGCATACTTCAAATAATTTTATACTGTTTTAGAATGTATCTTTCTGAGTGGACATCTAATTTATTTTGTAATAGTATTTCAACAAATTAATGTCATTACTTACTCTGGGTTTTTTACTAAAAGCCTCTGGATGAAGTCTGTGGCCAGCTGTGAAACTGAAGAAAATGTTTCTTCTGAATAATCTACATTAACTTGAGAAATGTTGAGGTATGTTTCTTGATTATCTTCTCCCACAAATGGGGATGTATGAGTTAACAACATATATGCTATTACACCAACATTCCTGAAAAAACAAATGAGAGGAACTTAAAATGTGTGTTAATCTTAAAATATTTATATAAAATAAAATATTCCTGTCCTCAAAATGTGTACAGTTTTAAATTGTGAAACTACATATTTAAATTTGCTTTTCAAAGTTCCTAGAGTATACTACTAAAACTGAAATAATTCTGTTATCTCAAAGCCTGAATCAGAAAAAGAATACAAGGGGAATCCACAGGTGTTATATAATTATAATGTTTTAAATATATCGTTATATTTACACTCTGCCCTTCACACGGACACCTGTTATCAAATACACAAAGCTGCTCTGAGCAGCATTTCCCAAATGGTGTTCAATGATACAATAAAGATCTGTGAGACAAGTCATGGTTCCATGCAAATAGTTTGCAGGTTTGGTCAAACATAATGTGGGGCTGGCAGATTTTTTTTTTACTGCAAAACTTTTAGAACTGTAAATACGTTGATGACAACTCCTGTGTTCAGAAATCAGAAAAAGACAATACACATAGCACCTATTTCACCCAGTTATTTAGCCACAGGGCACTTTTTTCTTGGCAAACCCATTACAGTCCCACTCATGAAACACAGGGAATAACTCTATACTTTTCCACTTGGCCTTATAGAATCAGTCCTCCACTGTGGTCCCAAATTAAGGTTCCAATATCAATTCCAGTTCAACTCTATGATATGCTCTCAGTGTCAGCCACACAAACTCAAAATACCCTTGAAATATACTCTCATAAAACTAAACTTTTGCATGAATCTGAGCTCATTTTCCTGCCAAGCAAATACCTTCTTATTTCTTCTAGACCTGTTATCAGATGTCTCCCATCTGGTGCTTGTCTGCTGCCTCTTCCATGCTTATTGAATAGCACTTTATCTTTACTATAGAACACATAGCACAGTGCTGCCACTATTTCATAATTTTATTAGACTGAGTCTTCCTCCAGGAAAGGGATTTTCCCATTTGTTCCTATACCTTTGGCTCAGAGCCAAAGTTGTACTTAAAAAGAATGAATAGGTAAATGTTTTCCCATGGTATACTATTAACACTTGAATAGAATCTTTTAAAGAAAGCATGATTATTTATATTTGGGACCAAAGAACCCTAGAATATACACTAAGCAACTTTTAATAAAGGCATTCAATTATTCAATAAACTCTTACCACATATCTGTTGCTGTGGTAATAGGATCATAGTTAAGGATTTCAGGCGCTGAAAGAGAAAACAAAATTCCAATTCAATACTGACAAATTTAAAATTACTTTGTATTAAACTGCATTCAATTTTAAAGTACTACCAATATAATCAATAGAAATTATTATATATTATAATTATATAATTATCATAGTATAGTATTAATTATCTTGTGATTCAACATTTAGACATATTTAATGTTGAGAACATTATATACCCAGATGGTTCAAAAGAACCAATTATATTCTTGGAGTAACCAGTAGCTATGCAGTATTTTTTTTAATAATTAAAATTAATCTCAGAAAAAACCAATTATGAAGAAGTAAAATGTTAGAACCAAGAACCTTTTTATAATTTAGTTTTATTACTCCATTAGGAACTAGCTTGAATTATTGTACTAGACTGATTTAACTTTTTCTTCTCAGAGTAAATAGAATCAGATGCATTTACAATGACATTATGAGCAAATTATGCTTCCTGGAAGTGCTTTAGATTTTCAAGTAGATTAAATCTCTCTCAAACTATTGAAAAACTAGTTTCCTAAGCAATTAATTTCTCACTGCTCCCTTACTTGCCGAAACTTTTTTTAAAAGGTGCAACATAAATTCTCTATACTTTCTAAACATTACCATAAATTTCACATTGGTAGTGCCTCAACTAGGATCTATGCTTAAATAATAATGTTTTTTGTTTTACAACATGGTTTCATAATTTCTCCAAAGAAAAACTGTTTCCTAAAGCGTTAACAGTTTTTTAAATAAAGACTTTGAGTCAAATATATTGTCAGCCTCCACTGCACAACCTACCACCTTTTCACATACTTCCGTGACCTGCATTATCTATAATTACAATCATTAGTCTAGGATACTATAGCCTCTATTGGCATTCAAAAGTTAGTAATTTGCCTTTTCATTTTGGGAAAGTCAGCTGCCTAGCTGAGTTGCACCTGTTCTGTTTAGTTGTATCTTTTCAATGCCTGCATAGGGATATCAATATGAGCAACAACAAAAAAGAAGAAAAAGATCGTTACTATAAATTAAAATACCTTAAATTTCTGTGCTGCTTCCTACAACTTAAAATCTTTAATCTTCATGATCTAATGTGTCGATTTAGTACAATATTCCAAGATTATCTAACTACAGGTTCTTTTTGGCACACTTCTTCAAAAATCCTCCTCTTACATCCCTGGGCAAGACCTCACCAGGACAGAAGTAAAAGTGACCTCTATCAAACAAACAGTCTGCAAATTCAAGCACAGTAACTTTTTGTTTGTTTGTTTTTCAGAGCTACACCTTTGGCACATGGAAGTTCCCAGGCTAGGGATCAAACTGGAGCTGCAGCTGCTAACCTACAGCACAGACAGCCATGTGGGATCTGAACCACATCTGTGATCTACACCACAGTTCACAGCAACACCAGATCCTTAACCCACTGAGCGAGGCCAAGGATCAAACATGCATCCTCATGGATACTAGTTGGGTTCATTTCCACTGAGCCACGAAGGGAACTCCCGGCATAGTAATACTTGATTCTGTTTTCTGCTTTTTCTGTTTTCTCCTGCTCCCTAACTTGCCTTTTACCTATTTGTTCTTTATGTACAAGCTTTTATACATAGACATTAAACTTTTATGTCCAGTGTCCTGTAAATTGTTGTGAATGTTTGAGTTCATTTAAATATGTTATAACCAAATTTCAATGTATTAAAATACTTGAATCAAACGTATCTGGAATTATAGGCCCCAAAATACAGTTCGATATAGAGGTAGCATTTAGTTAATAAATTTCAAAATGGTATAGAAAGTAAAAAGAAATTCTTACCCAAGTATTCTGGTGTTCCCATGATTTCCCGAAGTTCACATGCATTCCCTATTTTTCGAGACATTCCAAAATCTACAATTTTTATGTCCCCAAGAGGGTATATGCTGCTCAATAATATATTCTGTGGCTAAGAAAACACAACAAAAAATGATAAGTAATGGACAATAAAAGAATACTAATCTCAGATCAGAGGTAAAACTAAGCAGAACTTATTGTTTAGCTATTATACATTTCAATGAGTCATTCATCATTTACTGAACTACTATTTAGAAGAAACTACATATTTAATGGTAAATAAAGTAAAAAATACACCCCAAGAGGATTTTTGGTTTGAAGAAAAAAGATGGATATATAGATAGATTAAATAATTGATTGAGAGACATAGAACACTCAGTAGTAAAGACTACTTAATTCTGTCCATTAGAAAGTCCAAGAAGGCTTTGCAGTAGAGATGATGCTTAAGTTGAATCTCAAAGGATAAACACAAGCATGTCAGTTAGAAAAGTGCTCTAGGGAATACCATGAAAAAAGTCATGAAGGAATAAAAATGCAGATATTTCCACAAAAAGAAAATGGTTCAGTACAGGTGATGGTTCTGGTTCTGACAGTTCCCAGGTTTGTAGCTTAGACAGGAAGATGCATGGTAGAGTACATGAAAGGAAGCTTGTCCAGGGAAGTATCCAATGTTCAAACAATAAGAGACAGTCTGATTCATATTTTAAGGTCCTTGTATAGCTGCAGAGGAAGGATAAGGAGAAAGGACAGTAACACAAGAGGCTACAGTAGTATCTTGGGGTTTGGGAAGGAGCCTGAATAGTCTGAGGAACAGTCAGGGGTTGGGGGAGAGGCCAAAAGACTGCAAGCCTCAAGAGAAAGGTGAATGAGGACTCAAAGGTGATCTTCAAGATGGAGATCAGAATTAAGGATTTTGGGAGATTGGATTAAGATGGCGCAATAGAAGGACTGGAGCTAAACTTCTCTCCCGAAAAACAGCAAAACTACAAACAAATGCCGAGCAGCCTTCAACCAACTGGACTCTAAACTTCCAAAAAAGATATTCTACTCCAGAAGACAAAGAGGAGACCACATCAAGAGGTAGGAGGGGCGATTACACGATAGAAGCAACCCCATACCTCCCGGGTGGGAAGCCCCACAGACTGGAAAGTAACTGCATCACAGAGAC
>PVHT020000143.1:6759527-6905172 GCA_004024745.2 Catagonus wagneri
AGACACAATGAACTTCTTTGAAGAACAGACAATGACTCACAGATTTTGGAAAACCTTGGTTTTTCAAATAAGACAATCTGGGGGGTGGGGGGATGCACTGTGGGTTTGGGACACAAAATCTATCGTATTGACTTATGATCTTTGTACACCTATAACTGAAATAAAATTCATTGTTAATATGAAAAAAAATAAAAATAAAAATAAAGTTGAAAAAAAAAAAAAAGGATTTTGGAGATGGTTTTATAGAAGGAGATAGACCTTTCAGAAGAGAGAAGGTCCAGGATGTGGCAGCATGAGTGGGATGTAGTGACATGATGGTAGGATTAGAACATACAGTAAGGATGGTTTTTAAGAGCCCGGTGATTAATTTGAGCTGCTCACATAGGTAGTCTCCTGTCTGCCAATACAGAATTAAGTCCATGTAGCACATGTGGAGTCTAGACAAGTTGTTCCTCTCAATACCAGCTTGTAAATAATTGTATAAATCAAGAGCAGAGACAGAAGAGAGATGTAATGTTACTTAAAAGCACATTACGTTACCTTTAAATCAAGGTGTACAATGTTATTTTGATGTAGATAATAAACACCTTCAAGTATTTGTTTAATGAGTCTGATAATGTCATTTTCAGAGACCATTTCAGCCAACTCAGGTAAACACAAGTTGAAAATTTCTCCACCTGCAGCACTGAAATAAAATTCAGATACAGGAACTTGAAAATCATTTACCTAAAAATAACAACTTTTAAATACTGTATACCTTTAAGTAAAATACAGGGTCATCTAAACTTTATTCTCTCTACATACTCACATTTAAGAAATTGAGTGGGTTGGGTGAGGGAGATGGGAAGGCTCTTTAAGGAGTAAAATAAAGGACAAGAATATTTCAAATTCTGGGTGCAAAGTACTTATAAGCTCAGCTCTGTTCCATTTTACTCATTTATTCATTATATATAGATACAGTTATCACCTATATTTAGATACAGATATTTTGACCCTCAAAACAATCATATGAGGTGAATGGTTATCATTCCCATTTTACAGATAAGGAAACAAGTACAAAGTAACTTACTTGTACAAGATCATACAGTAAATGGGAGGGGACAGAATCTGAATCTGTATAATATGAATGAAAATCCCTATTCTTAACCAATATCCTGTATTGAAGCTTAACAAAGAATACCTGAGGCCAGAACCCACACCTTTTTTCCAGAATTGAATATCTAAAGAATGTTGACAGAGGCATAAAAAAAATTTCTAGGTTTGGAATCAAATGATCAAAATTTATTTTTTTCTTTCTTTTGTCTTTTTAGGGCCATACCCACGGCATATGGAGGTTTCCAGGCTAAGGGTCAAATCTGAGCTGTAGCTGCTGGCTTAAAAGCATAATAAAAAATTTCTAGATTTGGAATCAAATGATCAAAATTTATTTATTTATTTATTTGTTTATTTAGTCTTTTTAGGCCTACGCCCATGCATATGGAAGTTTCCAGGCTAGGGGTCAAATCTGAGCTGTAGCTGCTGGCCTACATCACAGTCACAGCAACGCGGGATCTGAGCTGTGTCTGCAACCTATACCACAGCTCTCAGCAACGCCAGGTCCTTAACCCACTGAGCAAGGCCAGGGATTAAATCCACATCCTCATGGATACTAGTTGGGTTTGTTACCACTGAGCCACGACAGAAATTCCGAATGATCAAAATTTAAATCCTAAATATGCTATTCACCAGCAATGTAATTTCAGGTTAATCAAATTATTTGAGCTTCCCCATCTGTAAATCAGAGATACTACTAATTCAACAGATTTTTTGGGGATTGAATCTAAATAAATAAGATAAAATTTGTCAGTCAGAACTAATGCAAAAAAATCTGGATGGTATTAATCAAGTTTACAAGGTTTGTTTGGGAATGTCTCAAGTAAAGGATATTCTAGATGATAAAATAGAAACTTATTTATTTCACAAAATACTATTTTCCCCCTTTCTGGTTCACTGCTATATTCACAGCATCAAGAACAGTATCTGACATGTAGAATGTATTCCTTGAGTGTTTGCTGGATGAATGGATAATGAAATAGGCAGTTATTCCTCTGGGTAGCTGAAACTGAAATTCAGAAGTCTTAGTGACTGTCGAGAGGAAGAAGCATTTCACATGTATTAGGAGTTAAGAGAAGAAAAAATAATCAATGGTGGTCACAAATTTGAGTCTCACTATTGAAAGTCATAGGACTGACCCTTCACACTTATAGATGTAATCTGAAATCAAGTCATCTGTAGGGAGCATGCCAACTAGAAGCTGCAGGGATTTGCTGCTTTAAACTTTATGATGTTCCAGAGAAAACTATAGGATAGCTGCTAAGGCATGCCATGTGAAAGCGTTAATCATATATACGTCACACTTCAATGACCTCCAGCCCCCGAAAAAAAAAAGTTAACATATAAAAGATTAGAATCAGAATATTTTCCTATCCAAAATGATGTATTTCCGTGGGTACTAGAGAGTCAAGATTTTCAGTAAAACAAATAACTCTCTTATCCATAAAATACAAATCTATTCATATAGCTTTCTAAAGTCATAGTAAATATTAAGCCATTTATTTTTAGTGATCAAAATGAAGTAGTTTTAAGTTTTTTAAATTAAAAGTCTCTTTTAAAATTATATTCTAATGCTAATGAGGGTAAACATAGCCCATGGGATTTTAGAATGGAAGAAACCAGCCAGAGTATTTGTTGCCTCCAAACTAGAGTAATGTGAAGTAAATACCAGTCTCCTTTTTGGAGGATCGTTTTAAAAATCAAATGAATTATAGATAAAATGCTTAGCATGGTGCCTACCATACAGTAAATGCCCTACATATATCACTGTTGAAGTGTTTTGCTATGGTCTTTGTCACTTTCGATTGGGTCCATAATATTTATTTAAAGATATTTAATAGGCAACATAAACTAATAATTTCTTGACAAAAAGAAAATACCATTTCTCTTCCATATAATCTCAAAAGCTGTCTTGGTAAATATAAGCAATTTTCTTTATTGAACTTTGCTATTTCAAGAACAAAATTCTTCCATGTTTTCTAAAGATTAATACATATTCTTTATAATCAATTTTAGTTAGCTCAAAACTCAGCATTAAAAACTTAATCTGCTCAATTAGATAATATCTTCTTTCTAGAAGCTTTTTTTTAAGCTTTGTATGTATTTTATTTATTTTATTTTTTTTATGCTTTTAAAATAATTGTCATAGAAAAACTGTTGCCTCAAAGAGTTGGGATGAGATGACTCAACTATCTTCAAAAATTTCTCCCAATTTATAAAGAGATCTAAACTACTTTCAGAAAAGTAGTATTTATATGACTTCTCAGTTAAAGAGAAGGCTAAAAAATAATTTAGACTTTTTAATCAATAATAAAATACTTTCCTGTGGACTACATATTAAAATAAAAATGTAAGATTTAGTAATTGTTAAAAACTGGTAACTTGACTGCAAGAATTTAAATTCAGTTCACAAAAGTAAACAATAAAATTTGATTCAAAAAATTGGTTTAGGTTAAGTGAAGGCAAAACAAAACACAAAAGCAAAAATAAAATAGAGCTATCAGAATCCATATGTGTAACAGTTCCAAAAGAAAGTTTCAGTTAGACTCATATAATTAGCAAAAAGTGTCTTTAAAAGTGTGTTCTATCCATATGAAGAAAAATTTGACATCTAACGCAAACACATATGCATTTACTCCTTGAGCTCACAACCACACAGGAATTTACCCTAAAACTACACCTATAAAAATAATGGCCATCTAAAGAAGGTTGACTGAACAAAGCATGCTATACCATGTAATGGTGAACTATGAAGGAATTTAAACAGAAGCAATCATAATAATAGTATTTAAAAGATGCCTACGAACTATGAGTATGGAATGATTTCCAGAATATAATGTTAAGTGAAAAAAAAGCAAAGCACAAAAGGGCATATATTATATGCTACTTTTCCTGTAAGAAAGAAAGGAAAATATAAATATATACAAATTTGCTTATACTTGCAAGAAGAAACACATAAAGAGTGAACCAGAAACTAATAAGTACAGTTACCTAGAACGGTGAGTAGGAAGAGAGTGGAAAGTATAGAAATAAGAATTAGACTTTGCAGCAGATCTTTATGTAAATTTTTGAGTTTTGAATCATGTAAATATTTTTTACAATTTCAAAAAATAGACTTTAAAAAGTCTGGATGTAAAAGGTGAAAAAGAGCCCTGTGGTAGTGAACCTGAATTGGAACTATCAGAATGAACTTCATGATTTTAAAAATATATTATGTCCTAACACTTTCCTTAAAACAGGCTTAGATATAATGATACTTCATTAACAATGAGCATGTCCAGCACCTATATCTTGGTTTCCATATACTATACCTTTCTATAAAAAGAACCAGAATTTCTTGGATAGACAGCTAATGATAGGTCCTGGGTAGGGAAGAATACAAGGTGATCCTAGAAATCTCAGTGTGCCCTAAAACAAGGAAGTCTTCAAATACTATTGAGATAATATCAAAAGTACCCGGAAAGAGTTTGAAAAGGTGCCACTGAATAAATCTGGGAAAGTTCTGACATTAAAGAAGACAATGGCAGAAAGCGATTATAATTCGTTAATTTAAAAAAGTAAATCAATAATAAAATACTTTCTAACAGAATTAGAAATATGACATTCATTATAATAATTAATTCAAACAAATAGCATCAATGGTTGCTAAAATCACTAGACAAAAGTCTGTATATTCATAGGGCTTCAAAATATTACCATATAGATTACTTATTATAAAGGGGAAAATGTTTCTTACAATGGGGAGGGCTGGCAGATTACTCCGTAGCCATGTTCTAATTAGCAAAACCAATAATGGAATAATATGAATGTAACTGCCACGTCACATTATCCAATAAGAAATATACACCATCGTCCATTTTGTCTTCTTGCCAAAAATATTTAATCTTAATTTAATCATGAGAAACCAGTCATACGGATCCAAGACGTAGAATACTTAATGTGACAACTGATAGATTTCCCCAAAAAAGTCAATGTCAGGAAAAGCAAAGTGACTAAAGAAGCAGAACAGCCAAAATATAATATGTAGATCCTTATTGGCTCTTGTATTAGAATTTTTTAAAAAAGTGGGTCTATAAGACATTTCAGAGATAATCAAAAGAATTTAAATATGCACAATATATTCAATGATAGTACCTAATTAACATTAACTTTCTTAGTTTTGATAACTGCTATTGGATATGTAGAGGAATGCCCTTACTCTTCAGAAAAATACTTTGACACAGAAAGAAGAAATATCATGATACCTATAACTTTCATGTGGTCTGGAAAATGTGGCAAAATGGCAACAACTGGTAAACTAGGCAGAAGATCACACTATTCTTTTAATGTCTCCGTCGATGTGAAAATTTGTAAAATAAAAAAGGAAAGAAAAATGAGTATGTAGGATAGTTTGAGGAGAAGATCAAATTGGCAACAGTTCCTAAAGATTCTACTGTTTTATTTTTACCACATAAAAAAAATTATGTCACCTTATTTAAATAGCTAAACCTGCCCAACATAACTTTTACCTTTGGTTGAGACTGTGTGCTGTGACGACGTCACCTCAAAAGCGATAACCTTATTAATAACTTTTACTAGGTCTTAGTTACTCTGATAAGAAATTAAATATATTAATCCTCTTACCTTTACTCAGTGCTTACTACAGTTGGCCCTTACAGAACTCAGTTTACTGGGTAGGGTAACTGAATAAATTTTCAAAGTATGAACAAGGTCCATCCATAAAATGTGTTAAAATCTTTTGATGTATTTTGTTGTTGCTGTTTCGATGATCCCCAAAAGCGGATTTTATGAAAGCGGTCAATGCTCCTATGCATACTCACCCTCCAAACCTAGTAATCCATTATTTACTGTTTTTGAAAAATATTAGCTACTTTTCAGATACTTCAAACACGCAGATGTCATGCAAATATATCACGTTTTAAAGGTCTGCGGAAGAATCTGACAAAAATAATTTTAAAATGTATGAAAAATGAATTTGTATTGGTAGAATCCTGGTCTTTTCTGCAAGTCTAATTTATTTTGAAGGTACTCTCTTAAATGGAATATTTGTGTTCTGGGAAATGTATATAGCATTCATTCTTAAATGAACTACTTGTCAGTTTAGCACTCTGCAAAACAGACGCTTTCATTTACAAGTTCACTCTAGGCAATCTACTTTCCTAGTACAAAAATCTATAATTTTTTTTTTTCTGTCTTTTGGGTGTGGCATATGGATGTTCCCCAGGCTAGGGGTCCAATCGGAACTATAACTGCCAATCTACACTAGGGCCACAGCAACGTGGGATCTGAGCAGCAGTGTCTGAGACTTACACCACAGCTCACGGCAATGCTGAATCCTTAACCCACTGAGCGATGCCAGGGATTGAGCCTGCATCCTCATGGATGCCAGTCACGTTCGTTAACTGCTGAGCAACGACGGGAACTCCAAATTTTTAAATAAATACATAAACAAATCTATTCATCCTTAAATTAACTGAATCCTAAAATTTGATTAATATACTTTTGAATTCAAAAAGATAATAATGCAAGTTAGCTACTAAAAGTTTATAAATTTTTTGCTAAAACATTTATCTTTTTAATTTACAAAATACATTTATTTTTTAAACTATCAGAATCTAAAGTATACTAAATATAAATTCAACTGATTTAATCACTGCTGATGTTCAAACATATTTTACACAATTACAGTAAATGTGTCAGACTATCATATTTTAGAGTGTTATGTCAATAGAGTACTGTTTTAGAGTGATATGTCCTCATATTGGTTAACATGCCAATTAGCTTAACCATAAGCTATCCTCACTTGACAAGTTGTTGAAATCTAGGTGTTTTCAACTTTTCACTGAGTTGTGGGAAGATAAATATTTTATTTTTTATTGCTACAATTCCTAACAGTATTTTGAACATCACACGTACCAAATAAATGTGGTGTTTGACAAACTGTGTGGCTTATCTTTCATTCATGCAAGTTTACCTTTTTATTTTCCTTGGGCCACTTACTTGCATGTGTTTTGCAAATAAATGAATACATAAATTATTTCAATTCTATCTGTCCATCAGATTGTTTTACAGAGAGGCTCATTAATTTTCTGTGCCATTAGTAATTAAAGTATACTCATTTTACCATATTCGCTAAGCCCTGTATTGTCATTTGTTTACCGAATGCCTCTTAACTGGTTTTGGGATACGTATGTGAGGCTGCATATTAACTTTTGTGAAAATATCTGAGTATACACTGTGTCCCTCTAATATTTTTTCAACAGGAATCTTCACAAGTTCTTGTCATACTTTTATCATTCTTCTTGACATTTCAAGCAACCTTATCTACCAATTAAAATAGGTGCTATGAATTTACTTCAGATTTTACAAGTGTATACTTACTATTCCAATACCAAAATGATTTCACTTGCATTTTCATAGACTTCATGAAGATTAATCACGTGGGGACAGGACTTTGCCAATTCAAGTACTGCAATCTCATGTAGAATCTCGGCTCGACAATCCTGTCCTCTTCTTCTCTTTTTTAGAAATTTTGCAGCATATTCTTGGCCAGTAGATTTGGATATACATTGTCTAACCACAGCAAACTTTCCCCTGGGGGAAACAACGAGGAAAATCAATTTTAACTTTTCCATAGAGAACAATATTAGTATACTACAGACACTGCTTTACCACCAACTTAATCCTTCTAAACACTCATGCAATCAGGAATGTATGTTTGTTCTCTTAAGCTAATCTGCAAGCACTTTTATAAAATTTATAGTTCTATCACATAAAAATATAAATGGAAAATGTAATAAGAAGATAAAATTATATTTATTATTCACCATTAATATGATACATTACATTATAGGAGGAGATCTCATTTGCCTACCAACTCCATGACATACTCTTTTTTTTTTTGTATTTTTTGGGCCCTACCTGCAGCATATCAAAGTTCCTGGGGGTCAAATTGGAGCTGCAGCTACTGGCCTACACCACAAACACAGCAGCACCAGATCGGAGCCACATCTGTGGCCTACACTATAGCTTGCAGCAACACCAAATCCTTAGCCCACTGAGCAAGGCCAGGGATTGAACCCGCATCCTCATGGATACTAGTCAGGATCTCAATGGCTGAGCTACAGTGGCAACTCCTCCATGCCGCTCTTAATATAAATTATTGTGTTTAAGTATCGCACCATCCTGTATAATAAATACTGTTCTGTTCAGCAGACTCCAAAGAGTCTATTTCCAAAGGTTGTACTTTTAATAGAGTATCACATTAACTTGCTAATAAAAATTTCAGCTCTTCTTCAAATGCAAAAAATTTAAATGAATGCAAAAATGGGTATTTGACTTATCTACTTTTATTAGTGTAATCACTTTGGCTTTCTACGTCACGTTTAGCAAGCTTTGATGCTTTCTATCAATATCTGTCAGTTGTTTTATCAGAGTATCTCTCACTATTGCTCGTAGTCTACAAGCCTTGTAACAGATACCAAAGGTATATACATCCTACAGAGAGTAAAAAAAGACACTTAAGAATCACCTAAGAAAACTCATGGTTATCATTAGCTACATACAAGTACACCAAAGAAAGCCATGTTTACCACTTTAGGAACAAATAGGTTTCAGCTCTCTCTAGTAACAGAGTAACAGTGCTCAGCATTTTAGCCAAAATTTTTAAAGACTCTGGCAAATGTATGTATTCTAAGCTTATGGTTGCCCAAAATCTAGTTTTCCAAAGACCTAAGCTATTTTGAGTCAGACTATTTTGAGAAACTAATAAAAGCTATTAACTGCTTATCCAGAAAAATGTACACATGCCCTTAAATAGAAAGTTTTATATATAATTCCAGGGAGTTTTCAGATTTCAAAGACCATCCCTAAATTTCCTAAGCTTGATCCAGGGGATCCAAAATTAAGAACTTCTATCCTAAGGCTCTAATTACTCTCTAGATAATAACAAATCAGGTATAAACAAAGGATTTTCAAAGAGTTACTTTCTTTCCACAACTCCTCTTGTCCTAATCCCCCATAAAAAATACTCCCGACACAACATATCATGATGCCTAGCAAAAAAACCACTATTTTTAATACACTTGGGATCTGGGGTGGGAGACAGAATATATTGATACTCTCAAGAGGCAGTATGACAAAAATCCCTACTTTTATATCCCAAATTTCCTCAAAATTTGTGCCAGTGAAAAGCACTGGCAACCAAGCTTTAGGTACAGCTAAAGGTATAGCTACTAATGCAAAAAATAATTTTTAAAAAATGGCCACGCTAAAATGTGACTTTTTACACATCAAAATAAATATCAACTCAGAAAATTAGCATTCAGAAAATTAACATGCACAAACCTTATTCTTTGTTAGAACTTTTCATTTAAGATTTAAGAATTTAAAATATAAGATATTTTCTTACTATATGCAAAAGGAATACAAACCAATGCGTTTCAGTGAGCACACAGAAAAAGTCAACCAGTCCCTTTGTTTTATATTCAAACTGCCCATGTTTTATTGATTTTATACTGGATAAGCTGAGTCAGACTAAGATTAAATGACTCACGAAAGGTCATATATGGAAATGGAGTGCCATGATTAAACTGTGCATGTGAAATCCTAGCTTTCTGTCCTGACCACTATAAAAAAACAATTCTTCCTTTTTAGATAGTTTTCTTAAAGAAGTCAACTCTCTTCTGCCAATTCTTACTTAAATTTAGGAGTGAAAATTTGTCTAAGAAAGGAAATTTTGAGTTTTATGAGGAAATTCACCTTGTAAAACCTAGGAAACAGAAACTAGTTAGCCAAGAAATTTGTCCATCTAAAGAAGTTCATAGTACCAATTGTGAAAAATAAGTTCTGCTGTAACTTTACTATTATGTCTACAAACTAGAATTTTCTCAGGAACAAAGAACAAAATTAAACAACAACACTTTTATCTAACTGGTTATTTCAGGTATTCTCATGAAGCTTACAATATAGTTATTAATGCAGAGCAACACTGACCAAACAACATTGGTAATTATTTGTGTTAGCGTTCACCACTAAGTAAAAGAAGCATGAGGGCGGAAACCCTGTCTGTCCTAATTACTATGGTAGCTATAAAATCTACACTTTGCTAACTATCACATTATAAGAACCAAAACAACTATTGAGTAAATGCAAGAATTATACAACTACTATAGTACCATACATTGTGCAAGTCTGTAGACTGTACTTAAAGCATTTATATTTTTAAAGTTTACCTGAGATTCAAATGAAATTTTACACATACATTCATTTATATACTGTTATATAAAGTGAACATTTTTACCATAATTTTCAGATGACTTAGGAAAAAAGCAAGTATTTATTTTCTAAAATGCTGTCATTTAGAAATATCAAAAAAACATTTAATACATAATATTCCTATATCAAAAGTAACAGAAACATTGAAGAAAAATTTAAACCCATCACAATAGTTCTTAATTCATACCCTAAAAAGGCAAGGCTGACTAGATTTCCCAGCAGCTAAAAGGTCTAGTTGGTTACCCTTCTACATTCTAGAACAGACAATAAAATGTGAAAGGAGGGGGGAGGGTAAGCCACAAAGGAAGCTGACGTTTATTTCTGCATCTGCCTCACCCTTCTAACCACAAGAAGTCCTATGAAACCTTGCTTCAGTTGGGGGATGGGTGGAAAAAACTTACCCAATATGTTAAAAACAGGAACAATGCAAAGTTTTTTGAGAAGAGTCAAAAGTAAATTGTTAACCTTTACATATTTTCTTCTAATTTACTAAAGAAAAATAAATTATAAAACACTAATATCTTAAAATTAGTAAAAAAAATTATTTATAAAGATATAACTTTGTAATCGCCACATGATAGAATGATAGAATTAAATGTTTGTATGCTTCAAAATGTACAAACCTCAGAAGAAACAAGATCAGGATCCTAACTTTGAATTTACAAAAGTATGGGATAATATCATAATTGGTAAAATACTGAAAGGATTTAAAGCAAGTTCGTGGCAGATGAAAGGTCTTGATTTTCGATTTATCAAAGTTTACTAATTAGACATATCAATATTTACCATGTGACTCATTAGCTCATATCCATCAAAAGAAAAAAGTTAGGTCTCTTTCATGAAGATATTAGAAGATGAAATATTAGCAATCTGAACTTGTTTTCATCAGATTCTATCTTGGATTTTTGCCCTCAAATGTTAAAAAGTTCACCAAATCAAGGTTATGACTGATTTATGGCAACCTATTTACAAAGCAATTTAGTACTTTACTATCCTTTTCATAAAGGTTTAAGTTCTCCCAGACTCTCAAAAAAACAAGGTTTCTAGCTCCCACAATATCCTTTATATTGCAAAGTTAATTTAATAAATGTACACAAACTCACTCCTCAAAATAGTAATTTAGGGAGCTCCTGCTGTGGCGCAACAGGATCCACAGCGTCTTGGGAGCACTAGGACACGGATTCCATCCCTGGCCTGGCAAAGTGAGTCAAAGATCCAGCCTTGCTGCAGCTGAGGCTTGGGTCACAACTGTGGCTCAGATCTGATCCCTGGCCTGGGAACTCCATATGTTACTGGGAGGCCAAAAATGAAAAAAAAAAAAATCATTTAGAAAAATAGGAAGGAATGCCCTTTATTGTATATACTGGTTAAGGATCTGAATATTCAATTACCTGCTGAAGGCAATTTCCAAATAGTTCTGCAACAGTAGCAAACTTAGAGATATCTAGTCCACCCTTCTCATCTTAAAGAAAGGAAAGGAAATCACACAGCTAGTAGTTCACACAACTCTAGATCCTGAGTAAAGGCAGGGAGACCGACTTCCAGCTTAGCCTGTTCTTACTTACATAGTGTATGATACTATGTAACATATTTGACATGGCTGTTGAAAAAAAAAAAGAAAGATAATTCCTAATGGAATCTTAGGCTACCTCAATAAAGTTTTGGTTGTAATTTGTTGTAAATGGTAAGATACTGACAATATTGTGTCCATTCTGGGCTTTCTCATTTTAAGATTGATGATGTAAAATACAAAGTGGTCCAGACTAGGATAACTGGATCAAGGAAGGCTGTCCGGAAATCAGTTCCTAAGATGAGCCTTTAAGGAAATTGGCACTATTTAGCTATATTCAAATCTCTGAAGGATTTTTACATGGACATTATATGCAGCCGCAAAAGGAGAACTATGTATATTGGGTACAGATTAGCAGAATAGAAAACAGAATTCTGTGCCTAAGAGGGGCCCACAAAATAGAATAGACGCATTCTGAGGTAGTGAGTTCCTCATCAGGAAAATTATAGGAAAGTTTGCTGCACCGCAGAAAAAAATTACATTAGAAGATCACTGACCACTGAAGTCCTTCCAATGCAAAGATTCTATGACTATTTAATGAATAGTGAGGTGTAGGCAACTAAAAAAACTTACTGGTTCCTGTTACAATGCAAAAAGATATAATTATAGATTTAGAACTATAGAATTTCTTGAAAACATCCTGAAATATTCTAAAAGCTCTTTTAATAAACCATTAAAACAGTCAAATATTTTGCACACATAGTTAAATAAAATATGTCAGGAATTATGAAATATGCTTTTACCTTTAGTTCTTAGTCTAATAAGGAAGATATGATTATCCTTATTTTACCAAAGAAAGACTATATTTAATATCTGACAACTGAAACAGCCAGGACTTGCCTTCACCCTTGACATGAAAGACCACCAAGAACAGAATTACTTGCCAAGGCTCAGTCCATTTTTGTTTCCACATTGAGATTTTGAAAGATAAAAATCAATCATACCATTTTACTGTACATCTATCAGTACAAACATGGACTTAAAACCATTTCGACATAAAAATCAAACTGAAGATAGAAAACGATCACCAACTTCCAACATTTTGTTAAATGGTTTTTGGGTTTTGTTTGTTTTTTGGAGTTTTTTCTTGTTGGTGCTGTTGTTTTGTTTAGGGCTGCACCCACAGCATACGGAAGTTCCCATGCCAGGGATCAAACCTGCGCTACAGTTGCAGCCTTTTCTGCAGCTGTGCCAACACAGGATTCTTAACCTACTGTGCCACAAGGGATTTCCAAGTGTTTTTAATTTAAAGCTCAAAAAATGCCAAATATATAACAAATTATTTGGTATCACTTTTGTAACTTTCATATATATTAAAATAGTCAAGTTAAACGGTCTCATAATCTCAGGTCACTCCATGGTCTTAAGGAATTTACACCCTGGTTAAACCAAAACAGATTAGTATTAGTGTAAATGCAGGTTTTACTTACAGAGCATGCATTCTTTGTCACATGGAATTATACTATCAAATATGAGTTAATTCATTTTGTTTAGAAATGAGAATCTCCACATTTGTTTTTAGCCTAGCACAATATCCTAAGAATTGAAATTTTTTAACAAAAATTTACATAGCATTCTACTAAATGCTTTACAAATATTAAGCAGTTTAGTCCTCACAACAACCATATAAAATAGATACAATTATCTTCATCCCCACTTCTCAGATGAGGAAATTATAGAACTAAGAGGTACAGTAATTTTATGTAATAGCTCGTATATGGCAGAGTCCAAATTTGGATGTGGCAGTCAACCCTGTTGAGCTGCCTCGTCCCATGCACAGCCTCAAATAAGAACCCTGACCTCCTACCATGGGCTCTGAAGCCAGGTAGGATGTATCAATTATGCTCACTAACCCTCCATGGATTTGATTTCCAGGTCAGTTAAGACTAGACCCTGTACAATATCAACTGAGATGTTGACTTGTCTTTCTAAACATTGCTAAATAATGACCAAATAAGCTTTATAAAAGTACAGACACAGAAATCCTAAATGTGAATTTAAATAGCATACACATCAAAAGTTTCCTTACCTTCCTAGCTCTTTAGATGTAAGCGTGTAAAAATTATTAAAGTTTTCCATTTTCATTGGAGTTTGAGGAGTTGTGGTTAGCAAGCCTGAAATACTTCGGCAATCAAATCTTCTCCTTGACATGTTAGACGAATCCCAGATATGCTTCTTTAGTCACTTATTTTTACCTATTGAAAAAAGAGAGATGCAGGATACAACTTAAATGCAATTAAGAAAAAAGAAAGATGTTATCTCAGATAGGATGTACGCTATACTTTACAGCTCCAAATATAGCTATAAGGTACAAAAAAAAAAAAAAGATTTCAGAGCATATTCCACCCTGAAGAATGAAGAAAAACAAAGTACGCACATAAACTGGTACCATCTCTATGGTACCTGAACTAAGTTAACTGACTTCACTTCAGAAAAAAACTATTGAAAAATCCTATAAGACTTCCCAAATTCTTTTCTAAAAATGCTATAGTAAACTTTTAATTCAAGCAATCATTCAATTTTATTTTTAAACTCTCATTTTAAAGTTAGATCTTCATATAAAATAACACCAAAGTTATGATTATTCATTTTAACTTCACATGGCAAACAAATTTGGTGGTAAATTATGAATGACAACAAGAAATAGATTTGTTTCACAGATCTTAGAGGCAGAACCTAGCATAGGGTCTGCCATGTATAAAGAGTTCCATATTTTGTTCAATGAATGAGTGACCATATGTAAAGCCTAATTCTAGAGTTCTAATCTGTATCTAAGCTCATATTTATCTGGAACTTTGATATTTATGAATACTTAGTTTTAAACTTAAAATTACTCTTTTATATTAACTGAATTTACATATTAACAGCAGACTATATATTTTAAGATACTTCTGACATTCTGCTACGCTTATCTAATAAAAGATCCGGTACTATTCTTCTAGCACCCTCTTATAATAACTCCCTAGGCTTTTTTCCTTCTCTGCCACACTTTTCCTCACTTTATTTTCCACTTGACATATTCTGTTCATTTATCTTCCTAAATTCAAATGCCAACTATATTCAACGTAGCAAAATAGCAGTGTGATTAGAGGTGTTTTCAGTTTTTATATTTTCCTGGTGTTATTCTTAAGTCAACATTTTTTTTCCCTCTAAGACCCTTGATCTTTGGAAAAACAAAGCATGAACTAGTTTTGGGAGTACATCTCTAGTATTCCAATAGCAGCAGTGTAGCATTATGAAAATAACATTTGGACTGAATCACATCTGGGTCTGAATTCCATTTAACTATTGTATCAGCTATGAGATATTTAACTTTGCTGCTATTATAGGCTATGTCCCTCCTCTCAAAATGCATATGTAGAAGTCCTAACCCCTCAGTATCTCAGAAAGTGACTATATTTGAAGAAAGGCCTTTAATATGTAATTAAATTAAGACTGAGGTCACTAGGGTAGGCTCTAGTCCAACAGGATAGGTGTCCTTATAAAGAGATGAGATCAGGATACAGAACACACAGAGGGAAGACCACGTGAAGACACAGGGAAAAGGTCATTCACTAGCCAAAGATAAAAGCCGCAGAAGAAGCCAACCATGCTGACACCTTGATCTCAAAATTCTACTCTCCAGAACTGTAAAAAAATAAATTTCTATTCTTTAAAGTCATCCAATCCACAATACTTTGTTATGGCAGCCTAGCAAACCCATATAGCTATGAAAGGAAGAAAGGAAGGAAGGGAGGGAGGGAGGAAGCTTTCAAATGTGTAGGAAAGAATACAAATGTAACAAACACTTGGGTTTTTTAATCTTACTACTTTGCTATATTTTGTTTAAATTAAAAATAAATAAGACATCATAGGCACAGTTAAAGTCAGTTCCTTCTTCCATCCTGCTAGCACTAGGTAGGAGAGCTTCTTGTTTCTTTGCCAATACTTGTTCCATTCAGACTTAATTTTGTCTATTCTAGTATGATGAAGGTGAAATGGAATTTTGTGATTTACTTTGCATTTTTCTGATTACTAGTGAGGAAAGTTTCAATTCTGCTGCCTGTAAAATATGGCTAAATAACAGAATCTATCCTGCAAAGCTCTGAATACTAAAAAATTGAAATATGATGATTTCATATAGAAAGACACTAGCACAGTGCTAGGCTGAAAAAACATAATGATAGTTCAAAAAATATTGTTAATATTCTCCTGAAAGATACTCTCCACACAGTCCTCTGCCATTGCTGAATAGCTCTACCCTATTTCCACATACAAAACTCTCACCTCAAATTAACTTAAACTCAATTCTTAAATTCTGTCTTTTTTATTGTTTTGATCAGAGATTTGTATAATTTCTTAGGTTGGATGGCACTCAGTTTCATTGGTCATATATTCTTCTCTGAAAAAGTAATACAGTTCCCAATTTCCATGCTTGACCTTTCTTGGTGGGGGGAAGGTCATCTTTGGGCTTTCAGATTTTTTTCCTAAATTTAAAAGTCTATGAATTTGCATGCTTATGATCACATTTACGTTATGCACTTATATACAGAAAGAAGGGATATACCTGTATCACCAATACAAGTTGTGCTACATTCCCAACACTGTCCCAAATCAGCCCTTGGAAAACATACAGTCACTCATATAGACAGAGTATAAGCTCTTGATTCTAATACATTCACCTCATCTGGATTCTAGAAACTAAGATGTTTATCTCTTGTTGTAATATATCAGCTGAAAAGTGATAAATTTGTAGTAATCTAGTAGAACTAAGATATATTCCATACATACTTATTTTCTGCTCTCAAGTTTAAGAGTCAATATGGATCTTAGATGTAGTCAAAGGCATGTTTAATGAAGTATGATTTATAATACTGAAAAAAATAAAATGTAAGATGAATAAATCTTAAAGTCCAACAAAAGGGAAATGGTTAAATACACCTAAATAACAGGATATTATATAACCTAATAAAAATTGTACATTCAATTTTTAACTCATAATATTAAGTGAAAAAAAAAAAGCCCCTTCATGTCTCAGTGGTTAACAACCCCGACTAGTATTCATGAGGATACGAGTTCAATCCCTGGCTTCACTCAGTGGGTTAAGGATCCGGCATTGCCATGAACTTAGTGTAGGTTGCAGACGTGGCTCAGATCTGGTGTTGCTACAGCTATGGGGTAGGCCAGCAGTTGCAGCTCCGATTCTACCCCTAGCCTGGGAATCTCCATATGCTGCAGGTGCCGTCCTAAAAGGACAAAAAAAAAAATATATATATATATATATATATATATATATGTTATATTTAATTTTGACATATGTATAATTTTGTTAAATATAAAAGGAAACAGAATAAAATACTAGAAAACTATGGCAAAATATTAACAACAGTGGTTACCTTTGAATAGTGAGATTATGGCAGTATTTATATTTTTCTGTGTTTAAGTTATCTACACCAAGCAAATGTAGACAAAAACTAATAAATGTCTTTGGGTAAAAAAACATGACTAGACTCTAAATGCAGAAACCTACCCATCTGTAAGAGCAAAACATATTTCTTTACACATTAAGGGTTCACCTGGCTGTAAGGTCACGAGCCATTGTTGCTCAAGTTTTTAAGGCCTCAACATTTTGTCTGCATTTATTTAGAGCAGATGGTGTTCATTATCCAAATAACAGGATTGTTCTTATGCAAAGACCATATAAGCATTTAGGGTAAATGCTAAGCAAAATTAATGCCTTGTTTAATACTGCATGGAAAAAACAAAATCACAAATTCTGTATTAATGTCATAATTACAATCCTACATAATGAATAACAATTTGTAACCTAACCTTAAGATAAATGTTAGTACAGAGAAAGACAACTATGATATGAGATCACTAATATGTGGAATGTTTCAAATGAAGAACGATACAGGGGAGCTTATTGAAAAAACAGAATTACACTCAAAGATTTAGAAACCAAACTTATGGTTACCAAAGGGAGGGATAAGCGAGAAGTTGGGATTGATATATACACACTATTATATATGGAATGGATAAGACAAGAACCTACTGTATAGCACAGGGAAATTTACTCAATACTCTATAGTGACCTACGTGGGAAAATAATTTGAAAAGGGACAAATATATGTATACGTATAATTGATTCTCCTTGCTGTATACCTGAAACTAATACAAGGTTGTAAATCAACTATACTCCAATAAAATTTAATTAAAAAAACAAACTAGAGAACAGTAAAATAAAATACAAAACTAATTTCTTGAATTGTGATACATTTCACTCTGGCTCTGAACAGGCTGGATATAAAAGCCATATCTCAGAAAAAAGGAAAAGCACATTTCTGAACAGTGAACCTTAATCTAACTACTTACTGCTAATATACCTACATCGCAAACTGCTTTAGGCATCCATATAGCATCCTTTAAGTACATCTTCCAACTATTTACTGTACTTGGCAATAGTTGTCACAGACTAGACATTTTTCTATTTCCTCTCCTTTGGCCAGTTTTGTATACAACGGAGGAGCAAGAATGTCCCCTCTGTCCACAAACCTTCTCCAAACATCTTGTTGTCCTTCATATAAGATTTAATCCCTGGGTACATGAAAAGTTATCAGTCAATTCTCTGTCTCTCCTTGTGTCTTCCTAAGTATCCCATCAAATTGTCTTCAATAAACAATCACAGATCTTTTCTTGTTTCCTACCATAATCACAGACCTAAAACTGATTCTAAATTACCACTATGTCTCACTGCATTTAACACTTTATTAGGCTATACTAATTAAAAAATCTCAAGGAACTTAGTAAGTAAATTTGTGTGTAAGTGTGTAAACACACAATTATAGACACAATTAGACACTAAAAAGCAGTAAGAGGACAATAAAAGGAGGCAATAAATAAACTTTCAATTACATGGTACACCTAGGAATAATGGTACCTCAAATTTATTTCCAAAGTTTTTTTCACTAACTTCCATTACAATAATTACAATAAGAATTCGGATATGGATCAGTGAAGAAAGCAAGGGAAGGAAATGTTAGGTTTGATCTGGACCTTAATTTACTTGAAAGGAGAGAGCAAATGTGATGTGATCAAAAGTAAGACAAACAATCCCTATAAAGCTCTAAATAGCTCTATTTAAAAAGAGTCATCATGATATTCACTTCAAGGTTATTAAATAAAAATACTTTATAAAATAGAATACATCACATAACAATAAATAAAAATACCTAGAGAATTTAGTTGTCTTCTTTGATCCCTAAATTATTAGCTCCCTACAAGTCCAAGTTCTTAGAACATGACACAGAAAAGCCTTTGAGGCCAGGTACACAGCAGCTTCATTTCCTGTCACACTCATATCTCAAATTTGCTTCCACAACTGAGTTCCACTTTTCTGTCCAAACATCCTCTCTACCTTTCCTTCAACGGCTAACTCTTCAAAATACATTCTTCTTATTTCAACAAAGAATGTCATCTCCCCCAGGAAGCTTTGCCTAAAACCCACAGGTTGCATTAAATGCCTCTCCTTTATGCTTCAAATAGGAGGACCTCTGAGGTACCTATTTACCTCAACATGTAACATGTCTGCCTGCAATTATGTTACTGTTTAAAGGGCAGCAACCCTTTACTTTTGTGTCTAAATTCTCAGGGAGATGTCTGGCACCTGGGAGGAATTCTTTTAATGTCTGATGAACTGAATTGTTAAGAATTATGAAATGCAGCAAGAAGAATATTTAGGTACATATCATATCTTCAAGGGGTTTAGCAGAACTTGATAACCATTCTGAAATTATAACACTGGAGCTTCAAATATAGTTAGTCTCTGCTTAATTCAGTATTTGGCTAAATAAAATATGAAATATTTTAAATTGCAAATAGAAGTAGATGCAAACTATTGCATTTGGAATAGACAAGCAATGAGATCCTGCTGTATAGCACAGGGAAGTATGTCTAATCACTTGCGGTGGAACATGATGGAGGATAATGTGAAAAAAAAATGTACATAAATGTATAGCTGGGTCACTTTGCTATAGAGCAGAAGCTGACAGAACATTGTAAATCAACCACAATAAAAATTTTTTAAAATAAATAAATTGCAAATAGACAATTCCAATCCTAAACAGGATAGCCACAAAGTCTGGAAACATGGATGAAATTATTATATCAGATATTATAATACCAACAGACCATTTTATATTTACCTATCTTTCCAGATCAGGTGGCAACTTCAGCTAAGAACATCAATATTTTAAGAGCTACCTCAATCAGGAAATTCAGATACTTGTCCCGCCAAGGACAAATAAATCTAGATCTTCACGTAATAAATTTGAAAGGCAACAGAAAGTAAAGTAAGGCATGATATTAGAGGTAAAAATCTCTTCCTTTCTACATCAGCATTTTTGGCTACCAAGTTTTCCAAGGAAGCAGAGGAACTGGAGATTTCTTTATCTAGAAACCATCAAAATAAAGGAAGAACTTTCTGCTAGTGTGGCAAAGGGATCCATTTTTAAGTAGTCATAGATAAGAAGCAAAGGAATTGGTGTAGGGAAAGGGATGATGATTTTCAATATCAAGGAAGGAACTATTCCTTATATGTATTTTACTAACAGGTTTGTTGGTTTGTTTGTTTTTTTAAGATTGAATAGAAAGTATAATTCAAGAATGTAATCACAATAGGAAGCCAGGTAACTGACTCCAGTCTAACCAGTCTAGTATATACTATCCAAGGGCTAAAGTCCCAGGTAATGACTCCAGGCCTCATTCTGTGTTGTGACAGTGAGGTCAGCTGCTGTCTCTTCTACCTACAGACAGAGAATTAATCCCTATAATTGTAAAGCAGGACGGAAAGATGTTGAAAAAAGGAAATAAAGTGGACCAACAAACATACAGTGCTTGTCATTCATCAGATGGAAAATTAAGTTTCTGTTGTTAAATAACGTACTGCCTACTTACACCATCACCAAAATACTATTTATTCAGTAAGTACTGCAATGCATAATGGCATATGATCCTAGGATGAAACCATCATCTCGTTAATATTGAAATGTTTAAATGCTTAAAGTATAACTATGTCCTCTTTCAAAGAAGTTGCAATGGCTTAGGTGTGTATCAACACATGCTGCATATAAATATTAAAAGAAACTAATTTAGATTTTTTTAAGTGGTGCTGAAGTTCACAGTTAAATGTATTTGGGGAAAAGGGGATAAATAAATCAAAGAAAAAATTAACAAAGTGTGTTCTTGAAAACTGCAACATTTGTCACATTTATATAAAATGTAACTTAATTCATAAATATGGTTGTTAACTAAAGTAGTCGAAGAAATATCCTTCGATAATAGTCTACCATAGAATATAAAATACTTAAAAATAAAATCACTAAATTTTATCATCAATATTGTGGAAAACTAAAATAACTAAAATGTTTAAAATCTTCACAAGTGGAAGCTAAGCAGATAAATGACTGTTAATATTTTTGACACAATCAATACCCACAGAACACAAAAGAATTCTTAAAACAAAAAAGAATCAATCAAAATCCTATAAAACTAGTACATCTAGAAGCACTATTCTACCTAGCTGCCAATTTTTACAGGAAATATAATGCAATTGTAAGACAATTTTAAGATTAAGTGAAAGTGTTAGCAATTGATTTCCTCGATTCTTAGGTTTTAAAATGGGTTTCTAAGAAAAAACAGGAATTTTAGCAAAGAAATTATCTCATAATTATCAAACAGCTTCAAAAACAAAGCTTTTAAAATATGCTTAAACGTTTACTTAACACATAATATATTGTCAGTGGAAGCCTAAAGATAAAATTTTTTTATTGGAAACATGCCATAAAATGCCTGTACCTTCTTCAGCTTTGTTATTAGTATGTTGACATAGTGATCAATTAGTCATCCTAACCTTCCTAAAAATTGATTCTGTCTTAACCAAACTGTAATTCACTATTCAATAAGCCCAAGAGAAACTGCAACCACTCTGTCCATTCACAAAAAATAAAGGCCTTCAGTAACACAAATTTTAATGTAAATATATTTAACTTTAGTTGTAGACCCATAATTTAGAAAAATGCTATAAAATGTATAATATATGTATTGAAAAAAATAAAGCGGCTATTATTACAATTATTAAAATATTAGGAAATTTTACAAAAACTGAACATCTGCTCGTAGGAGGATGAAGGAGAGAGAGGAGAGGTTTTAAACTAGGACACTGCTTCTGTGGACCAGTTTTCAAAAACACACAATTTTAGAGGCATGTGGTTTAATATTTACAAAACACTTTAGAAGTGGTTGAAAACTACTTCTGGGCAGTTTACTATAAAACTATAAAATGATTATCAATGCCAAAGTAGACTTATCATTTTTTCCTTTAAGAAAACGGTGCTCCGGGGCTCAAAATGCCAGGTTACATATGCTGCCACTTGCCCAGTCATTTCAGTAGACCATGCTGTCTCAGCCCACACATTCTCAAAAGCTTGAGAATCTAAAGGGCAACACCATATCAAACATCACTGCGTATCATTGGTACCACAGACGTAAACATTACGTTGGTAAAACAATCAGTGAACATGATAAACGGACCTAACATAATTGAAATTTGATCAGTATGTGGTTTTAAAGTGTTGTTTTTCTTAATTTCAACTGGCAAATTGATGTTGGAGTACCTCTAATTCCATTCCAGACATAGGAAGAACTAAAGTCAGCTACCAGCTGCCATGAAGTCTCTTTCAACTCTGCCTCCACTTAACCCGCTGAGGGGATTCAAATAAAGTGCTTTTCCCTATATTAAAACAAAGAGCTGGGTAAATGTCAAAAATCTGTTGCCCTCACGTAGCTGTTTGTATAGTTTGAGGATGGGTCGTGTACACTTTGCGGTTTACATGGCGTCAAAATAAAATCAGACCGCTGAAAAATCACTGATACAACTGCAGTCTGACTTCTCTATTCACTAACTTTAAAAAACTGTTGACAAGCAGTAATTGAAAATGCCCCACAAGATGAGCACAAACTTTTTCCAGACCAAAGTCAGCTGTGAACAGTGCGGGCCCACGAGTCCAGACGTGAACACGTCCTGTGACCCCACCACAGCTGTGAACTCGGGA
Organism: Catagonus wagneri; assembly: GCA_004024745.2. NCBI lineage: Eukaryota > Metazoa > Chordata > Mammalia > Artiodactyla > Tayassuidae > Catagonus > Catagonus wagneri. Next base: position 6,782,556 of record PVHT020000143.1, read on the forward strand.
GGGACATGAAGGGAGGACCACGTCGACGCGACGTGGAAGGGACGCAAGTAAGCAGGTCGCAAAGGGGGCCCCGGCGGGACCCGCCCGGGGGAGAGTCTGGGCCGGGCAGGCTACAGCTCGCGCGCACCCGCGCTCGCCCTCACGCACACACACACACACACACACACACACACACACACACTACTCACTGGCCGGGCTCCCCGGGCTGGGCCCGGGCGCCGACTCCGAGGTAATCAGGAAAGCAGGACTCCAGACAAAACGCAGCGAGAGGTCCAGGGCAGTCGGGCCACCAGAAGGGCGTTGGTGTCTGAGCCCATCTTCCATAGGCCGGGAGTCAGAGGGGACCCTGGATCCGCCCACACCACCTGGACCCCTCCTCTGAACCCCTCCCACGTTTGGGGTCTCTGTTCCATGGTTAAAGGGGGCTGGTTCAGGGGTCTGGCGTCGCAACCCCGAGCCCACCCACCAATCCCCGCAGGACCGCGACGCGCGAGGCGGAAGACACTGACCGCTCGGGCCGCAGCAGGTTCCTTCGCGGCCGCCCCCTCCAAGGGGGCTCCCGTTCTGCCCCACGCCGGTGGCCACGACAGGACGCGTGCTCCAGTTCTAGCCCGGTGAAGAGCCGGGTAGCTCCGAACGTGGCAGGACCCACTTTTACTCTTCTGGACAACGGCCAACAGTTGTGACCCGACCTCGCAGTGAGGTGGCTCCCGGCGACGGCAACGAAGACGGAGACGGGAGCTTACAGTTGAGGTTTGAAAACTGCAGCCGCCTTGCGGGGCAGTGCTGTAGGCTAGAACCCACCCCCTCGGTCGGGAGAGCCAATCCGAACTCGCGTGGAGGGCCGGGCTGTCACGTGTGGGCGGGGCGGGATGCCGGCACCGGGCGCGTGCTGCAGGGCGGGGCTTCGGCGGCGAGGGGGTGTGGCCGGCGCCCAGCGATCCGAGGTTGGGAGGAGCTGCGGAGCAGGTGGGGTGCTCCCCTAATTGCCGCGAGGGAGGAGTGAGGCAGGTGCTTCCGCGACCCCTCAGGGGACTGCACCCGGTCTTCACACCGGGTGTGAATTTCTGCAGACGGGAGAGGGAAGAAGCAAGGTTAGTTGCTGCTTTCAACTCACTCCCAAACTTCTGTGCCTCTTTCCTAACTTCCTGCAAACATCAACATCGCTTGGGAGTTACGGAACTTGGGCCCCACCGCTAAGTCCACTTCAGCGAACTGAGTCCTTCTGAGGCATGGCTGAAGGCAGTTTAAAGGAGAATCCAAATAAGACAATTTGCTGTTTTTTGCGTATAGGATTCTAAGCGAAAAGGGGAAAGCTTCTCAGAAAACCACTGGGGATATCTTTTGAAGAGAATGAAAAATTTGAAAGTCCTGTGCAAGGATGGCACCGTTGAAGTTTTTTGGTTTTATATAATCTAGGAGTGGTTTGCAAAGTATATTTACGAAATTATAGAAGACTATTGGGAAAATATATTGGGATGGGTATTGTTCTTTTTCAAAAGACTTCAACATTCAAACAGCGTTTAAAGAGGAGGATTTCTGTACAGCACCGGGAAATGTGTATGTGTGGGTCATTTTGTTGTACAACAGAACTTGACAAAACATTGTAAATCAACTACACTTCAATAATAAAAAAAAAATTTAAAAATAAAGAGGTTTTCTTGTTCCATCCCACTAAACCAAGCAAATTCCCATCAAGCCATCCATTTGTTTTTCCATGCTGTATTTTCCCCAAGATAAGTACATAAAATGCCCCAGTCATTTACTCAGATCTCCTTGTTACTTAACTGACTCCTCCCATTTAATGTGTCTATTCCCTAACCTTGTGTCTTGGCGCATTTTGCTTCCATCTATCAACTGGACTGACTAGAGAGGCCCAAAGTTAGAATGAAGGGGGGAAAAAAAACCCTGCGTGTTGAAATGGACTCTACAGCTATCATTATCTAAGAGTCCACAAACAGTGAGAGTGTTCCCATCTTTTCTCTTAAGAACAAAGGGGCAGTTCCTAAAAGTCTCAGCACCAGCACTGGAACAAGTAACTTCCAGAAATAACAGGACTGCAGCATGGCGGCAATTTTTGTTTTTTCCTGTGTGTGTGTGTTTAATGCTGCACCTCCTCAATGTCAACATTTGATCAATAGCCAGCTCTTAGCAATCTCCTTATACTCAGCCTGCCTTCCCCTCTGTCCCAAATCCTCTCACCACATCACTTCACACCTAGATGCAGAGGCCTTTCTCTCTCCCATTACCACTTTAGATTACCCTCCTTGTGGTCACAAGCCCTCTGTTCTAACCAGTCAGTCTGCTAGGGGTCTTTCCAGGTCTTGTTTTTTCCTGCCTCTGCCTTGACACCCGCTTTTCACCATCTTCCTCATCAGCACCTGTTCATCAGTTTCCAAACTGAAGAAGGTTACCCTCTCCAGAAATCACAAATTTTTGCTGATTTCTACTTTCCGCTCCCAGCCTGATGGTCTCTTTTCCCTCCATCCCTAAGGTGCAGGGCTTATATTTGTTCCCTGTTTTTCTCTTACACCCCCAAATAGATTGTTAACCCTCATGCCTGATGTCAGATTTGCTGGCTAGGATTTAGCACACTAGACCCAGCACATTCAACTACACTTACTTGGTCTTAGGACTGTGGTTCCAATTACAAGAAATTCCTGATGGCAAGGAACAGACTATACCATCTGTGACCCTGCATTAAAATTTAGGACTCTTGGAGTTCCCATAGTGGTGCAGCAGAAATGAATCCAACTAGTAACCATGAGGTTGCGGGTTCAATCCCTGGCCTCGCTCAGTAGGTTAGGATCCAGCAGTGCCGTGAGCTATGCTGTAGGTTGCAGACGTGGATCAGATCTGATGTTGCTGCGGGTGTGATGTAGGCCAGCAGCTGTAGCTCTGATTAGATCCCTAGCCTGGGAACCTCCATGTGCTGTAAGCACAGCCCTAAAAATCAAAAAATCAGTCAATCAATCAGTAAAATAAAATTTAGGATTCAACGTGTCCCTCCATCCTACTGAATCTACCTAAAATCATTCACAGCCATGTCAAAGGTGCGTGTTCTTGCTCCCATTCCCTTGATTCCATGAGGAAATCCTCATGTAGCCTAATGGTCATTCCGTGGTCACTGCCTCTTTCCATACAGTTCATTAAGTTGATCCTTGGATGCCACATACCCACTAGAGATGATGGTTGTTGTGGGCTGAATGTGTTTCCACCAAATGGATATGCTGAGGTTGTAATCCTGAAAAAAAAAAAAGAAAACATTAACTCAAAAGGATATTACAACTCAAGATATGGAAACAACCTAACTGTCCATTGATGGATGAATGGATGCCATTTATGCAACATGGCTGGACCTCAAGAGACAAGACAAATACTGTGTGATCTCACTTACATATGTAATTAAATACAAAACACACACACCCCAAGCTCATAGATACAGAGAACAGACGGATCATTGCCAGAGGTGATATGGGGTGGGGGTGGGGGGGTCAAAAGGTACAAACTTCCAGTTACAAAATAAAAAAGTCATGGGGATGTAATGCATGGCCTGGTGGCTATAGTTAGTAATACCATATTGTATATCTGAATGTCACTGAGAGAAGATCTTAAAAGTCCCCATTACTAGAAAAAAAAATTTCAGTAACTACATAAGGTTACAGATGTTAGCTATACATATGGTGGTGATCATTTTGCCATATACACAAATATAAAATCTTATGTCGTACACGAAGCTAATATAATGTTATGTCAATTATACCTCGATTTAAAAATAATTTTTTAAAAAGAGATTATGACATGGACACACAGACTGAAGGATGACCAAGTGAGGGCACGGTGAGAAAGCGGTCATCTGCAAGGCAAGGGGAGAGGCCCCAGAGGAAATTAAAACTGCTGACACCATGATCTTGGACTGCTAGCCTCCAGAGCTGTGAGAAAAGAAATTTCTGTTGTTTAAGCCACACAGCATGTGGTATTTGTTGTGGTAGCCCCAGCACACTAATGCTGTGGTCCACCAGTCACTCCAAGTGAATCACCACACACGACCAGGGATGGCTGTCCTTTCTGATCACGCCACAAGAGTTAACCATATTCTCTCAAGGTCAGTCACCACAGGCTGACCACACACTGACCAGAGAGGTAATCCTCCTCGATCAATCACTTACTTTCTACAGTTGCAGAGAAGGAGGGTAGAATTTTAAACAGAAAAAGTTCCCAAATTCAAAACTCTCGCCATTGATAGAAAGCCTTACCGGTGCTTTCCTACATCACAGTCACAGCAAGCCTAGATCTAAGCCACATTTGCGACCCATGCCACAGCTCACAGCAACACTAGGTTCTTAACCTACTAAGCGGGGCCAGGGACTGAACATGCATCCTCATGAATACTAGTCGGGTTCATAACTGCTGGGCCACAACACAAACACAGGAACTCCCTCACCAGTGATTTTTGTGTCATGATTCTACAATACAATCCATGTGGAAAGAACAAAACAAGCACTACTATCTCCAGGTTCCAGGTAGGTAGCACTGTCTCCAGCTGAATAAACCAGAAATGTGTGTCTGGGCTAAAGGCAGCCAGAGCTGGGATGGGGGGATGGGGAAGATCATCTGAAGTCACTTGGCTCAAACCTCCACCCAACATGGGTACTCATGTTAAATGGAGACAGGCTAATCCAAATACATCCCCTCTCTGGAGGTAGGAGTGCAGGTGTACTTGGATGATAAGTCACAGTGCATTCATCCATTGTGCCTACAGCATATCCCAATTTTGGAAGCACTGGAGACCACAGAGACCTCACATGCCCTGGCTCTCTTAAAACACACCCTATTAGCAAAGGTAATTGGGTCAAGTCTTTCCTGACAAGAGTAATGACTCAGACTGGTACAAGTGTCTTCCTCAATGGGTGACACAGTTATTTGCTCCATTGTACCCATGACTGACTAGAATCAACTGACTGGGATCTAGATTGCCAATCAAACTACCCATTGCAATTCATAAATTTCCAAAACCCTCCAAAAGAAATATCATGCAAGCCACATATGTCGTTTTAAATGTTCTCATAGTCACGTTAAGGAAGTAAAAGCAGGAATTCCCATCATGGCTCAGCGGTTGAGAACCCGACTAATATCCATGAGGATGGGGGTTTGATCCCTGGCCTGGCTCAGTGGGTTAAGGATCCAGTTGCTGTGAGCTGTGGTGTACACTGTAGATGCAGCTTGGATCTGGCACTGACGTGGCTGAGGCAGAGGCATGCAGCTGCAGCTCTGATTCAACCCCTAGCCTGGGAACTTCCATATGCCACAGGGGCTACCATAAAAAGAAAAAAAATGTAAAAACAGATGAAATTAATTTTAATAATATATTTTACTTAACCTCATGTATCCAAAACGTCATTTCAACATGTAATCAAAAAATTATTAATGTGATATATTTCATCTTTTTAAAATATTGTCTTAAATCTGGTGTATTTTACATTCACAACATATCACAATTCAGATACTAAATTTTCATCCAAAACATTTGATATGTATTTAGATTGCACAAAATTTACCACTGGAAAAAAGAAATTCACATTCGGACATTGTTTCAAATGTAAAGTTGTCAATAACTGAATACACTACCAGTGTCTTCATTTAATTAACTAAAATGAAATAAGATTATATTTAAGTCACAGTACATTTTCACGTGCTCCACAGCCACATGTGATCGGCAGCTACTGTATCAAACAGCACAGATCCAAAGGCCTAGAAGTGTGCCTTCTAATTGCCTCTAAAACCTTTAACTGTTTAAAGCAGTACTAGATACAATGTAGGTTCTTGGTAAATCATGGAATCGGCGCAGTTTGGAACTTAAAAAATCCTTAAGGTTCAGTAGCCCAATTCCCTTATTTTAGAAGGAAGAAAACCTAGAAAGGGAAAAGATAAGAGACTTGCAGTAGATGACAGATTTGAACTACTGAAACACATCTGGACAAAAATTTAGGTCTCCTGATTTTTTTATCCCAAGGTCTTTCCACCTCATAATATCAGACAAACTTCAGTGAAAACACTGATTTTTAAATTTATTTGAATAATCTCTTGAATGATACAGGCAAAGAAAAACATACTTACATCCTAGTTGCATTTGTATAACCTGAAAAAGACAGTGTGTTTTAGAATATTTAAGGCCTCCTTCTACTGTGGTTTGGGGTCCAGGTGGTTTAATCTCAGTCCCTCTTACCTTCGCCTGTCACTGCTTCCTCTGGTGGAGTAGCCTCAATGCACATCTTTCCTGCCCATCCCCGGAGCATCCGGCCACATTTTTCTGTCTGCAGCTGTCCTCTGCCAGCTGTCTACCACGATTTGTTTAAGGTTGTGCTTCAGAGAACTCTTTATATTTGCAAACTAAAGTATTCAGTAGAAACTGCAGCAAAATTGGAGAAGAGGTACTATCTTCCAGCCACAAGATCTGATGTCCTGCTTCCTGAGAGGTGTGTGTGTGTGTGTGTGTGTGTGCACGTTTGTGTGTGTGTGTGTGTGTGTGTGGTGTGAGACAGAGAGAAAGGGTATGCATGTAGTTAAATGTGTGACATCAGACAGACCTACATTCAAGTCCCAGTTGTACCCACTCCTAGTTGTGTAACTTTAGGCAACCCTCAGTTTTCTCATCTGTAGAATGAGGATAATAATAATAGCGACCAAGAGTAAGTCGTCAGTTCATACAAGCTGATGTTATTTTCCAGTGGTCTGCTGGCTCCCTGAGGAGGAGGACTGTGTACATCAGGCTCAGTACAGCTCCTCATGACTAGTGAAATGCTTGAGACTTAGTAGGTCCTAAGTGAATATTTGTTGAATGAGTTTGTAAGATTTCTTTCACATCTTAAGATTGATGCAAAGAGAGATAATTGAGGAAAATCTGGTGACAAGGAAAGGGGAGAGGGAGATGGCTGCTTCCTGCTTTAGAATCTACCTGGTGTGGAGGCACCCAGGTTCAGAATGAAGCTGTAAGGTCAACAAATAGTGATGTTCAGGGCTATGCATGATAAAGGAATTAGAGTCACTAGTGTTTAAAGGAGAGTAGATATGGAGTGGAGCAAATAAAACATACATATATAGGGTGTAAAATTATCATTTGTTTGATTTGAGTAGATAAATGTCAACTAGTTCTCCCCAACAAATCTCCTCCCTTTTCACTTTCCTAAGACACTTCTTTCACCAACTGCACATTCCATGAATTATGACCTGGTTTCACATTCCCCATAGTGCATGGCAGGTAAGAAATAGTAAGGCTCCCAGGAACACTTCACTAAGTGAGCCTTCTTACAACAAGTAGTCACAGGCATAGAAAAGCTAACTTTTAACTCCCTTCTTAGGAATGACTTTTGCCTCAGTGGGCTTAAAGTGACAGCGTGAACATGAGAAGGTCAATCCACTCCACTAGCTGAATCCTTTCATGGCATGAAAATGTTGGTAATATGGGAAATGATAATATTGATGATCACTGTGTATATAACAAATATATAACAAATGCAAGAGAAGGGAGCTAGGATGATCTATGTAGTAATGGATTAGAATTGGATATTGAGACTATCCAAAGCATCCTCGAGTCTTTTCAGTAGTTAGCCTTCCCTTTAGATTTATCGAAGCCTTTTATAGTTTAATTTAACATAAAGAGATATAAGCAGAGAGCTGATCAGAAACCCTTTAAAGGGCATAGATTATGAGAGAATGGGTCTATAATTTACTAGCTGTGAGACCTTGAGCAGGTTATAATAGCTCTATGCCTCTGTTTTTTTATATGCAAAATATAAATAATACTATTCTTACCCCATAGGGTACATAGTTACAACAAGTCATAAATACTAATCTTGGCACTCTTCTAAATATACTGTTTGTGTTAATTTCTTTAATCCTCACACTCTTGTGAGTAAAGTGCTATATTTTCCTGCTTTGAAGATAAGAAAACTAAAAACAGGGAAGTTACATACTCCCTCCACTGTAACCTGAGTTACTGGTGGAGTAATAACAAGATTCAAGCTTAATCTCTAGAAGTCCTTTTACTATGGATATTTAATAACTGTAGCAATGAACAATAGAGTGCACGTTCTTGGATGTTTAATTCACCTTAGTTGTTTGAGTCCCTGCTCTTTTCATCCTTTTGTTTCCACTCTTATCATTCCAAAATTTCTTCACTGTGAAAGTATCTTTACCACTATAGAACAATGCAAGAGGAGGGAGTAGAATTAGAAACATTGGTATGAACTAATGTTTGGTATGAACTAATGTTTAGCTTAATATAGACGCAGATGTTTACATATAGGCTTATTTATAGATATCTGTGTGTATACGGGTTAGTACACACACATATCTCCTCGCTCTGTCAACTGAGAGCACATAAAAGCAATGACACCCCTTTGGCAATAAGCACGTCTATCACTCAGGTCTTGGTTTCTAATACCATTCGCTAAAAAAGGGAAAAAAAATCTCCTTGGAGAAATTGATGCTTCTAGGACTAGGGCAGGAAATATACAGATGAGTCTGGAACATTATGTAGTGTCAAAAAGAAGGAAGTACAAACAAACAAAATTGCCACACAGTGATGGGGGCATATCAAAGGGAATCAGGCCACTGTCCCAAGAGCCAAAGCTGTGATAAGTTGAGCTACATAATAAATAAAAAAGTAGTATTGGATTACAACCCAAACCATAAAATAAATATCCATCTGTACATTCAGATGTAAATAAATGATTGACTAGATAAATGGGAAAGAATAGACAAATATCCCATGCAGAATAATTTTGAATAATTTATGTAGCCACTCTATCCTCAAGTTGATGGAGCGTAACTCCCCACTCCTTAAGTGTGGGCTGTGCACAGTGACTTTCTTCCAAAGAGTACAGTATGGAAATGGAGAAAAAGGAGTCATTTTACAGTGAAGACCCTGACAAACAGTACCTCAAGCCAGGTGATTAAGGTTAACAAAATAGCCATAAGTCATTCTGATAATATGTACCCATAATATGATGTAATGAGAATGACAATTTGCCTGAATGGTCTTCCTCCACCAAGCCCATAACCCCAGTTCAACTATGAGGAAAACATCAGACAAATCGCAACTGAGAGACACTCTACAGAGTACCTGACCTGTGCTCCTCAAAACTGTCAAGGTCATCAAAAATCAGGGAAGTCTGAGAAACTTGTTACAACTAAGTGGAGCCCAAGGTGCCGTCATGACTAAACACACTGTGGTGTCCTGGATGGGATCCTGGAACAGAAAAATGACATTAAATAAGAGCTAAGGAAATATGAATAAACCATGAAATTGAGTTAGCAATAATGAATTACTATATCACTAATTATAACAAATGTACCCTATTAATGTAAGATACTAATAGGGAAAACGTTGTGGGTACTCTATGTACCTTCTTTGCAATGATTTTGTAAGTCTAAACCTGTTCCAAAATAAAAAAGGTATTTTTTAAAAAAATGAATGAATCTGTCATTGCTTATAATATCCAAGTTTAGGAAACTATAGCATCAGAAATTAAAGTTGGAAATAACCTTTGAGATCAAAGGAGAGGACAAAGCTCCATCAAATACCCAAGATACAGTCTTGCTATTATTTTTGCAGTCTATTCAAAACATCATTATAATAGTAATTTGATTCAGGTTCAATTCTGTCAAACTCCAGGCAAAATTTCCAAGTCTTGGATAAAAATATATGCAACAGGATGTAGAAGGGGATCCAAAAATTGTGTGTCTCAATATAATATATATCATCTAATTCCACTCACAAAGTAAATCTTTCATCTAGTAATTCTCAAGCTGAGGTAGGGAGATCCCAATACCTTTTTAGGAAGTCCTCTAGATCAAATTTATTTTCATAATAATAAGATGATCTTTACCCTATTCACTCTTATTCTCTCACAAGTGTATGATCTGGTTTTCCAGAGACTACAGAATGTGTGATTTTACAACACCTTAATGTAGAAGCAGATAGGAGAATCCAACTGCTTTCTATTAAGCCAGAAATTAGAGACTACAAACACATAAAACCATACCACCCTTATTATTTTCTTTTTTTTTGGACAATATAGCTATTTTTCATAGAGTGTGTGCATTCACGTTAACATGTAATTGTTATTGGTAATATGAGATTTTTATTTTAAATAAATTAATAAATATTTTGAAAATTTCTCTTTTAATTACTAATATGATAAAATAGTGATAGATATAACCTACATAAGCAAAAACTCTTTTAAGCCCTTATTTATTTATTTTTTCTGTCTTTTTGCCTTTATGTAGAGCCGCAGTCGCGGCATATGGAGGTTCCCAGGCTAGGGGTCTAACAGGAGCTGTAGCCGCCGGCCTTCGCCAGAGCCACAGCAATGTGGGATCCGAGCAACGTCTGCGACCTACACCACAGCTCACGGCAACGCCGGATCCTTAACCCACTGAGCAAGGCCAGAGATCAAACACGCAACCTTCATGGTTCCTAGTCAGATTCGTTAACCACTGAGCCACAAAGCGAAGTCCTTGAGGCCCTTATTAATCTCTGAGTGCGGAAAGTTTGAGAACTAGAAAGACAGAACTACTTTTCTAATCACAGTGACCAGTTTGCTATTTCAGCTTTGGGACACTTGTCACTCTAGGGTTACCTTGCATCTTAACCCCTCCAGTGTTCTGAGAATTTCTCATGTTTTGAGTCTATGGAAATGAAAGTGCCAAATACTCACATTCCCAGCCTCCCTTGCGCCTAAGGCAGAAGCAGTTACCGTAGGTCCTATTAACCACCTGGATGCACCTGACCTTTAGAACCTGGAGCAAGTGAGGCTGGAGCCAGGAGCAACACTATGATAACAGCAGAACTGAAAGGGAGATCAGGTCCTGGAAGCAGTAGTTCCAAGGTCACCTTGTTTGTCCACTGTTAGCTGTATTGACAGCACAAATTGCAGTGTAGAATCCCAAATTTCTGGCAGCAGTGGTGTCTTCACCTGAGCAACCCATAGTTATAACCTTGGATACTGTTTCTGGTTATCTTGTCCTCCAGCCTGCATTTCTGTTCTATGAACTGCAAAAAATCCTTTAAATGACATTCCTTTACAGCTTCAGTCATCCAGAGATGCTTAAGTGCTTGCAATTAATAATTCTGATCTACCAAAAATTGATTTCTTAGTTAACTTCTATAGTTGTATATCTTAACCTCTTTTAACATCAGCCTTTCTGAAAACCACACAAAGAAACCAAGTTTAATTAAAGGAAAGAAAAAACAAAATAAACTTACCCATTGCTTTCTCTGCTATAGAAAACCAACAACTATTTGAATAAAATGTTGAATATTTTGAAAGATGAAAAAAAATTGGCTTTATACTTTAAGCTGAATTTTGGAATCGTGATCCAACTTTCAACCGACAGAGTGTAAGACTTTCATGTGTTACTTCCCAGTTATGCAATTTCTATAAAACAGGCAGGAGGCTCTGAAGAGAATGACTTATGAAGCCATACCATGTGCTTAGTTCATTATAAGTCATTTCAGGGACCTCCAGCCATTCCGAGCCAATCAAAACAGTAATGTTCTAACACATTTGAGGGTATCTTGTTTTATAGTGTACTTAAGAAAGGCACACTAGATTTTAAATGTACCAAATTATCCAGAAAGGATTTTGGAACTGGTTCCTATTAGGTTACTTTTTGTTATTATTTAATGTAATATATAAAATATAATGTTTTTCTGTTTGAGCTCCTAGGGCCTGGAACAGTTCTGACTTTTACAACTTTGCAAGAAAATTTAAAAATATTTTTATTCTGCTCACTTTCTTGCTAGACTTCAAAAGTGAAAAGTGTGAGGACCAGTCAGGCCCTACAGATTTTGAGGGGCTTAAATTAATTTTGACTAGCGAATGTATCTTCTTCTACAATTGAAATACTATCTCAGATTAAGAATCATTTGAAGTAGTTGTCTAGAAATAATTTAAGGAAAACATATGAGGGAAACAACCCATTGCTTTTTTTTTCCTCTCATGCTCTTTGTCCAGGTTTGAGTGTAGGGGCTCTTGAATCTGGATATTTCCATAGGTAACTTCTCAAAGGAAAGGTCTGTTTACAGGAGAAGTCAACAGAAAAGCATAAATCAGCACATCCCACATTGAGAACAGGCTGAAGAACTGAAACACAGGCACATATAACGACTAGTGATAACCTACTTCTTGCAAGCCTAATTTGGAGGTGCATCTTTTAAAATATGAGGTTTTAGAGCACTTTGCAGATGATTATCTTGGTGTACTTGAGAGAAGCTGCACAGACACAAAATCATTTGTCTTTATTTCTTCCTGTCTCTCACCCAGCGTGCCTTTTACTCCACTTGCTAAGAACATGAAATTGCAACACTAAAGATTTGATCACTTCCCATTACTTCAGTGAGACTTGTTCAGTTTAACCTAGGCCAACAGCACCTTTATAGGTGCCCAAATAAATTACACAGTGTATCAGAAAAGGCTTGTTTTGTATAGTTTTTAATTATCTTTTAATCGTCCAAGCTTTGAGTTCTTCTCACTATTAAAAGCCTAACTCTGAGAAGGCTGCTCTTTCAAAGTAAAAATAGGCAATTACCTTTGAGACACTTTCCATTACTCACTGACCTAGAAAAATCCCCTTCTAGCAGCTCAGTCCCAAGCAGGTCTAAGAAGCTTCTCGGCCAGCCATGCATGTGAAGGTGGCACAGGAAAGGCTAATATTAATAGCACCTGAAGTCTGGGCAGCATTTTAAAGTGAATGTGGAACTTTCACATGCAAAATTTTGTCTGAGTCTCAACAATCCTGAGCTTACTGGAAGCAAGGCTAGAAATGTCCCATGTGACAAATGAGAAAAGACGCAGAGTGACTTTCCCAGCTGAGCTTGGGCCCAGTCTAGAGCTTCAGACTGTAGACTTTTTCGGGCCACCTCTAACAGAGAGGAATATCCAGAGAGCAAAATCACCTGACCTTATTTCTCTCCTTTCCCCTCCTATCCTTTTTCTTTTTTTCTTTTTTCTTTTGGTCTTCTGAGGGCTGCACCCACGGCATATGGAAGTTCCCCAGGCTAGGGGTCAAGTCAGAGCTATAGTGGCCAGACTACACCACAGCCATAGCAGTGTGGGATTCGAGCTGCATTCATGAACTACACCACAGCTCACCACAATGCTGAATCCCTAACCCACTGAGCAAGGCCAGGGATCAAACACATGTCCTCGAGGACACCAGGCGGGTTCATCACCGCTGAGCCACAACGGAAACTCCCACACCTATCCTTTTTCTGAAACATTATAGGAGGCCCTATGATAGAGCAACCATGGACAATGGGGAAGAAAGGAGGACCCAAAGGCCAGGTAGCAAGGCAGGCTTACCTACAGCTCTGATACCACCCCAAGTCTTAGTGTTCACCTCTCCCGAACCGGCTGGGCCAGGCTCAGTCCCTGCTACTGCCCTGGATAGCTAGAGGTCATTTTGGTTTGGGAATTAGGAGAGTCAGAAATGATTTACCACCTAAAGTAATGAGATTTAGCACAAAACTAAGAATTTCAAGCCAATAGCCCAGGTTTGAGTAAGAAATGTAAGAGATAGGAACACATCTGCTTTTAAAACTTGACCCTTCAGGGAGATCCCATCGTGGCTCAGTAGTAATGAAACTGGTTAGTATCCATGAGGATGAGGGTTTGATCCCTGGCCTCGCTCAGTGGGTTAAGGACCCATCCAGCATTGCCTGTGAGCTGTGATGTAGGTCACAAACATGGCTCGGATCCTGTGTTACTGTGGCTGTGGTGTAGGCCAACAGCTGTAGCTCCGATTTGGCCCCTTGTCTGGGAACTTCCATATGCCACACCTATGGCCCTAAAAAGCAAAAATAAATAAAATAAAGCAAAATAAAAATAAAATAAAAAATAGCTGAACTTTCTGTCATGAGACTCTGCAAATACAAAGGATTTAAGTTTTATAGTGAAACGACAGGAACTCTTTTAAAAAAGCATGGAAATACTTTCTCATGCAAGATACTATGTATATGTCATTTCATTTAATTCTTACAATATGCCTGAGGTAGCAATTACTCTTGCATGAGGAAACTCAGGCTCAGAGAAGTTGAGTGACTTGCTTGAGGTCATACAGCTAGAATTGGAGACAAAATATGAACTCAGACAACAACCCCTATGTCCTTCTCAGTAAACTTCATTACATCCTGAGAGGTAGGTTACTTGTTCTCATTTATTTCCCTTTATGTCCCATCTCTTAACTCATCATACAAATGAATTCGTATTACTGTAGTGAAAAATTACTTATCTGGCGATCTAACGTCTAAGGAACAGGAAGTATGCAAAAAACTTTTCTGAGAAGCAGAAGAAATGTTACAACAAGTATTCATACATGAGAAGATTCTCTTTGGTGATGATTATGTCTTTTATGTATACTCTGTAATTATTTTGGATGTTATAAGACTTCAATGATAGGATACTGCAGGAGCTTTCCCTCTGATCTTCGTGACTGGCTGCTCTTCCACCTCCAGTTCTCACCTGTCCATCGCTGCTCCCTGTTCTTTATAGCACCTTTTTAAAAATCGTAATTAATAATTATGGATTTATTTGCTTACTGCCTGTCTTCATAAGATTGTAAACTCCTCACAGAGGAATGATAATTGCTTTATTTAGCAGTGTTTCCCCAGCGTGGCACATAGTAGCAGTTCAATAAATGTTATTTGGATGGGTGGGTGGATGCCTGGATGGACAGACAGAAAAAAGAATCATTCCCAGCAAAGTTTCCATAGGATCTGAGGAATAGGTAATCCAGGGAAGTCTGGATTACTTTTGAGTTAGGGTGGGTCAGTCATCCTTTCCCTACAAATACGCCTGAGAGCTGGTGGCTTTCCCAAGACAGGAAGGAAAGCAAGAACTGTGAGGCCATCCACCAGGATAGAAGGGGGAAAGGAAGTCAATAATACTAAGCACTTACCAAGTGCAAGGAAATGTGCTAGAGATACATGATCTCATTTACCTTAAAAAGCACTGCATGAAAAAGGAATTATTTCTATTTTATACAAGAAAAAAGTGAGACTCAGATTGGTGAGCCTGCCCAAGGTCATGCAACAAATGTGTGGCAGAGCCAGAATATCGACCTAGTTTGCCACATTTCAAAGACCATGTTTTTTGTTTAAAAAATTCACTTTATTTAAAAAGTTTCTTTTTTTATTGGCCTATAATTTACATATAAAAGTTGACCTGGTTTAAGTGTATAGCTTGATAAAAATCTAAATATGTTGACATCCTTGTAACCACCATCCAGATAAAGAAATAGGACATTTTTAGCCCACCAGAGGTTCCTGTGAACTTCATCTTAGTCAATATTCCTAATGCTGCCACTATTTCGACTTCTGTCATGACAAGCTCCTGTTACCTGTTTTTAAATTTTATGTTGATGGAGTCTTACAATATGGCCTCTTATGTGTTGGGCTTCTTTTGCCTCCAAGATTCATCCATGGTATTGTTTGCAGCAGAAATTGATTTAGTTTCATCACTGAATTATATTCCAATGAGTTACTAAAATCATAGGTTATTTATTTAGTCTACTCTTGATGGACAATTGCATTATTTTCAGTGATATTAATAAAGTGCTATGACCATTCTTGATCATAGGTGGGTTTTGGTGGACTTACTCATTTCTGTGGGTATCCACTCAGAGGTGAGATTGCTGGTCATAGTTTCCGCTTCTTGGATGAAGTTGACATGATTTTATTCCCACGTCTCTAGCATCTCAGGAAAATGAGGCTCTCGTGTCTGTATACAAAGTGGATGAAATAATACAGACTCTAACAACTGGCTCATGAATGTGATTGAGGCAAATGGACACACTGAGAGAGAAATGGGTCACAGCAAAGGGAAGAATTTTCCCCTTTGGTCAGAGCCACAGAGACCTCCAACAAAGGGTCTAATGATGTCTCTCACCAAAGCCAGTCCACATTTTGAATATCAGAGTGGGACTGTTTCACATAAGGATGTGCCCATCTTGCATAGGAGTTCAGATATCAAACAACTGCCACCGCAGTCATCAAATGTTGAGCACTTTCTATATGTCACATGTAGGGCTTCATACTTTATAGAACGAAGAATTCTGGACTTATTGGATTATAAATAACAGAATCCAACCTGATTATTAATAAAGATAAATTTATTTAAATAATAGTTCTTTATTATGAAACTGCCTTTCTCTTCATGTGGGTGTTAATACTTACTACATTTCATATAATAACGATAAAAGTGAATGATAATTGCTAATTGTTATCAGTAAACATTCCTTTCAACAGCATGTAAAGGTCATGACACTAAACCAATTTCCTTGCTGCCACTAACCAACTTTTTTCTTTTGCATTTCATACGGGGGTGAATTTCACTGCCACATGACACCCAGTTGAGGAAGCCATTCTCTAAAACCTGGGTATTTTCATTTAATAACCCTAAGGTTCTCATCAATAACTTACTTATTAATACAGCAAGAATGTTAGGTGAGCTTATATGATAATATACATTATTATTAACTAAAGTCCATACTTTACTCAATTTCCTTAGTATTTACATAATGTCCTTTTTCTACCCCAAGATCATCACCATGATAGCTTTGTGTCTCATTAAGCTCCTTGTGGAGGTGACTATTACTCTGTCTCTCAGGGTTTTCTTGGTTTTGACAACACTGATGGTTTGAGAAGTTCAAGTCACATTTTTATATGCTCCTCTATTAGAATTTTTGTCTGATGTTTTTCTCACAGTTGAACAGGGTTATGGGTTTAGGGAAGACCAGAGAGATAAAGAGACATGATCACATCATATCAAAGGAAAGTATGAGCCACATGATTTATTACTGTTGATACTGGCCTTGATCATAGAGTTGAGGTGGTATCTTTCAGGTGTCTTCACTGTAAAGATTCTCTTCTCCCCATCCCCAGTTCTGCACTGTGCTCCATGGAAGGGATTCACTATGCACATCCCACGTTTAAGGGTGGAATATTTCCCTAAGTTATTGAGAATTCTTCTGCATGGAAGATTTGTCTCCTCTTTATTAATTGTTCAAACATTTATCAATATGGATTTATAGATATTTATTTTATATGTTGTATTATCATTTGATACTATTTTTTCTTGCTCAAATTGTTCCAGCTTTGGCCACTGGAGCTTTTTCAGTTGGCTCCTGTATCCCTTTGATATACTCCCATCATTGGGGCTTCTTTAAAAGTATTTCCTTACTTTCTAGCAGTATAAGATGCTCCAGGCTCATCTTGTATGTTTCCTAAAATCAGTAATTTCTCCAAGAAGTAGGACTAATTTTTTGAAATATGATCATATTTATATAGTTTTTGATCTTAAGGATTTTAGCTCAGGACAAGTCAAAATCAGCTAAGAAACATTCGTTTACTAGCGTGGATGTGTACAACCATTACCACACCCAAACTGTGTGGCTGCTTAGAAAAGATCTATACATACACTCCCACCACAAACATATTGGCATTTCTGCTTGGTTCCAAGATTCAGACAGACTGTTATCTTCATTCCTCCTTAAATATCATTTTAAGTGTTATAACAGACAGGTTAATTGTAGATGAGAGCAAACAAACTCAAACATTTTAGCTCCAAATTATCAGTACTATTTTATGAAGAAGAGACCCTGATGATATAGACACTGCTTTACAAACCAATGAGTCCACACCCCAAGGTACACAGCATCTGGCCAAGGAACAGGCAAAATCAAAATGGTACCTTAATGGATCATCAAATTCCTCTAATATCTGGGGCAGTGGGAGACCTGTTGTTATTGAAGCTAATGGGAAAAAAAAATTCCTATTTTCAATTTAAACCCAATTTGATGATATATGACAGCTTTACTTGAAAGGGAATGAAGCATACAAATGATTTTGTATTGCTAGGGTTGACGTCAAGTTACATTTCCATACTTGAAGGGTCCTCTATTACTACTGATGATTCGATGCAACATTTACAAAATGTTGGCATGGTTTCCTGATTGAAACTGGAGTAATAATAATCTTCACTAATTGGTGAACAGTTCTTCAGCCAACAGTTAAAAATGGTTTGTTTTGTTGTTTTTGTCCTGGAAGAGGAAGGAAGAGGGATATATGTTGGCAATGACATGACAAGGTTCAAGAATCTGGGTTTGGGGTCCATTTTCCTATGCCAACTGAATATCAACTAGACATGAATGATTATACTGTCCAAGTATTTTGTATTGTAAGAGGTAGTATTTTATAACAATGTTATAAAGTGTCAGAGAAATATATATTGTTCCAGTGATTAATGGTTTGTAAATTGCTTGCTTTTCCTTTCTAAATTAACAATCAATGACTAGACATCTTTTGAGAGGACCTACAATAATGGGGTAAATGAAATACATAAAAGGTATTTCTATCAATATATACACTATATCTTTGTCAGATATAAAGATCAGATATTGTTCTCATCTCAATTTATTAATATTACTCCAAAGTTTACTTTGGTTGACAAGTAGTAGTCAACCTAATATCCATGTAGAAGGAATAAAAGCCATGAACACAGGTAAAGATTTTTGATCAAGAAAAAGAGGAAAGTATGAAGAAAGAAATCACCTCCATCTTTGAATAAGGGGTTAAATGCTTTCTGGTTAAAGGATGAAATTTAAAAAAAAATCGTGACAGTGATTAGCAGGATGGTGAGAATTATGCATTGTTAAAACATTCACTAATTAAGTGGGCTTCAGGTTTTATTAAAAGAATATAATGAAGGTAAGTAAATTTATCATAATGAAAGCACATTGGGGTCAAAAGTTATAGAGGGAACATTATGACACAATTACCAGGAAGTCGGTGCCGTGGATTAATCTCTTGCTCCTCTCTTTCAATAACAATGTCAAGCTTTAGTCAGTTATAGAAGATGTCTTTCTTTAACTGCCCTATGTGACACATGAAATTCATTTCTAACTTTAAAAACACAGAATATAATTTAATGGCACATCTGTTTCATGAAATCTTGACATGGATCCTCTTAATATGAATTGATTTTCAGAATGATACTAGTAATTAGCACTGATCATTTTCAAGTACATCCTTTAGTGATTATTTGCCCTTATAGCATATATTTGCTTTTCCCTTTTCCTATCTCTTCCTATCAACTTCCATGTCACAGTAATATTTTATTTACTTGGTCAGTTCATTTACATTACCAATCAAGTATAAAATAACACTATTGAATAGATTTACTCAGATCCAAACTGGGGCACCTGCAAGGCAAATTCGATCTATAGAAATATTTGCTCTGATCCAGACAGTATCAAAGAGGTCTAGAAGCACCACTAGAAGAGATCTAAAAATTTATATTTCTGAGTTTTCGTAATAAATCAGAAGATCTTCCAGCCCTTAAGTTCATGTGACTAGAATCTGCTAGAGCAAAAGATTAGATTGCCTACTTTAGGGAAACCTCACCACACTCTGTTGGTTATACCCAGCCAGTTTCACTTATTAAATGCCTACTTGGCCCTTGCAGGCTTATGAATTAGACAGCCTTCCATTAGATGTGGGGGTAGTGGTGCTGGAGGTACGCAATATGTGATTATGAAATAAGCATTCAACCAAGATGGTTTAACAAACAGTCTGAACCCAAGTGAGTTAACAGATTGCGATTTGTATTTGTTCGTTTCTTTAAAATTAATTTATGGCCTATCAAATAGTAAAATAATCTTCTCAGGATAAACAGATTCCTAATTATAAATATCACGAAAAGGGAACTTCCTGTATCCACCAAGCTGCATACTAATCCCATGAGACCTTTATCCCTACTTTGTCCTCTTCCCTCTTGAGTTTTTTCTTCCCCAAATGTATCAGAGAAAAATCATAATCTCTTTTTTTAAAGAAGATTTATTTTGGATTAAGTGATTTCATGATGCAACATGGTTTTAAACAAAAATAGAGATCAGTATGAAAATAAAACGAACTGTACACATTAAAATATCTTTCCCTCAAAGCATTTCAGAATCATAAAAAAATACAACACAAAAGTCAGGGGTTCAGGTGAGGATAAGCGAACAGACTTTCCAGAAAACAAAGAGTCTACATTTCAGAGTCCCAGGCTCCATTTAATACCACCCACGAATCATTAGGTTGTCAAACAGTCTGCATTATTTGCATGGAAAAAAAAGAAGCTAAAATTTAAATATAAGGTGAAATGAGAGCTGCATAATCTTAATATCAATAGCAAATACTTCCCATTATTATTCTCTATTAAAAGTCACATTGAATAAATATGATGCTTAAATCAACTCAACAAAAATAGAAACATAGCTATTAATTGTGACACGATGTAGTAGACATGGTGGAGTTGGTGAAAAGAAATTGGAAGGCTTAAAAAAATACACCACTTGTGCTCTACTGAAATTTTAGAAATAAATGTTTTTTTTACAGAGCCTTAATATTAAAAAGTAAGCATTATTACAAAATTAGATTAATACTTTCAGTAAGAGGCAAGAGAGATGCACGTATTTTTATTGATTTATTTTGGAATGCCTGCATCCCTATTATAAAAACATGTAATCTTATGCACTTTCCAACATATTAACAGCCTCAAAGTTTCCTTACAATATCATAAAGAAAAATAGGTTGTAATAACATCTTTTAGAGCAGTAGGGTCCTAAAAAGAACATGCAGTTTGGGGTGTTTCCTGGTTAGTCCTTTCAATGTAGTTCTTGAACATTATCCACCCTTTTTTTAATAGAAGGTGATCATAACCAGAGGTTTACTAATGGTTCCTTACCTTCATCAGTAATAGCTGATTCAGTTTGAATCATACACCATACCTATCAACATTCCTCAGGGTTGTAATATCTTAAAAGAAAATTGGATAGAAAAATATTACCTGCCCAAGGCCAGAATATGTAAAAATTACATACATAAATTTAATTTTCCTGTGTTCCCCAGAAACAATACAACTAAGGCCTTCCAATTCTGCTGAACTGTTCAATTATGAAAGCCAAATAAACTACCTTACAGAAGTCTAAGCAAGTGTATTTTCAGTCTTGAATAATTTCCTGAAAAACTGGAAACACTGATTGGGTCTCCATTTGCAACTCAGTAACCTAATTCCTAGGTTTTTGCTTTCCAGATGAACAGGGAATACTGAAGTTACCATTAGAAACCATGAAAAATGTCTCAAAAGCAATCCTAATGTCAAGGAAATGACGGCTAGAAAACAAATGAAGCAAAATAAATGGATCAAGCAACAGCCTCTCTCTCCTTTCCCATACAAAGTTCGTTAATACTTTGGAGTTAACGTCTGTTCCACAACACAGAAAATGTTATCAACCTACTGAAGTTATAAAATGAGGGTACTTCCTACCAGGTAGATTACCAAATAGTGCTCTCATTAGGCAGCATGGCATTCTTTTTTCTCAAAGCCCAAAATCAAATTGAAGGATATGTTCCCCCTCCCACCCACAAGCCCTAAAATGATCCTTCCACCCTTGTTTTAACTTGCCCTCTGCTATAGTCCCATAGACTGCTCTGATATGGGTAGAACACACATTCAGTGTATTGTTTGTGCCAGCTCCCTGGAAAGCAGTTACCACTCCTGAATCTCGACAGTTAGTCAATAACCAGCATTACATTCTTGGCAGGGGTGGAGGGAGGAGGGAGGGGGCACCACTGCTGAGCTCTTTTCTGATTTTTGTTTCCATCATCCTTCTTTTGTGGGCAGCAAGTGGGCTGCCTTAAGCCACAATTTAGAAAGCTTTATGTCTCCGACACTCCTTTGTTTCCATATTAGACAAGCAAATCTATCTAGAAAACACAGTCAACCTAGAAAGGTGACAGGTATTGCAAAATTAGAATCTAACTGAAAGTGACATTCTCATTAAGTTCAAATTTTATAGGAGTAAAATGTCTTAAGACCTACAATGTTTGTGCTCAGCAATTAAATCAGAAGCAGGTAAAAGAGCACAAAAGGGCCTGAAAGTCAGATTCAGTCTGAGGATTAGGTCATGTTCTTTATTTCCGTTTTTTACTATGGAGGGAGATACGTATCTTGTAATAATGGTATAACATCATTTCATCTGCAATGGGAATTTCCAGAACTGGGTTGGATTGGAGAGACTTTTAGATTCAGATGTTTGCTATAGTTAGAAATGGCCAAGTCATGAATACAAATTGTGCAAAAAGAAAGAAAAAAGATCTGATGAATATGAGGACAGAGAGCAAAAGAGAACCTGCAGTGGTTCCTTCATCCACATCACTGGAACTCAGCTATCAGGGTTTTCTAGATCCATCCTCACTCAAGATTAAACAACCAGGACCTACTGTATAGCACAGGGAACTGTATTCAATGTCTTGTAATAACCTCAATGGAAACTATATATATAGCCAAATCACTTTGCTACATACCTGAAACTAATACAACATTGTAAATTAACTATATACTTCAACTTAAAAAAATGGCTTTAACAAAAGATTGTATTGGCTACCCTGTTCTGTGCCCATGTCTATGTGTAATTAGTGCCTCCATATTAGGGCCAGGACTATGATCTACAAAGAAATAAAATAGAATAAAATCAGGCTTCTGATTAAAGTGTTTTTTCATTATCTTGCTTCCAAATAATATCTGAGAAAGCTAAATTTACTTTACTATATAATTCCCCCAAAAGCAATCAAATTTTGCATTTTGTTTTGAACTTCGCATAACAAGTAGGAAAAGGGGAATATGGGGCATTTGCCATGAGTATGCTAACTGATTGGTGGACTTTTCAGCTTTTCAGAAGGTGTCACATTTTAAGAGTATTTGTTTGAATAAATGAGTGTTTGGGTAGATGAAGCGGCTTGCAAACTTCACTGAAGTTGGAATAGGTGGGTCAAAGCCTTAGTCTCTACATTTCCCGAGATGAAACCCAGAACTGTAACTGCAAAGTACTGAAACTGATCTCACAAGCCATGAAAATCAGCCTCAACCCTGACAGGACATGATAACTTCTACCCTCAGTGTTTGTCAAGAGCAAGAGAGACTAAGCCTCTGAAAGCGCTTAGACACTCTAATGTCCTATTCAAATAGTCTACCATTACCGTTCATTGCTTGAATGCAGTTTTCTAAACTTCTGATTGTTATGTAACTGGAACAAATTTTCCTTTATTTTTTACAGAATTTCTACTTAACTATAAACACAACATATGCTAGAAAATTTTGATGGCACTTGTTTGACACAGATCCACTCATTGTGTGCACCCGAAAAACAGTTTGACCTCTGAGGTGGATTGGACTCAAGGACTGGGATTTTTCATGCTGAAAAGCAAAGATCTGTGGTAGCGCAGATGAAAGGAAACAGAGGGAAACTATTGAACTCAATTTTGGCATTTTTGGGATAATCTGAAGATCCATGAGTTGGTCCTTCACCGTTCAGCTTCCCACCTGCACATGTTAAACCCCGTGTGTAAAAGCACTGTGGGCTGGCACCCTTGACCAGTATCAAAACACTATTACATGACATTAGTTACCAATGGAAAGAGCATTTATAAGACTTTTTTTTTTTTTACCCACAGTATCTCCCATGTATGAAGCCTTCATTGGCACTCCCAGATGGAACGAGACATTCTCTCCTCATCTTGACTGTAGAACATACCAGACTGTATTTAAAACACTTTTTTCGAATCTTGGTGTCTACTCCACTACACGGTGAGCTTCTTGAGGGCAGATTTTAAAAATCTCGTAGCTCCATCATCAAACACAGTGGCTGGCATAGAGTAAATGCGAATAGTGGCCTCTTCTCTCACCTAAGAGACGTTCTGCATACATATCTGATGTATTGTGACTGTCTTTTATAGCATAAGTTAGTAGAGTATAAGCATTACTTATAAGTTCCTTAAAGAAAACAAGTTTAGACAGCCATATTATTTAGGCTCACAGTCCAGAAGAAAATATTTATGGATATTTCTATTGGTAGAGTATATTAAAGACTAATTTATTCTGTGAAATGTTATTTAATATTTTAAATAGTTATGATTGGACTCCTTTGTTTTTCTAATGAAGAATAATAGATCAGTTATCATGGTGTTCTGATGTGATAAGTACATCTTGGGTAATTTCCAATTCTGAGAACGGCAGCAACTAAATAATTATATTGGTATGTGGGAAAAAGCGGGATACCTTGACAAAGAAATATATTAGCTAAAAATAGCTAAAGAGATTTTATTTTAAATCTCTTTTACCTAATAATGTGGATTATGGTAACAAAGTGTCACAAACCAAAAGAAAAGCTGACATGGTCTATGAAAGTACTTTTCAAAGAAATTCAACCTTTTCAAAGAAATTCAGCCGCTTAGAGAATTCAATCTTCTGTATCACCTACCAGCTCTGAAACACCTTACATACCATCAAAAATGTGTTTTTTTTAAAAGTATGCTATATGAGTTTTTCTTATAATGAAAAAAATACAAACAAGTAAAAATAGTTTGCAAAATTAAATATATACTTATATTCATGATAAGTACAAACTAACATTTCCAGTTAAATTTTGTTCTCTTTCCTTTCTTTCTGATACAATTATAGTACACAGATAAATCTTTCCTTATTCCCAGATTTCTGTAACCCTTTTCCCAGAACACTTCCCCACACTGCAGTACCTGCCTTTACTGCAGGAATGCAACATGAGTGCTATTGCTCTTGCGGGTCGCAACAGGATATGTAGCTTAACCAACAGAGCACTCTGTTCCTACAAACCACCTAGGAAAACCATGCATTTGACCTCTACAAAGTGTAAGACTGTCAACACCCCATTATAGGAATTCCATGGCTACTCATAAATACAGTTCTCAAAGAAGTGTTTGGGCAATGCCTGTAATACCATAGGCTGGCAAACTGAATGTCTGAGCCAATGGTTTTATTACCCACACTTTAACTTCACTCTAACATACACCTGATTAGTTATGGCCATACATCAAGAAATAAACAATGCTGTGGAGTAACCCCAAAGCAAAAAAATGAAGAACATCCTCTGATAAACTAAGCTGAAATAACATTAGTGATGTCAGGCGGCTTCTGAGATATCATAGAAAATTTTTTCTTAATATTGATAAGAAAATTATGCATCAGTGAAAATGCAGGCTTAGAAACAGAGTACTCAGAATTTCAATTTGAGATGTCTTCACTGATGAGGGAAAATGGAATTCTTATTATTAAAGAGAGCTGATCTCTTGGGTGTTGCTGATGGCTCCCTAACTGAGCTTAGTGTTTAATGATGCTGTACAAATAAAAAGTAGTGGGGGAAATACGAAATATCTGTATTAAATGCCATCCTGTAAAGTATTTGATGGATGGAAGAGTCTAATGCATTTTAAATAAATGCATATCATACTATCACATATAGTGAGTCTTAAAAAATTATTACTTAGATGCACAGTCCTTGTAGTGGTAGACATGGCACTGTGAAAGAAAGTGATTTAGAAGCTACTTTCTATTATACTTATCAAGTGATGGAGTTGCTGTTAGTCATATTGTAACATCCCTTCAACTTTGGTACATTCAGTGCAAAATATTTCGGGGAATTTTTTTGTACCTTTATAAAAATAAAAGGCCCTTTTGTTCCCTTGAGAGTGCTTAAAAGGATACGTACTAGCATGATGCCTGAGTAAGCATGGAACATGAAAATGGAACGGATGATACATACAGTATGATAGGTAGGTTCTTATACACATCTTCGAGAACATAAATATAATGAACCTATAAAAAATAAACAGAACTCACTGTGTACTTTTTCCTGATATGCTGTGATTAATTGCTAGTTATTTTTAAATTGTTTTCATGCATTATAAAGCATAAAATCTGTCATTAGTAATTCATTGTATAACAGTTTGTCTTCAGCCATAATAACACACATACCACTTTGCATATACATTGTCACAGACCACCTTATTGCAAATCTTTAAAGTTACCTCATATTAACTTGGTTTCATTTTCACTTGTGTCCCATGGAAGCTGAAACCTAGTGCACACCATGCAGGCACTCAGAAGCAAGAAAATGAATATTCTTTTATAACTTAGGGCTTAAATGAATATACTTTCAGGAAATATATTTGTTTTTATTATATTATTTAACTTGCACTAATTTGGAAATTGGGCCAAGTGCTGCCAGTTTGGCTTGAACCACGTTCAAAGGTAAGTTTCAAGGTTCTCCTGAGTCTCTGAAAGTTACCATGAAGCTGATCATGTACAGGTTCATCTTTGTCTTGGAACATAACAAATGGAAAAGAGTCTGGCAGTCAAAAACTGTTGATTGAAAGACTGTTGGGTTGTTTCCTGGGCATCAAGCTCACCCAAATCCTTCCAAGAGGACTCATCATCACTATTCAGTCCCTAAATGCGACAGAGCATGTATTCCTGGAAAATAACAGCACTCAGCTTTACTCTAATGGAAGCGTACTCTTGAAACTTCCAATGTTGGGCCATTCTGGAATGGAATTGCAGCTTCTGGAATTGCCTGTCCAGAACTGTCTGGAATTACACGGAGCTGGGCATTGTGCTTCCAGGTCACTCAAGTCCAAAGGTACTGGTCTCCTCAACTGCTGTCAAAAGTTTTTCATAAAGCATGGAGAAGGATGGGTACGGAGGGAGATCCAGACGGTTAAAACAAGTGTGAGCTCTGCAAACAGAAGAAGCAGTACAGGGTTCAGAACGCTTTGGATGAAATGAGATCATTTTGGTGTGAGCGTGCTTGTCTTTCATATTCAAATTGGTTTGTTGCCAATTTTCACACTCCTTTTGGAAACACTGAAAACATTTTGACTTGAAAAATTCAGAACTGAATCTCTGTAAGGGACCTTTAAAAAATATTTTTTTTACATTTTCACAACCATTTAACATCCATACTACATCCATATTACTAGCTGTTGCCTAAAAATCGCAAAGACAAGTTTGTTTTTTTGTTTTTCTTTTAATGTTAGATGCTTTTGTTTTCCTAAAAGACATGAATATAAGATCTTGCAAACTAATTCACTTTCAGAATTGGCATTTGCCTTACTGTCTCTCAGCAAATCTACGGTTTTGCATGTTTTAATTTTGTTAGTCAGGGAAGAGCACTAAGTATCTCTGAAGACCTGCAGACCTGCCTCATGGCTCAGTTTCTTGGGAAATTGCCGGGCTGGACTTTCCTGTCGTAGTCAGTAGAGTATTGTTACTTCTTTGAATCCTGTGCTATAATCTATTTTCTCCTCATACACAATGCAAAATCACAGCCATATAAATCATTACATTAAGTATTCTTTTTTAGAAATACCTCCCCTTTTGCCAAGATAGGAAAAAAATATGCTTTCCTGTTATTTGCACCTGAATCACAATAAAAAAATAGACAGTCCCCAAATAGTACATCTTATCGGGAAGCAAATCTGCACTTTCGACATGAAATAGGAAGTATTTTATTTGGAATGCACAACAGTTTGCTTGTGGGAGTCAAACAACTTTGACTTAAAATGCTCCTGAATTAATATGGAATTTTAGGAGCTGTGATTATTAGCAGGCTGCTTTTACAAAGTCACATTTTTTAAGTTTTTCTTTTCCCTATAAATCACTTTGTTACTTATGAAATAAATACAGTTCTATTCCTAGGTTCAGTGTGGTGTCATGAGAATATCAGAGATTTGGAAGTGGGTAGACTTGGGTGTGAATTTCAGCTCTACCAACCAGTTGTGTGATTTGCAGTAAGTGATTAAAACTCTAATAAGACACAATTTTCTTACATATAAGATGGAAATAATATCATTTGTTTCAGAAGGATATGATGATTAAATGAAATCACAGAAACATGCTTAATACAATACCTGGTTCATAGTGTTTGACGAATTAATGAGAGATGTATTGTTACCTACATTTCATTACCATACATTACCAAAAAGATTTAGTCTAATTGCCTTCATTAAATTACCAGAAGATAATCATGACTCATGGAAACCATGAGATAACAAAGAGATAATAAGAAAGGCATGTGGCCATGTGGCTTATTGGAAACAGTAAGGCAAAGGGGCTCTGTTATATTAGAATACAGATCTACCTCAGCTTACGTGTAGGCCACGTACTGATAAACCCATCATAAGTTGAAAATATCACAAGTCAAAAATGCATTTAATTTGCCTAACCTACCAAACATCATAGTCTGGCTTATTTTATAGGAAGGAGCTCAGAACACTTGTTAGCCTATATAGTTGGGCAAAAATCATTTAACACAGAGCCTATTTTAGGTACTGAATACCTCACGCAGCTTACTAAATATTGTACTGAAAGCGAAAAACAGAATGGTCAGACCAGTACAGAATGGTTGTTAGCATATTGGCTGTTTACCCTTGTGACTGGGTGATTGACTGGGAGCTGAGACTTACAGCTGCTGCCCAGCATCACGAAAGAGTCTGGGACCAAATACTGCAACCTGGGATAAAAATCAAAATTCAAAATATGACTTCTATTACATGTGTATCACTTTTGCACTACTGTAAATCTAAAAAATGGTAAGTCAAATCCTCATAAGTCTGAGACTGAAAGTACCAGTTTTATGACACAGAGATAGTACTGGCTCAGAGTTCATGACTCTTGTTACTACAAACTTTAGGATATATTGGGAGAAAATCATATAATTAATCTTTGCAAACAAACTCTTCCTTTTTTTGCTCCCCAGTGGCCACACGCATAGCATATGGAAGTTCCTGGGCCAAGGAATGAATGCAAGCTGCAGCTTCAACCTCCCCACCACACCTGTGGCAACACTTAACCCACTACTATGGGTTGGGAATTAAACCCGTGCCTCTGCAGCGACCAGAGCCACTGCAGTCAGATCCTTAACCCACTGGACCATAGCAGGAACTCCCCAAATTCTTCTTTTTTGACACAATAAACTATTTTAGAATCACATTTAACATAATTCATATTGTACATTCCTTACACCGGAATCTCACTTTGAGTCTCAGGGAAAATGTTTTACTTTAAAAAAAAAACTGAACTAGCATGCAAAAAGACAGTCCTAGGAATGGTTTAAAAATCTATTTTGTGTGAAACACTTGCATAAAAATATTAACTGAAGACTAAATCTGCTATAGTGAAGAGGAGGAAGAAGCAGAGAGGTGAAATATGTTTTTAATATAATTATCTAGATTTCATCTGTTAAGACATAACATTCATTATCCCATTAAAAATAGTATCTCTTTTAAAAAAATTTTTTATTAAAGTAGAGTTGATTTACAATGTTGGGTCAATTTCTGCTGTATAGCAAAGTGACCCAGTCATAATCTCTCTCTCTCTCTCTCTCTCTCTCTCTGTCTCTTACACACACACACACACACACACACACTGCTTTTCTTATATTATCCTCCATCATGGTCTATCCCAGGAGACTGTATATTGTTTCCGGTGCTATACAGTAGGACCTCATTACTTTTCCATTCTAAATGTAATCATTTACATAAAGACAGTACTTCTTTTAGCTGAAATTTAAAATTTTTCATTTCTTTGGTTACCAACAAAGCTAAGTATCTTTCCTCAAGTCAGTTTGCATGTAACATTTCTTATTTTGTGATCTGCATGTTCTGTCTCGTTTGTATCTTTTCCTTAAAAATGTTTTTATTGTGATAAAATATACATCACAAAGTGTATCATATTAATCATTATCAAGTGCTCAGTTCTGTAGTATTCACACTATTCTGCAATCATCACCACCGTCCATCTCTAGAACTTTTTTTCAGTCTCTCCAAAGTGAAAATCTGTACCCACTGAATACTACCTCTTGTTCTCTCCCAGCCTTGCAAACACACTTCTGTTTCCTGTCTCTGTGAACTGGACTACTCTAAGTATTCGTATAGATGGAATCATATAATATTTGTCCTTTGTGACTGCCTTATTTCACTAGCATAACACTTTGCAGGTCCATGTTGCAGCATGGATCAGAATTTCCTTTTATTTTTGTTTAAAACTGAATAATATCCTCTTGTACGTACATATCACATTTTGTTAATCCATTCATCTACTGATGGACAGTTGGGTTGTTTCCATCTTTTGACCATTTTAAGAAATGTTGTTTTAGGAGTTCCCATTGTGGCACAGCAGAAATGAATCTGACTAGTAACCATGAGTTTGTGGGTTCCATCCCTGGCCTTGCTTAGTGGGTTAAAGATCCAGCATTGCAATGAGCTGTGGTGTAGGTTGCAAACGCAGCTTGGATCCCGCATTGTTGTAGCTGTGGTGTAGGTTGGCAGCTGTAGCTCTGATTTGACTCCTAGCCTGGGACCCTCCATATGATGCAGGTGCGGCCCTAAAAAAAAAGAAAAAAAAGAAAGAAATGTTGTTATAAACACCGGTATACAAATATCTGAGTCCCTCTTTTCAATTCTGTGTATATACCCAGAAGTGGAATTGCTGAA
The DNA here is from genome assembly GCA_004024745.2 of Catagonus wagneri. Taxonomy (NCBI): domain Eukaryota; kingdom Metazoa; phylum Chordata; class Mammalia; order Artiodactyla; family Tayassuidae; genus Catagonus; species Catagonus wagneri. Next base: position 6,812,965 of record PVHT020000143.1, read on the forward strand.
TCACACGGTAATCCTATTTGAACTTTTTTAAGGAATCATCAGACTGTTTTCCATAGTGGCTGCACCAGCTTACATTTCCACCAAAAATGCACAAGTTTTCCACATCCTCATTAACGCTTGTTATTTTGGGCTGTTTGATAATAGCCACTCTAATGAGTGTGAAGTAAATTTATCATTTAAAGTTCTGTGACTTCTTATTGATTTGCTTAAATACTACAAACTAAAGAGATTAACTCTGATGTTATCCCACTAATCTCCTCCAGCCTATTCGCCTTTTTATTTAATTACGCAATTTTGTTTACAGAGTTATATTTATCTGATTACTTGTAATCTGTTTTTGATACACTGTTTTTCTTCATTGTGTTGCTATGATAAGAAACTTGTTGAAAAGGTGATCTCTATTGTTTACACCTAATGGAAGGTTTTTAGTTATCTATTTCTTTTTTCTTCTTGATAGTGCTAGTCTATTAAAGATTGTGACAGATCAGCTTTAGGGAACTGTTCTCTTTCATAAAAGAGTAACTCATTTTACATGGCTATATTCTTTTTTTTTTTTTTTTTATGTCTTTTTGCTTTATCTAGGGCCTCACCCGCGGCATATGGAGGTTCCCAGGCTAGGGGTCTAACAGGAGCTGTAGCTGCCGGCCTTCACCACAGCCACAGCAATGCGGGATCTGAGCCGCGTCTGCAACCTACACCACAGCTCACGGCAACGCCGGATCCTTAACCCACTGAGCAAGGTCAGGGATCGAACCCGCAACCTCATGGTTCCTAGTCGGATTCGTTAACCACTAAGCCACGACGGGAACTCCTACATGGCTATATTCTTGATATATGTGAATTAGTTTTTGTTAACTGAATCATATTGGGTAAACTAGGGAAAAATAATTCAAGGAAACCCTTTCTCTAGGTCAACAATAACAGTTAATGTTTCACTTGCTTAGGACAGGATAGAACTATAGGGGTGGTGTATCTATCACATGCTAGTTAAGCCTTTTCCTTCCCTCTTGATAACCAAATACTTTCCTTTAACTAAAGGTTAATTTTACCTAGTCTCAAGTCCCCAATTAATTTCTTGAGCATACTTAGATAGAAGGATGAATTTTAATTCAATGTGGTCTTGGGACAGGCAGAATTCTAAGATGATCTGCCATGACCTAAACCTTTGTATAATCCCCATCTCTTGAGTGTAACTGAGACCTGTAATTTGTAACCAAAGGAACATGGCAAAGGTGAAGGTAGGTTGCAGATGTAATTAAAGCAATCCCACTCCTGGGCATATATCCAGACAAAACTTTCATTGAAAAAGATAGATGCACCCCGATGTTCATGGCAGCATTATTTACAATAGCCAAGACAAGGAAACAACCTAAATGTCCATTGACAGATGAATGGATTAAGAAGATGTGGTACACGTGTACAATGGAATACTATTCGGCTATAAAAAAGACAAACTAATGCCATTTGCAGCAGCATGGATGGAACCAGAGATTCTCATACTAAGTGAAATAAGTCAGAAAGAAATTTTTTTTTGATCTTCAGTCATAAGACATAATCACCATTATTGATCCACAATCTAAGGCTATCACTGCTTCCTAAACACATGATATCACTTATTTGTGTAATCCAAAATATGGCACAGATGATCCTACCCACAAAACAGAAGCAGATCACTGCCAATAAGAGCAGACTTGTGGTTCTCAGCGGGGAGTGGCGGGGGTGGGGGGAGTGGGATGGACAGGAAGTTTGGGGTTTGTGGATGCAAACTGTTATATCTGGAATGGATGGGCAATGGGGCCCTACTGCATAGCACAGGGAACTGTGTGTGATTGGGTCACTTTGCTGCACAAGAGAAATTGAAGAAACACTGTAAATCAGCTACACTTTAACAAAAAATTGAAAAAATAAATGGCAAAAAAGTCTCTAATCAGTTGATTTAGGTTAATTAAAAGTGTGAAGATCCTGAATGAGCCTGATATAATTAGATGGGTTTTTTAAAAGAGCATCTAGAGGTCAGAGACTATCACTGTTGCCAGATTTGAAGAAATTCTACAACTACAAGTAAAGAATTCTTCCAACAACCAAAGGGAGCTTGGAGGTAGGTCCTTCCCCAGTTGGGCCTCCAGATGAGAATGCAGTCCAGCTGACTGCATTTCAGCCTTGTGAGATGCTGAGCAGAAGACCCAGCTGAGTCATGCTTGGACTCCTGATCCACAGAAACAGTGATGTAATAATTGTCTGCTGTTTTAAGCTGCTACGTTTGCGGTAATTTTTTATGTAGCATTAGAAAATGAGTACAGGTCTCGAGGTAGTAAAAGGGTCCAAGAAAATGTGCTAAGTGTGATGAACATGATCTAGTGGAATCATGCCTTTCAAGGGCAGGCAGTGGGGCAAAACTGGGCATGAGTAGCAGTCCTTTCCTTCTCCCAAGTTTCTGAGTAGAGAAACAGGAACTCTGCATGTCTCTTTCTGCTATTTCTGTAGCATCTTTGCAGATACTACACTAATTTATCCAGTAAATCCATAGGCCCAAGTATTCCCTTTTTTTTTCCCCCTAAAGATTCAGTTCTCAACACCAAAGGAAGGACTGGAAATTTTTTTTGATCTTCAGTCACAAGACATAATCACCATTACTGATCCACAATCTAAGGCTATCACTGCTTCCTAAATTACATCTGGTTGCATAATGTACGGTTACCATAACAGAACTTTCCTTCTAAATAAACTGAACAGCTCTCCTGGAAAATGTTTCATGAGGATGGAGAAAGTACGTATTGTTGAGGGGGAAACTGTGCAGAAAGTTTAAATGGTTTTCCCAAGGTCAAATCAAGAATAGGACTGCAACCTTGGGTTCCTAGGGGAAGTCCAACATTAAACCAAAAGCAGGGAGATTAATTCTCTGTTCTTTCACTTTTGGAAGCCTGCGTGTTAATTTCATCCCACCCTTGACTATAAACTGCCAGTCCTCAAGATCCTACACAATTATAAACATTTGGAAGCTAGGGATTAGCAAAATACAGCTTCAATTTTTTTTTAAATGAATGACTCAATCACGATATGCAGTAGCTCTGGGGAAAATGGTCCAGGTTGGTTCAGTCCAGAAAACTCTGGGAGATACCAGGGGATTTTTAGGTGCTCAAACCATCTAGTTCTATCTCAGGCTCACCAGAAAGCAGATACTCAGAGAAATACGCTGGGGTTCAGCAAAATTACCCAACAGGCTTGTTTACAATGGAGCTTTGGGGTGCACCCCCTGAGATTCAACTTCAGAAGGTTTGGGGTGGGCCTAGGGATCTGCATTTTAACTATTACTCCAAGTGAGTCTGATCCAGGTAGGCTCCACTACTGGAGAGACATCAGTTGGGTTAGAAATAAGATATCTACATTAGCTATTCATACCAGTGTTTTGTGTGCTTAAAAAATTTCAAAACTCCTTATAAACAAGACAGCATTGCTAATAAGGAAATTGAGGAATAGTGTGGTTAAATAAATTGCCCAATATTTACCATCAGCTTGTTGTGTGAGCCAAGAACAGGAAAAAAAAAAAAAAAGCAAAACAAAACACAATCCTCTGAGGCTTTTCACACCCCCGCTCCCGCCCCATTCCATGTCCTAAGAAAACTCTAGCAGAAAATAACAGAAGGGCCCTTGGACTATGTTGATATTGGCAGCAAAAGCACATCCAGTTATTCGGTCTCAATAAAAGAACATTTTTCAAATCTTTCAAAGCCAGCCACACTAAGGCTATAATGAGTTTACCTCAGTTTAATCTAGGCAGCCAGAACCACTCAAGGAGGGCAGGTCTGAACCCGTCTTTGGGAAATCATGCTGGCATCAATATAAAGAAGATTTAAAATCTCTCCAGACATCTGGTCTGACTTAATAGATCTTTTGGTGCTTTCTGGAGTCTTTAAATGTTAACCAGGAAGTCACGTGCTTACCATCTCTTCTTTCCTATAGATAAGGAAGTCAATTACCTAATCAGGCGGGCCCAAGTATCACAGTTACACCTAGAGTTTCATAGATTGATGTACTGATTAATGTATTTCTCTCTGTGTGTATGTATTTATTAATTTATTCTCCACTTTTCCAGAAGTGACTTTTAGCATCTTATAAAGACCCAAAATATGAGACAAAGAAGAAATTGCAATCAGAACTTTAAATAGAGAGAGAAAGAGAAAACTATGGGCCTCATTTCATCTAATAGATGTTATGCCAGAAATAAAATGTATTTAAAACTTAAAAAATCCCTTTTATCTGCAGTGTAATTTAGAATGCATTTTATTAATTCTCTCTTTTCCATTGGCAGTGGTGTCTAATCCTTCAGATTTGTTTCCTTACTCTTATTCCCACCTTTTCATCAAGTAATTAATAAATCAAAAATAAATACTTTAAAAGCATTCTGGGAAATTCCTAAGGGACATTGGAACTTTTCACTTTCTTATGCCACAATTTATTTGGAAACATGAGTATTCCTGACTGGATTTACCTGTCAAGTCCAAAGCTTCTCTGTCTGAGGCAGTACCCACAGACTTCTGAACAGGGGAGGGAGGTGTGCCTGCAGTCCTATTTGGTGGGGCATGCTGGGGGAAGGAGCAGGCTGGCCTGGAGCTGGGCTGTGAGGCAGGCAAAGAGGAGCTTCCTTTGGGCTCCCCAGGGCCCCGTACTTCAGGGCCCAGGGATTGTTCCGGCAGCACCCAACACTCTTTTATTATGTCACCCTCTTTGAAGATCCCATATTTTGAAAGCTTGTCTTTCATACACAAAGTGTCCTAATGAAAATTAATTTTCAATTTACATTAATTTCATTTCTTCCTTCATTCACTGAACAAGTACCTACTGAGATCATGCTGCATGCCAGGCATTTAGCTGACCCCTGGCAGATGAGGATGAGTAGTCTGGTTTCTGCCCATAAGAAGTTTACACCCTGAGAACAAAACATGCAGTCAAATGGGACCCACTCAAGGTTATACAGTCTGTGCTCTGTACTAGGATATCTGGCTGGGGCCAATGGGCAGTGAAATCCAGTCCACTTTTGACTCTGCTCACCAGTCTGTAATGCTCACCAGGGTTGCATTTCTCTAAAAAAACTGCAAGAAATCTTTGTCTCATCCAGAAGACTCATAAGGCTATTAGTGGCCCTGCACACAAAGAGTTCCAAGTCTGCCCTGCAGAGTCAGAAAAGGCTATATAGAGAACACTATCTGTGCCAAGCCTTGAGGGGTTTGTAGGTATGTAGGGTTTTTCTGGATCAACAACATGGAGAAGGATGTTCCCACAGACTGTCCTGGAAGTATGAGGAAGCATTACATCATCCAGAAAACTAAGAACTGCAAGTGCTTCGATGACAGGAGCCAAGGCTGGACCTGAAGCCAGATGGGGAGGCAGGGTCACATCAGGAAGCGAGGTGCATTCATGCAACAGACCTCTGTCACTTATTCCATTCATAAAAGGAAGCGAGTGAATGGGTGTGGTGAGTAAGCTGACAGAGGTGCCATCAAACTAGACAGGGTATAAGGAAATAGACAGCGGGTAGGTGATGAATTCAGAGCTTGTAATCAGCAAGAGAAATCCAAAGTTACCAATTACAATGAGTGATAAATTCACTTACAGCCATTCAGAGATTGTTTTGTTAGCCTAGATAGATTTATTAACACAAATAAAGCTATAATTTTTGCTATGGTTTTTAAAAAATATTCAAAATTTCTTCATTATCCCCATTAATACTTTCTTAGATCATGAGATTTCAGCAGGATTTCTCGCTAAGACTCATTCACAAATATTTGTGTAACCCATGCTGGCACAACCCTGACCCTAACTAGGTGTTTAATAAATGTAAATCAATGGAAAGGAATTCTATGGCACTTACTATGCCTGCTACTCTAGTGTCATATACCATTTGGTGGCAATGATATTGGTTATCTAAATATCTATTACTTCCTTCAATGCATATGGTTTCTGTTTCTTGTTGTCTTTAAAAAATTTTTTGCATATGGAGTTCTCTGCCAGGGATCAGATTCGAGCTGCAATTTCGACCTATACCACAGTTCAACAACACTGGATCCTTAACCCACTGTTCTGGGCAGGGTATTGAACCTACATCCCTGTGCTCCAGAGATACTGCTGATTCCGTTGCGCCACAGCAGGAAACCCCCCTTCACTGTGTTTTAAAGTTTACAAGGAGAGAGATCAATTTATATCTCCCACAAGGTTTTGCATATAGTAAATGCATAATGAATTTCTAAAGGCTTATGAGAGGAATTAGATTTACGAAGTAATTAAAATCTTATTTTAAAATCTCCTTAGGTTGTCTCAGTTAAAATGCACCTGGATCTACAAAACTTAAACACAATAGTAGAAAACCCAGTAAGGAACAGTTCCAGAAGGAGAACTCTTGGAAAACCCAAAAATATAAGTATCACAGGTGGATACAGCACATTTCTAAGGACTGTGAAGTGCCACGCCAGGTCTGAAAGCTAAGTATTAAGAGTGAAAATAGCTTGAGTTTATTGATGATGAGTTAGCCATCATTTTAAGCACTTTGTGCATTTTATCTCATTTAATCTTCAAAACCACCTTGTTATATAATTACTAGTACCTATCCCACTTGTTCAGATGAGGGTAGGAAAATACAAAAGTGACTGTGGCATATTTTATCTGGAATGGTAGAGTCATACCTGAAGTTTAAGAATTCACTAAAAATGCTGAGTACCAATTATGTGCTATGACCCAGCACTAGAGGCAAAGTTACATTCAATTAAAATAAGGTCCTTGTTTTCATGGGGCTATATCCTAGAGGGGGTGACAGGTAACAAGTAAACCAATAACTAAACATGATGACTGAATTGAAGTCTTATAAAGGACCTAAGTAAGGTATGACACAATGGCAGGTGCACTATGTGCAGAAGGCTGGAGGGTCTTTCTGAGCACTGAGCTGAGTCCTTAGGGATGAGAAAGCCAGCCATGTGCAGAACCAGCAGAAAAGAGTTTGGGCAGCGAGCTTCAGAGTCTTGAGGTGGAATTGCTTGGTATATTTGAGGAAGAAGGAGGCTGGTGGCTTTAGCAGGTCAGGGGAGAGTGTATGTGTTAAGTTGGCTAGGCCAGGCCACTCACCCTGCAGTCCTTGGCAAGGAGTTTGGCTTTTATGCCAAACCGCTGAAGTGTATGAGCAGGGCAGGGAGGTGATCTGGACATTTCATAAGATCACCCTAGCTGATGAGTGCAGAATGAACTACAGGATGTATGGACAGATGCAAGAGTTTAGCCAGCAGTCTACTGCAAAAGCTTCGGGGAAAGGAGCTGGTAGAGTGGACAGGGGAAAAGGATGAGCCCAAACTAGTTTTCAGTCTTAAAGGCCAAGAAAACCATTAACCATTCCTTAACAGGTGTAATATTTGTCACTCACAAACATACTTGATGATTTATAATTGTCATGACTTGGACAAATGTTTTGTTAACAGCAACAATGAAACCTCCTTTCATTCCATTCGGTAATTACAAATTATTTCAGTAGTACTTTGCACTAATTACTGGAGTCCTTTTTGAGCCAAAATATATTTTAGGACCATTTTACCAACTCCCCAATGGAAAGACCAATCCAAAAGGTGTAACCTATTTAAGGATTTTTAAATAAGGTAATATCACTAGTCATCATTGGTAAATTTTTGTTAGCACATGCTGATTCAAGGGCAGAAAAAAGTAAAAAGTGGAAATGTTATGGTTAGATAGTAAGGACTGAGTAAGAGGGAAGAAAGGGGAAGAGGAAGAGGGCCTTCTATCAGACTCAGGGATGGAGCAGACCTCTGTATGAGCGTCTTCTGCTGACTCCCCCTCAGACAAGGTGCCCCAGCTGACTGGCAGGTGGTAGGGGGTTGGGAGACTGGGGGGATGCCCCATGGCAAGCACCCATGGAGGGTGGCACCAAAGGATCCTTTCAGGGTTTACATCTTGTTCTGAATTTTTTTTTCATTAAAGAAAGTGACACTAGCTCCACAGTTATTTTCTCACTGCCTATCTGTCAGCTCACTTTGCAGTAGACAATGCTCTTTGTATTAGAAGAGGAAAAACTGAATTATTGATAATGTTGTAAAGCAATATTTAATGACATGGAAAGATGTTCATGATCAGTGATATTTGGCAAACAAAAAGCAGGTCATAAACAATATATGCACTGTGATTATATTTTGTTTTTAAACGTGTACGTGTTTGTGTGTATGTGTACAGAAATGAGTGGATATTTAGAGGTTATCTCAGTAGTGGACTTATACACATACATGTATATGAATACATATATACATACACATACTATATTTTATTATTTGTATATTATATAGACATATTTTAAACATTTTAACTCCTTGGCATTTTTTTGTGAAAATTTTCCTTACATATGAGTAAAAAGCAGAGCTTTAAAAATGAAAAAAAATGTCTAGCAATATAGGGGTAGAGGAGTAAGAAGTATAAACTACAAGGTAAAAAATAAACTACAGGGATATATTGTACAATACGGGAAATATAGCCAATATTTTATAATGACTATAAATGTAGTATATCCTTTAAAAATTGCGAATCACTATATTGTAACTCATAGCACTGGATATTCACTATACCTCAATATAAAAAGTTTTAGTGAAAAAAGTCTCATCTTTAAAAAATTATTTTATCTTTTTAAGTTCTATTCCACTAAAATGCTGCCTCCCTGAGACACTCATTTCACAATTAACTCTTCTTAATATTTTAATTGGGGTCAGCATTTCATTTGTAATAATATGCAGACACAGTCATTTTCAAAAATAAGTGTTTCCCCCCTTTGGCAAAACCAACATCCCCCCATCGTGAATGCAGCTCCCCAAGTCCTCTATCCCATCACCCTACTTGGCAAGAACCTCTGAAATGAACACATAGAGTCCATACCACCCTGAGAGAGAGGATTTGACCTGCCTTTTTCTGCTGGCATGTTAGCAGCCTGTTTTTTTGGATAAGAGCAATCGCTGTAAAGTGAATTTACTGTCTCATAAGCCCATCAGAGCACAGGAGACAGGAAATCTCTTACAGAAATGCAAAATGCGAGCTAACTACCAACCACCAAAGCAGAGGAAGTGCAGTAATGTATTCAGGCTATAAGCCTCCGCAGAGACACCCGTCTGCCTCCATCATTATTTATCATCTGGTCTCTAGTTACTTTATTACCACAAGATAGAAAAAAGAGAGCTATGGATTCAACTTGCACTGGCTTCAGAGACAACCTGATGTACTTTAATACATGTCTTGGCCCGCACTGTGAGTAGTGCTATTCACTGCTACTGCAGTGTGGGACTAGGCAATCTGAGAAAAGAACGAGACTCACATTTACTTGCTTGAAAGGTTGAAAGGCCCTCAATCATCCATTAAGATGCCCTCCCTTCCACAGGGACTGCCTGCCCTCATCCTTTACAGCCACTTCCACAGCTGCAGGGTATAGCCTCCCATGCCCGACACGAGACGATGCCAGAGTTCTTAGAGAATACATTTTTTAAGTAAGAAGAAGATCCATTCATTTGGTTTCCAGTGTGTACAATGTCACATTTTAACTGTTAAACATCATCTCCTAATAAGACAAAGAACTATACTGGGGTTGACCAGCCTGAGACAGACTAGTTCTTTAGTTCTGCAATTAAACTTAGCAGGAAATTGCAGAAAAAATGGCTTCAGTGTATCTGTTCCAATGGTAGCGAAAAATGGACTCAGTCATATAAAACTATCTCTTTAGATCAGAGCCAATCTTACAGATCTTTTTCACACTGTGTAACACCCCCGACATTTCATAAAGAGTGATGCCAATATTATCAGTGAAGAAATCACTTTTGATAAAACTATATGATCATGCATTAAGGTTCTCCTTTTTTCTTCAAAATGTACTTTTTTGGTGGAGCACATTTTAGTAGTTTCAACAGTGTGGTGGCTTTGAGAAGATTCAAGACAAAAGGTTTAAAAAAACAAAGAACACCTACTATTCCTAAGGACTTTCAAACACATTATCTCACTCACTTGTCGCAAATACTCTTCAAGTACGGCGTAGGTATTCCTACACTTAAGGGATGGATCTAGGCTCTTAGGATCACATGCTAGTGAATCATAGGGCCTAGAGCTGTACTCAGCCCCTTAACAAGGTTATAGAAGTTGACAAACCAAATAGCCAAGTAGCTCTTTCTTCCAACTGGACCTAAAAAGTCAGAGCTCGTTACAGACAAGGTATGAAAATAGTCTGCTTGCCCGATGTACCTCATATCATCTTTATTTAATACCATTTTAGAATATGGGTAGAACTCAGATTCTAGAACTTAGAGCCTTGGGTCATAATGAAGAAAGGAAGAAACAACAGCACCTGTTGCCCAACTGTCTGTATGCAATGATATGAAGAACACCACCATTTATAATGAATCAGCACATGAACTTCCTGGAGCTCCAGGGGGAAGTAGACAAGTGAATCTGGACTGACCTCCAAGATTCTTCAGCAACTTATTGGTGCTACTTACTACTCAACCAGACCTATGATACCATCCTTCCCTTTTAAATATGGAGAAATGGAGGCCCAGAGACCAGGTGATTTTCTAAGTCCCAGAGTTAGCTGGTAGCAAAGGTGGGCAAGAACCCACGTCTTCTAATTCCCAACCCTATGCTCTTTCCAATATGCTACAGCCTGAATATATTACAGATGATAGTGACAAAAATCATAATGGCAGCCAGGGTCAGTAGTAAATGTTTATATGAATGATTTCATTTAATCTTCAGAATTACTAACGTACAACGTAGATGTGGAAACAGAGGCTCAGAAAGATTAAGCAACTTCTCCAAGACTCCACTGCAAGCAAGTAACAGAACAGGGATACAGCCTAGTCTTTCTGAAGCTGAAGTTTCATGTTTAGACCAAACTTCCTTTCTCTGCTCACCGGGTTTAGTGAAAATTACAGTGATTAAACAGTTGCTATATCTGCCTATTGCTACAGTTTATTCCAACTATTTAACAGAAGTAAATCTTTGCAAAAACAGATTTCAAGAAAAAGAATACAATTCATCTGTTCTTTCCTGCCTCCTTACTGCTAATCCTTGAGTTTCTTAGAAGGGTGAAAGGCCCCACTCAGAGCAAATCTGCTTTTGAGATACAAATGTGATTTAAGGGGGAAAAAAGCATGATTCAGGCATAAATAAAATATTTCTTTAAATAATGTGAATTAAACTCTCTCACATTTAGAACACCAGGTATGCCAGGTAATATTAAGTGTTTGGATATAGTGCTTCTGTTTGCAGATTGAGATGCACCCCAGGTGACTGGGAGGCTCAGGCCAGCCCTGAGTTTGCTCTGGCCCACAGATCTCTGTATCTGTATTTTCAGTACTGCCTTTTTTTTTTCATGTTTTGATGCTTGGAACATAATTCTTAAGAACCAGTATCTTGCAATTGCTAAGAAGACAGTCTTGTTAACAGGTTTCTCAAAGTTGCTTGTGCAGTCAACCCTTGGTGAACCCAGGAGACTGGTTCCAGGACACCCTCAGGGATACTGAAACCTGTGGATGCTCAAGTCTATTATATAAAATGGTATATTATTTGCATATAACCTATCACATCCTCCTTTATCCCTTAAATCATCTCTAGATTACTTCAAATATCTAGACTGGGGGTTTGGGATGGAAATGTTCTAAAACTGGGTTGTGGTGGTGGTTGTACAACTATAAATATAATAAAATTCAAAAAGAGAAATATTTAATATAAGGTAAATGCTATATAAATAGTTGCTGGCATGTAGCAAATTCAAGTTTTGCTCTTTGGAACTTACTGGAAATTTTTTAAAAGATATTTTTGACTTGCTGCTGGTTGAATCTGCTATTGGTTGAGTCCAGTGCTTGGCTGAATCCATGGATGCGGAACCTATGGATGTGGAGGGCCAACCGTACGTGAAGAAAGTCAGGATGACATCTTGGGGTACCTACTATCACTTGGGAAGATTTAACCTCCCCAGATTTAAGTATTATTAGTAGCAAAGTGAGAGGCACTCTGAAGTCCTTTTCAGCTCAAAAATTCTCCATTTTATTGCTGACTGGATAAAGGAGTGAGTTCTAAGACCAATTCTTCTCCATTCCTCTTTTGTTCATTTGCTCCCTCCTTTTCTTCTGCTTCAGCTCCAGTTAGCATCATTCAGCCCAAACACTTTTTTTTTACTCACAAATACTGCCTCGCTAGTCTCTTCTGTTTATTAGTAGTAGCAGTAAAATGATGTTTTCTACTCCAAGGAAACATATCATCTTACTACAAATGGGAGCACAATGCAGAGAGCATTCGCGTGGAGATAAGCCATGTATGCCATGGACTAAAGAGAAGAGGTACATTCGCATGATTTAATATTTCCTAGAAACCACAATGGCCATTTTTAGCAAAGGTATTCTAAATAGTTATTAATGCAAACTTAAAACGAGCTTCTGAAAACACAAATTAAAAAACACAGTTGTAAAAGCCACAAGTATGATGACCAACGCTGTTTTCCTACTGTTAACAAATGCTTTGCTTCTGTTTCATTTTCTGTTTCATTTTGCAGATACGTACGTATTTTAAGTATGACCAGGAAGATTTTTCTTCCTTCATTTAGAAATGTCATCCAGGATAAATTCATTCTAAAAGCTTTTCCCATGCTCTCAAACTTTCAACATAAAATGGTAATAAGTCAGTATGTACACAAGTTGAAGGTCTCCCCTAGAACACTGTAGTGACAGTAAAGAAATGTTTTCTACTTTACCTGGGAAGAGCAGTGATTTTCCCCCATTTCTCCACGCAGAATCTTCTTGGACCATTACTCCCTCGGAGAGAAGCAAATCCTTCATAGGGAATGCTGGATGTGCCTGTAACAAACTATCAACCCAAGACAGAAGAAGGAGAAGGTGAAACCACGAGACCAGCCTTTAGGAATGGCTGGCATCATTCCTGTGCAGAGGTCCTGGGGAAGATCAGAATGCTGCTCGCTGGTGGAAAAGCCCAGAAGACAAAATTTTATAGGCAGGGAATAACTATAACAAGGGAATTCTGACAAAGATCTGGAGAATACCAAGGAAGGACAGTACATTATAAAGGGAAAGGGGATATATACAGAGTTTGTAGAAGATACAGCCTTCAATACAGCTGACCAGCTTAGAAGCTTAAACCAGGTATATTCCCCATTCAAGATGAATAGAGTGGGCATTATCAATTAACCTAAGTCTACTGAGTACCAGCCTCTAATCAAATTGAAGTGAATGCCAAACAAAAAGAATTTCTAGGCCTGCAAATTTGGGAATCAGATACGTGATCCAAAAGAGCTAAGACCCAGTCTCCTTGTAAGGCTCTGCCTAAGCAACCAAAAGACTTCCTTCCTCATGTCAGATATTTCTTGAGCTACAACCAACTAGCAATTTCACTGTATAACTATAAACACCACAAGAAAATAATGAGTTCGTTTTCCCAGTGTTCTTAAACTGAACTGTTATCTCAAATTTGTGGAAAGTTAGATGGAAGAAAAGAAAGGACTCTTTATCAAGGAACTGGGTCACTTCTTAAGGGACCAAAGATTATCTCTTTCTACTGCCAGGGATGCTGGCCTCCAGAGTAGCTGGAGACCTCTTGATGAAGGGATCAAACTTCCCTGAAGGCAGATATTGTTCCCTGGATTCTTGGACCAGAGTTCATACTTCCTCACAACTAATGACATGCTTTTATGTGGCTGCGGATGTTCAGCATAGTGATGGAGCCACAGAACCATGCAATCAGAAGAGTCTGAAAACAGTGCATTCCAAATATGTGGATCAACATGGGATGTACTTTATTGAGTACACTTAGCAACTATTAAAAGTGTGCATTTCTAACAACAATATTAATATCTATGGTATGTCTTTTACACATTAAAATTATTAACTAATGGTATCTTACCTGTAACAACCTTAATCGTTGTTCATTGTTGAATCTCTCCACTGCAGCCCAGAACCACCGAATTACAATATGATTGTCATGATAACCTATCAAACCAATCACGAAAGCCTGTATTATTTTGAGTTTTCTATCTTAAGTCACTATGACACTGACATGTCAACAAAAGACCCCCAGATATAAATCATCTTGGATTAAAGGTGATTTACAATTTAAGACCAAGGAATAACACTGTGAATATGATTGCATGAATGTCAAAAGTCAAACAAAACACTAAATGAAACAAAGAAATCTCTGTTTCCATTTAGTGGTCACTAAATGAAACTAGTGGAGAGAAGAACAACAAATGAGTTATTTTAACCATATCGTTTCTGAGAAATATAAATGTGTTACAGGAAATGCTTAACCCTTTGGATCATTCATTTAAGAAATGATTTTCTAGCGCTACTATGCCAATTACTGTGCTAAGTTTGGGGGTACAATGGCAAAGAAAACAGACTCTCACAGGGCTTCTGGTAAAGGAGAGACACATAAATAATTATACAAAAAAATATGTAACTGCTAACTATTTTAAAGCTACATATAATGTTCATATTTTGAAATCAAATTACTTTTTTGCTAATGAAAAGGGAAAATAATTTTTACTTTAATTTCTTCAACTATTAAGTTCTAAATAATCATCAACCTAAATGTTACTGTGTGTGTGTGTGTCTGTGTGTGTGCGCGCTTTTTAGGGCTGTGTCCAAGGCATATGAAAGTTCCCAGGCTAGGGGTCGAATCAGAACTGTAGGTGCTGGCCACAGCCATGGGCCGTGTCTGCGACCTAACCCACAGCTGACGGCAACGCCGGATCCTTAACCTACTGAGCAAGGCCAGGGATTGAACCCACATCCTCGTGGATACTAGTGGGATTAGTTTCAGCTGCACCACAATGGGAACTCCCTAAACGTTACTTTTATCTCATACTTAATAGAGTTTAATAAAATGTCAAAACTACCATCCCATCACTGGTGGATTACAGCAGTAGCTGTGGTTCTAGAACCTTCAATGGAGAAAAGTTAAGTTCAGAGAAAAGGCTGACAAAGATTAAGGTGCAACTAGTGATTTAAACGAATTAACAGACATAGTCAATGTGCATAAAGCTACTCGAGTCAGCAGCAGTAGGTAAGTAGAGATCATTTTACTCCAAAACAGGGTAGGTAGAGATCATTTTAATTTGAATTTTTCCTCACGTGTTTTGATGGTTGCAGGGTTTGTGGGGAATCTTGCCTTACTGTTTACCACTTGATCAGTGATGCCCTTTGGAGAAGAAAAAGATCCAAGTGAAGGGTAAATACCACCAGACGGGACATGGAAATGCATAGGCTCCTTATCCTGCCTTTGGCAAAGCACTGTTTGGTGCTGGGCAAATAGGTTTATCATCTATAAAATAAGTGCATTGGCTCTGTATAGCTTTAAAGCTTTCTGACCCTTTGAATAAAGCCTTTTATGCCTCTCTTTGCTGTTTGTGCCAAACCGTTTGGAGAAGGAAAAGGAGTGAAAGTACCTCATCGTATTCTCTACAAACAGCTGCTCTGTGAACATACGGCAAATGGCAGTAAAACTGCCCCTTCATCCAGTGCCAACCAGCTGGGCTAGCAAGCATGGCAGCTGGGCATCTCGCCCTTTTCCTGCTCCCTTCCCCCAGCTCCACCCAAGGATTTCATTTGATAAGATAGATGACAACCATAGAAACAGGTATGTGATTAGTCATACACAGTGAACAAAAGTGTATACTCGGTAAATACAAAAAAAAAAAAAAAAAAAGGCTGATTTCATTAATCAGCCTGAGGGAAAAAATGACCTAATAGTATTTATGGTAAGATACAAGTTATGTAGCATGCTGCAGAAGTTGTACTCCAGTTAATGAAAACAGTTTGGTTAATAATGTTATAAGAGCCAAGGTCATATGTGGATTATACATGGGGCCAACTGGAAAAGACTTATTACAGTAAATGAACTTCAGCATCTGAAATGGATAGCAGCAATGGAAACTGCAATTTAATATTGCCTTTCAGAGAAAATGGGCACACAAGGCCAGTCCAGTATCAGTGATGGGGTGAAAAAGCCAAGCACAGGCCAAAACAAAAGCTAATTGAACCAATGTCAAGGTATTTTTTTACTCCAAACAATTTTTTTTTTAAATCCCAGTTTCAATTTACAGATAACTGCTCAGCCCTCATTTTATCCCACCAAGCCAATTAATTCAGTGACTTAAAGTTTGTGTTCTTCATTCTCCAAGTTCAGAACCACAGCTAACCTCTTACATTCTGGGTTAAAAAGACAAAAACAAAACCACCATTAGTCATGACTTTCTGAAGACTTTAAGACACTACAATAAATTTCAGAAAATGTATTCTTTGCTTAAGATTAATGGATAAAATGAGAACTCTGGGTTAACATCAGGTCCCTTTCAAAGTGTATTGATTCAGCAATTGAATTTCAATGGCTTCGATGCCAATTACTACTCGAAAATCTGTACTGACCTACAGAAATGCCAGTCCTAAAGCTTCCCATTTGGGAATACGTCGGCTGGTGCAGTTATTAGCTAGTCTTACAGCAGTCTCCCTTTCAGCTGAACTAAGCACTTGAATTTTAGAAGGGCTTATCTAATAAATTTGACATTTGAGAACCATGTGCTACTCCATTCATGTGTTTCAGCTGTGAATTACAACTAGCAAGTAGTTCAAGTGAAAAGCAGAAAAACTGCATTTGCTCATTAAGAAACTCAGAGGGTGTGTCCTTCCAGCTTTAGAATGAAGGTGGAATAGGTGGAGTTTGACCAGCTGGATATGAGCTCCCTGGTGCTCCGCTAATAACACCATAGAGCAATTAATTGGTGTTCCTATGGTCACATTTCTTCACCAACAATTAAGAGTTATGACATCCTGAGATGATGTGTAAACAGCCCTCCTTCCACTTGACAGATGAGGTACCTAGGGAAAGAAGGGAATGTGCCTTGCCCAAGGTCTCAAAGGAGACTGCCTCAAACCTATGATTAGAGTTTAAGTGCCTTTGCCTGTCTTGGATCCAGATCCACACGCCCAACTATTTTGCCTCCCTTTAACCAGAAACTTAAAATCCGGCTGAATAAATTTCACCTCCTCTGTATTCCGTGTTGTTTCTCCAATCACTTAGGTCTATTTCAGCTGTGCCTGCAATGACCAGTTCCAGTTCTCTTGCATCAAAAACAGATACCAGCCTGGCATCCACCACCTGTGGGGGCAACAACAAAAAAAAGGAATATAGGACATGGATGAGGACCTGTAGAAACCTCAGCTACAATTAAGCCTCATCAGAAAAGGAGGGCACAGGGAGTGCTGGGAATACTACAGATGTATTCTGTGTAGGCACTTTAAAAACTATAAAGCTCTCTACAATATATATTTTTAGTACAAGGTTGAGATTTTCCCCAACAGAATTTTTGTTTTATAATTGGCCACTGATTAATCCAGGTATGATGGGATCACATATCAGGTATAAAATATGATTACCTGCACCTAAGCATGACTAAGATGTGTGACTTAAATGTTATTAGCGTCATTAAATCATCAAATGCTATTTGAATTCAGGTCATTCTATTTCATTGATCTCTTGGCACAGGGCATTAAGCTTTTTTGGTGTTCTTTAAACAGACAGGAAAAACTTCTGAAGTGTTTAAACTGACAGAGCAACAAATCCAGCAAAAGAGAAATGGGCATATTGCATACATGTGAAGTACAGGGAAATGGACCAAAATGTCAGTGACATCAGACGGAGAACCCCACTCCTGCTGCTCGCCCTCACCTCGTAGAAGCCACGCACTAAGCTCTCCGTTTGCTGCACAACACCTCTCTCAATCCTCCATTTCACCATCCTCTCAATGTATTCCTTTTTGTTCTTCTCTGTGACTGGAATGTTGGCACCCCCCGGTTTTAATTCTCGTTCAGTTATCTGAGATTGAAAAACAAAAAGACCAGAGTTCCTGCTGTTGTGCAATAGGTTAGGAATCCAACTGTACTGGCAGGGGTCTCTGTGGAGGTGGGGATTTGATCCCTGGCCTGGTGCAATGGGTTAAAGGATCTGGCATTGCCACAGATGCACTGTAGGTCACAGCTGCAGCTCAGATTCAGTGCTGGCATGGGAACTTCCCTATGGTTCGGGTGCAGCCAGAAAAAAAAAAAAAAAATGGAATGACCATAAGCAATACTGTCAATGTTATAAGACCACTGCTACCAGTGAGCTGGAATCATTGGCTACCTGTCCCGGCCCTGGCCCAGGCACATCCCACGAGGATGGAGTGTGGCACCAGCACAAAGCTCGGGGAAAACTAAGCCATAAGCTGATATCTGAGAGCCTCAGTGGTTGAAAACATATGTGTTGCAAGTGCTGAAGGGTAAGTTTTAAATCCTGATTAAACATAACTCTTTTAAATGAAAACAAATTGGTTCCAGATTCTGTCCCACTGCTCTTTGATTGTTTGACAAAAAGACATTTTCACAAATCCCTTTAGGGTTCAGAATCAACTACAAAGAGAAAGTCAATATTTAAGTAAAGACTGACTTTAAGGAAGCAGAAGTACATTCAAATGAATGTTAAATTGAGAATTTCTTTCCCAAAACATGAAATTCAGGAGATCGGCCAGGAATTAATATCTAACTAAGAATATTACTTCTGAATTAGTTATATAATTTCCAAAAGAAATTTCTTAACCAACTCTTCTGTCAACATAAAAAAAAATGTTTTCAAAACCTTCACCAAAATGTTTACTTTCCTTCAGCTTTAAAACCATCCATTTCAGTTCTTAAATATAAATGAAAGTTCAGTACAAGTGCCAATTAAATAATTTAATATTCAGCTCTGGGGTAGCATGAGTTTTTAAAAAATGTATTCTAAACAAGACACACTCTAATATCTTTTGAGGATTTTTTAATGGGAAATAAATAGAAGATTGCTTACAACACACAAATAGCTATCACAGTCTGAAGTCTGGAACATCTTAATCTGAAGTTGGCACTAGAATAACCTTTGTAACCAAGATTATTGTAAGGGCACATAAACCTGGGTTTAAACTGCCCAACCAGCCACAGATAAATAAGCATCTGACCTTAGCCACTGAATTAATTCTTCACCAACCAACAGCCTTCAATTACCACACCTAGTCACCAGTCATTGACATACACAGACCTGTCCAAAAACTTCTTCGTTCACAGTGAACGTGAGGTCTAGAATGTCATGGATATCGTTGTCTTTCATCCACTGTAAGCTCTGGTGGAACTCCTCATCGAGGTATTCTAGATCACTCAGGTCACACAGACTGAGACGACAAACAGAAACAGGTGTATACGCATGGCTATTAGCAAAAACTCAGAGGAAAGGAAAGAAACCAAGCATCAATGACAAGAACATGATCAACAAAATAAGCAGTGACTTCTGGAATATTCCTAGTCAAAGTCAGTCATCAAGCCAGTGAAATAATTCAGAAATTTGGTATAAAATTTAAAAATCTTCACATAGAAAATGCTTTAGGAATCACTCAGTTTGTTTGTTCTCTTACAAACACAGGGCTGCAAGTGCACAGAGTGGTGCTCATTTGCACAGTCACCCACAATTAATTTCAGAGCCAGAACCAGAACTCAGGTTGAAAACTTGGGTTCAGTATCTTTGGCTATGTTATACTACCTGAAAATATCATTCTCCTTATTAGGAATCCTATACGGTACTTTAACTTAGTTTTGTTTTTTTTTTTTTTCAAAACTAGATTCTGTTCTCCACATTCACATACATCCCTTTTTCCCCCCATGGTTCTTACTCTTTCTGTGATCCTGAAAACTGAAAGCCACAGAATCGCTCTACAATTATAATGGTTTTCTCTACTTTTCTCTTCTGTTTTCACTGCTGAGAGACTTATATGAGGCAGAGTTACTATTATATGGCCCTGCTGTAAGGTGGTAGCAATTGATTTGCTATAGTTGCTTTGAAATTTCCTCCCATCAGCTCAGTTTCAAAGACCATTTTGTTTAGTTCAGTCTAAACATTTGCTAGGCACTGGTATGTGCCAAACATCTTAATAGCTACTTGATAAACAGTTACTGCCCTCAAGAGCTAAGGGTAGACCTGAGATCACAAACAGATAAGTTAATATAAGATGGTAAGTGATAGCTTAGGGTGGGTAACACTTATTATTTGTGTACTTTATATGGATGTTACATTTCAATTTAAAAAAAGATTAAGTAGATACAGGGACCCTCCCACAGCAAATATGTGGGCCATTCACTTTGACCTGGAGGTTTAGGGAAAGCTTTTTGGAGTAGACAATATCTACACAAAGTTGGTAGGATGTTTAAAAGCTAGAGAGGTAAAGCAGAATGGGTGAAAAGGAGGAGAAAGGGGAAAAGAAAGCAGAGAGCAGAAGAGGACAATCCAAGCAAAGTACTAAGTAATTCCAAGCATATCGGCAGCACCAGAGGGTTAGTCACAGGATAGAATGTCCAGATAATGAGGCTAGAAAGGGAGCTGGCAGCAGGCCTCAAAAGTCATGCTAAGGAGCTTGGTGACTGAGGACTACCAAAACGCTTTTAAGACAAGGAGTGACATGATCAGACATGAGGTATGACTTTAAATTGCTTTTCTGGAAGTGGCAATGTAGAGGATTCCTTAAAATGGGACTGCGTGTGTGTGTGTGTGTGTGTGTGTGTGTGTGTGTGTGTGTGGTCATTAGACAGTAGAAACCAATTAATAGACCACAGTGGTATTCTGACCAAAATAAGAAGAATTTTAATTAGGGCATAGCTATTGGGGTGGAGAGGAAAAGATGAATTTAAGATTTATTTAGGAGGGAAATGTGGAAATTAGTAAATGGTCTTATTGGGTGGTATAAAGAGGGATATCTAAAACAAGATTGCAAATGAACTCATGTTGCAAGACAACTCTGATTAATTGTAGTCTAGAGGGCCATAAATCGAGAAAATTCCTGAGGCCAAAGCGAGTTCAGCAGGAAAAAGTACCAAAAATAATTTGTGACCTATACCATGGGAATGGGGTGGGAGGTGGGGAGAGCAGAACTTGTGCTGTATTTAATGGTAACTCCTCATTTCTGACCAGAGTGACTTGAGAATGTTGGCATCATGAATTCTGTCCCAGCACAGGGAGGAGGTACATTTTTAGGTTAGGTGAAATTGATGAATTTGGTTTTAACCATGTTGATTTTGAGACACCTGTGAGACTGACAAGAGCTATTCAGTGGAATGGTGACCACTTGAGCCTGAGACTCAAGGGAAATTGAATCTGAGGGTGCAGATTGGAGAGTCAGTAGATGAGACAGGTGAAGAGATTTCTCAGCACAGATTTCTCATCTCAGAGAAAGAAAAGCAGGAAACAGAATGGAAGCTTCAGGAACACTGAGGTTGAAGGGCAAGTCAGAGGAGATGCCCACACAGGAGGCAAAAAATAAAGGAGAACCAGGAGAGCCCAGTGTCATGGATGCCAGTGAAAGGAGGACTCAAGAGAAAGGGGTGGGGGGCGGGAGGGTGGACAGTATCTAGAGCAGCAGAATGGTCCATCAAGATAAAGACTAAAACATTCTTTAAAGCTTCCATAGGTTACTGGTGGGGAAAACGCCAGGCTAAAGTGTGTTAAGGGTGTGTCAATAGTTGTTTACAGACTACTTGTTCAGGAAGCTTAGATGGGAAGATGATTGATAAGGCAACGGAAAAAGAAGATGCAAAAATGGGCCAGGGAGAACCAGAGAGGCAGAAGGCCAATCCCCAGTTACCCAGGGCTTCATCGGCCAGATACCAAAAGGGAGGATGACGAAAGTCTTCCTACTGACTCTTTGAAGAGCTCATTAGAACTACTTTGTTTTGGGAGTTCCTGTTGTGGTTTAGCAGTAACAAACCCAACTAGTAACCATGAGAACTCAAGTTCAATCCCTGGCCTTGCTCAGTGGGTTAAGGATCTGGTGTTGCTGTGAGCTGTGGTGTAGGTTGCAGATGAGGCTTGGATCTGACATTGCTGTGGCTGTGGCAGAGGCCAGCAGGTGTAGCTCTGATTCCCCCCCAGCCTATGAACTTCCATATGCCATTGGTGTGGCCCTAAAAAGACAGAAAAAAAAAGAACTACTTTGTTTTTATTTGAAGTCTAGGCTTCCATTTTACAGAGCAGATATGTGGCTCTGGTTAGGGAATGAGCTGGTCAGAAGCATGCAATCATTCTGTGCTTTCTCACTGCATGTTTGAGCTATGACCCTAACAGACAGTTGGCTTCTCCTGTTCATCCCTGTAAATGACTACTGATTATAGAAGAGAAGCTGTTTGCTCTACATTTTACAATAATTGCAATCTTTCATTGTGATAACAATGAAGAAAAAGTTCTGTGGAATGCTAAATTTTTCATCTGCCATCATAAATTACTATCTTGCATATAAAGGAGTCTCAAGAAAAATACAGGACTCTAACAATATGGCTCAGCTCTCACAAATAAACAAACAAATAAAACAAAGGAGAATGAGAATTTGAACCAAGAGTAAGCAGCTGAAAGTCTGCATAAAGCAAAATATAAAATGCATCTCATGAAAGATGGGGGGCTGTGAGTCCTCAAGACTAACCCACAACTATTCTATTAATACTCGGCATTAATAACCACAGGAATTCCAGTACTGTACTTGAAGTGCAATTGTTTTGAAGAAACATGTATTATAAGAAATGATAATAAATGATCCAGAGTAGAGCAAAACTAAGACTTTGGGAGCAAGATAGGACTAAGGGATCAAAAGCCCCCCAAATCCAGTAACCCTATTTGAAACTGTGTGACTCTCAGAAATCTAGACCCTATTAAGTTTAATAATAACAGATTTGAGATGGTGAGCAGATAAATGACATTAACCAAAGACCCTTTTTGATAAGGGAAATATTAAATTTTTACATGCTCATTACAAGGCAATAAAAATATTCTTACATTCTGAGAAGAGCCTTATAGAAAGGCCGCGTGAAGAAGGCATCCAACAAATACTGGTGAATCAGCGCAAGACCAAGGATCCTACCGCTGAACCGGAACCTGTGAAGGAAAAGCAGGAGACGGCTTACACATCACAGGGCAGTCTCTACATAGTCCTATTTCCTCTCAAGAATGCCTTCCAGGAGTTCATGTTTTTGGCTCAACCGGTAACAACCCGACATAGTGTCTATGAGGATGCAGGTTTGATCCCTGGCCTTGCTTAGTAGGGTTAAGGATCTGGCATTGCCACAAGCTATGGCACAGGTTGCAGATGAGGCTTGGATCTGGCGTTGCCGTGGCTGTGGAGTAGGCTGGCAGCTTCGAGTCAATCCTAAGCCCAGGAACTTCCATATGCTGCAGGTCTGGCCCTCAAAAAAAAAAAAAGGATGACTTCCAGCTCTAAGCATCTAAGTTACTCCAAGATGAACTGCCTATGAGGTCCATGTGTGTGTGTACTTCCGGCTGTGTCTTCATGAAGCCAGTAATGCTCCACCTTCACCCCTGCCCCAATAATGAATTCCCTGTTAGCAGGGTAGTGAAGTTTCCCCAAACCACTTCTAAGAAATGTTGACAGAATGAGACCAGTGGTGGTGAAAAAAATGCTGTCCCCTGGTTGTTTGCTTGCATGAATGTTAGCGGGATTCTCTAAAGCAAACCCAGGAGTAATTCCCTTTTGAGGAAAAGCCCCATCTTAGAGTAAGAAAGTTCCTAGCCTTGTTCTCTCTCTCATACCCCACTCCTGACAATAATTGTCACCATCCAAGAATTATGCATGTGTACATTTGAGGGAGTTTCCTCATGGGACATTCTGTTCTCTAAAATTTCAGGGCTCAATTCTCTTCTGAATCACTGTGGAAACTTTATTAACCAGATCTGTCATGACTGGATTTGCTAACTGAGATGGACACATATTTTCTTTTTCAAAAGCATTCAAGTTTCTGGCTCTTTGAAAGTCTGATGCCTTCTAAAAGTATAAATCCACCCTGAGGTTCATACTGTCCATTTGCAATGTCAATGTCAGGCAACCATTTTCAGGTTAGTGTCCAGCAGCCTTGGTTTTCTTTATTTCCACTTATGTTGGCATAATTGCAACAGCTACCCTTAGGAGGACTCCAAATTGTAGTTAAACGGAAGTAAATTTGAAGACTAAGTCCTAAAACTTAATGCCCTAAATTCATGACTCAAGAAAGTTTTTCCATGAGTCCTATTCATGTTCTTTTTTTTTCTTTGTTACTATAGTGAAAATGAACATGAACAAGCAAACAAAGGTTATAAAGATACTTCCAAGTCTATAAATTCAGGAATTAAAAAAAAATGTCATGGAAAGAGTGCAATTTGGCATTTTCAGAATAAATACTCCCCCAATGGGAATCCTGTACCAGTTTTCCTTCATCTTGTGTGAGAAAATAGGAAAAGGGCAAGCGTTGGCTACAAACTTCAAATGGTTGGTAGTGTGAGTGGTCGCTGCTGTGGTTCTGCACTCCACTCCTGCCCTGCCTGCCTGCCAGCATTCTCTTCCACCATCAGGTCCCCCGGTCATCCCTCCCTTCCTTCTTCTAGAGTACAACAAGGGTGCAGATGCTTTGCCCCTCCCCCAGTGTTAGCCACTTCCCCAAGGGCTGATCTAGAAGCTGCCTGACCTCTGGGTCAAGATCTTCTCCTACTTAACCTTGAGTCCCTATCAGAGCTCAGAGTTGCCCAAAGCTGCAGAGAGGAATGCAGGGTCTCACCAGGAAGCTAACAATCATCTGCAACTCTCAAAGGGAACAACTACTTGAATTCTACCCAAGTCACCTAGAATTAGTCTTCTGGAACATAATCTATTCCTAGCTTGGAGACTGCCTGTATATCAGATTTGATAACACAAACAAGAGTCAAATGACATATTTAACTGCAAATAGGATTTTCTCCAAGGGGAGAAAATGCTTTTAAAAAAGCACATGGGTTTCTGTAAAAAGTAATATCACAGAAAATCAGCTGAAGAAAAGTGCTGGGGAAAAGAATACTTACCATTCATGGTGATTGTCTACAAAAGCAGACATGGGACTTATTTGTACTGTGTATGTGTCATTGGCTGAATATTCAAATAAGCCATAATATGGGTTAAAGAGTTCTCTGGATACCAGGAAGAAAAACTCTCTGGAAGGTCCACTGTAATCCAACCTTTAAAAAAAATCCAAATACACAAAAAAAAGTTATAATTTTTTTTCTACTTATTAGGCACATTTTCTGCAGAGCTCAACTTTCTATAGTGAACTCATTATAAGTCTAATTATCTATATAACAGGACTGTCCAAACCAAACTGAAGGATCAAGATTCCTGATCTCATCCACGTTTTGACTGAGAATGGCATAATGAATATTTATATGCAACATATCCAAAACTAAAGCTACACATCAGATAATGGATGAAACAGGCAATATGCTAAAAATTTGAATGTACAAATATGCATAAAAAGGTAAATAATTTAAATACTTGGGGGCAGGTTGTGGGGAAAGACAGTACAGTGGGCATGCTTTATTTAAGCAGGGTAAAACCAGAGGGCATCAGCTTCATATACAATCACTTCATATACAATCCTCGTGGATTTCTGAAACACATTTAAATGGGGGAGGAAAGAGACTTGAGTGAATTGGTGAGAAGATATTACAGATATAAGGCCTCCTAGGGAGATCAGAGGCAAAAGACTGAATGATAGGGTTCAAATGAAAACTTTAAATTATAAAACACCAAGGAAAATTATAGACAAGAAAAAATGAGGGTGTCTAAAGTTTCCTCGGGAAGGTATTTGGAGAAGAGGCTAAAACTCTTGCACCTGAAATACAGTGTAAATTCCATTTTACTTACAAAGACATCAGGGTCAAAGGAACATCTACAAAACAATTGTGAGAGGTTAAGGAATGACAAGTGGCCAATAATGCCAAGAGCAAAAAATGCAGTAAAGAGGAGTTTGCAATAAAGCAATTTGATATGCTTAATTTAAAGTGAAAAATATAAAGTACATCTATCCTATGATAAAAAGTGTACACAAGCGTTCAAAGACAGAAAGGAATTCTGAAGGGGGATGAAAGCAACGTATAAGCTGGAGTGGTGGGGTTTTATAAAGACTTCTTTTGTTCACTCTACTTATTTTTTCTTTATGGAATTTCCTCCATGGGCATTACTGTATTTTTTTTTAATGACAAAGAAAAGAAATCATCTGAACCTTGTGCAGTGATGGGATTGTGTGACAGAGAAAAGAATCCTACTATAAATAGAAGAGGGAGTTGGAATACTAGTAAGAAAAATGAAATGGCTTTTATGTTTTAGTTGGGAGTTTAATAGAATTTACTTAGAACAGATAACAGCTAGCCACATACTTTCTTAATTTCTACCATATCTGAATATATATGCACTGCCATGTACTTCATATTTTCAACTTTAAGTCTACCTGCTTTTCCAATGTAGCCTTGTCTTACACAATATTTATGGAATTATGATGTGCTAGCTTTACGTTTTTTCTAAACACACAAACATTAAAACATGTCAGTCTATGTAATAGCTGCAATCGTCTCACACATCACAAATCTGCACCGCACTTTGGGAAATCCGAGTTAGACTGACAAGAAATCCAGGTGTAGGAAAAAATGCAAACAGAGTAGACCCTCAGGGCCAAGAGGCCTCAGGGTGACGTGATGGAATCACCCTCTGGGGCAGGTAAATATAATGTGGTGACCAGGGGGCCACCTGGAACCACGGGACCATGCTCAGATTTCCCTGGGGACTCCCAAAGCAGCCCTCTGGCTGACCCCCCCCCCCCAGGGGCGGTGACACAGGCTACCCCTCTTCACACTGAGACCAAGGCAGCTTCCAATGGTTTCCTTCCACTGTGCTAGTTCTGGTCTCTGACGATGCCACCGAGAACAAGGAGAATATTCTTTCACTTGAATATTCTTCACATACTTAGAGGCCTTCTTTCAGCAAATACTTGAGTGACCGTTATGCTCAATACTAAAGATGTAAAATTTTTCCAAAGGTCATTTTCTACGAGAAGTCTAAGTTTAGCAGTTCCCACATCCTTGGTCCCGTCTCCTCTTGTCCTCTCTTCACTCCCAAACACGGCTCCTTCTTTCAGCTTCCTCTTAAGACAGAGCAGGGAATTCCCTCTCTGCACTGGTCCTCGGCATTGGACATTTTCCAGGTATTAAAGTCTGACTGAAGGGGTGGGGTCTATACTGATGACAGCATTCAAGGTGCGGTCTCGTCGTCACAAGACTTATGAAGGGCCCTCGTCCTCTCCTCCTGGGCACTTATTTCCACCAATGCAGCTTAACGTCACCTGCCCTGTGGGGCAGTCACTTTACTTTGTTGACTCATAATGAGTTTGTCATCAGCTCAAACCTTTCACCTATGCTGCTTTAACCTAAGACTCTCCCATCTTGTCTACATGTCACAGTTTCTTTTTAAAACCTGTTTGACATTATACTTTCCCTACTAAATTTCACTTTGTAAGAGAGTCCACGACTCCAGTCTACCTGGATCCTTGTAGATGCAAAACAACTGAATTTCCTATGGAGTGTGATTTCATCAGTAGATCTCTATATCTTTCCGGAAACAGAGAATGCCACTCAGAAGAATCTTAGAAGTTATTTTGTCCATCCTCTCATTTCACTGAGCAGAATACTGGGGCTGAAGGAAATCACTTACTTGCATCAAATGAAAGTTGCACTGGAGGATCCATGCCTTGACACAGGCTTCCTGACCCCACATTTAATGGTCATGACTCCTTACAGCACTTCAATAAATTTTAAATGTTCATCAGGACTAAGAATAATGTTGCTTTTAGAGCAGAGGTCAGGCAAACTATGGCCTACAGGTCAAACTTGGCCAACCCCTGGCTTTGTAAATAAAGATTTATTGGAACACAGCCATGCCCATTTGTTTATGTGTTGTCTGGGGCTGCTATCCTGCTATAATGGCGGAGTTGAGAAGGTGCAACAGAACATATGGCCTGCAATGCCTAAAATATTTACTATCTGGCTCTTTACAGAAAGTCTGCCAACCCCTGTTATTAGAAGAAAGTAGGAGAAAAAAATGCTACTTTATTAAAACACATGGCCTACTCTAATGCTTCTTCTTTAGTGGAGATCACTTCAAGCAAATATAAAATGACAACAATATCCTAGGGTGTATGCAACTTCCAGAAGCGTTCTGACCACGAGACAGTGAGTGAGCTGTGGCCTGCATGGTCCCTGCTCCACAGGGGACTTCAGACACCATGGAGGTACATGATGATAAGGGTCACAGCTGAGACATGAACTAAATACTTTATTACTCGGGTTTCTTACAAAGAGACCACTAGTATAAGTAAAATGGGTTTTTATTAAATTTAAAAAGCTGCTTAAAGTGAAACAGTGGCATTCAGTTAGAAATAGCAGGTTTTCCTTGAGCCTCACCTCTCAGTGTTTTAATTATACTGCACTTACCATAGTGTATTATAATTTTCTAAGTGTCCACCTCTCCCAGAAACATATCTAGACTGTAATCCTACTGAGGGCAGGGACTCTGTCTTTTTCACTTTTGTATCCCAAGTATTTAGGCTGATACACAGCAGGGGCTCAGTTTATATTGTTGAATCATTGAGTGGAGCTGTCTGATGCTCTCTACAACAAATCAACATAATTTACATTGCTATTTGACATCTAGCGAGGGAATAACTTGCACAAGTTTGCCTTGTATTCAGTGCATTAATAGGTTATGCCAAACCTTAACAGGCAACTCAATTCGCAAACACTGTCAGAGATCGCTGAAGTGAATGATGCTTAGAAAGTTCGGTCCTTGCCTTTTCCAACTCTAATATCTTCTAATAGGGTAAAATTTATTAAAACAACCAAGATGGACTTCACTGGTTGGTTCCTTTTTCATGATAATAGCTGAATCTGGTTAAAGATAAAATGAATGTTCCCCAAGGAGTTAAATTGAAAAGTAAAACTCCTTCTCCTACCTCCCCCAACCCCCCACCCCTGCCCCAAGAGAAAACAAAGCTAACAGCTCCTCTAGGAGGAAAATGTCTCTTCCTCCACTGGTCAGGCTTTTATCTGCTGTTTTTTAACTCTAACTGCACTGATGGAGTCACTCCCAAGCCAAGACAGTTAAGTGTGATCTGATTCTAATCTGAAATTTAGCACTGCATATAAGAGAATAGGTTGTGGATTACAAATAACACGCACCTACCTAACTCAATAAAATGGGTCCCAGCAGGGTACCTCATGCATGCGCTTCCAGTAATGTCTTAGCAGCCTCTACCATGTAAATAGTTAATATGACTCATATCACAGGGAGCATTTGTTACATTCCTGTTTTGCCAGTTCAGTTGGTTCCACAGCTAAAGGCTTGGCACGGAAATATAGACACTCCAGACAGCGGGTGTGTAGCCACACAACAGCTGCATCTGAGGGCATTTCGGAATAAACACAGATGTCTTTAGGGTGGCAATGTCGTTTTGAGCCCCATGACGTGCTGATAAAGCATTTTTAACACCATCACATTGCTGGGCTGACACCACCCAAGTTGTTAGTGGCATCCGATATTTATTAAATGAATATTTTATTCTCTTGTCCTTTATTTTCCACTAAAAATTACTGAAAACAACGTATTTCAGAGGAAGCAGACTATAAAATGAAGGAGGTCAAGGGCATTGGGAAGTCACACTACTATTGACTACCAGTGTCCTGGAAGACAGAAAGCTTTGCTTTTCTTACAAGTTGGTTCAGGCACACATGGCCTACGCACCTTCTGATTCACCCTCAGATACCCATAGCAGCAAAGCATTAGTTCTTGAGCCACTTAAGACAGCCTGGTGGGTGAGTAAGGAATTCTGTGAATAGTTGATGTGATAAAATTTTACCTGGTGATACTAAGCCAAAGCCTAGATACAGAAGCACCCTTCTTTGGCATGGTTTGGGTCATTTAGGTTATCCTGCAAATGCCTCTTGTTAGAAGAAAGCCAGCAGCACCACAAAGTTTAACTTGAAGCTTCACAAATTTCTGAGGACTAAATGGTCAAGCCCAGGACCCCCGACAACTTCTAGATCAGTCAGGTGTAAGAGTTGCTGGTTATTTCATAAGCAGGAACCCAAGAAAACCTTTCAGATCGCGTCCTCTTTAGTTGCTTTCATTTGCCTGTCTAAGGAGAATTATCACAAGAAGAGCTCACCTGTTCTTAAACAGCCCAGACTAAAACCGTTTGTACACATCCCCTCCCTAGTCCAAGTGTGGCTTTGCAAGACAGATGACTGATGTCATATAGATGGCACCTTCCATATAATGCACTCATTCTTTTTTAAAGAAAGGTGCCTTTTATAGAGTTGGCCATGGAGAAGAAAAGAGGAAAGGCAATCACAGTGTAAACATCCTGTCTATTCAGGCCATTATTTCCTTACTTGTTTTGGGGACTAAGAAGTAAATGTACCACTGAAACCAACACAATATTATAAATCAACTATACTTCGATACACAAAAAAGAAAGAAGTGCATGGCCCAGGATGCCCTAACAGGACACAACTGTTTACCTAGCTAACTATCGACGTCCCATAAGCTTTAGTTGCTAGGACTTTCAGTTCAAAAGAAAATAATATGCTGGAGAATATGCGGTATTCTTTTGGCTCCCTTCCTAAAGAAGCAACTTCTAGGCAGACAGAAGTACAACAGAAAGAGGCAACCACAGTATGCAATCCCACCACATTCAGTGACGATGACTTACTTCCCAGCCATTCCACCACCGCTGACCTCTCCTCTTTCCCACTTTGCAAGAGAAGATAACCAAATTAAGCTGGGTGGAAATTTTAATGACTAGAACAAAACCTCCAGCTCTGACCAAATTAAATCACAGTGGTTTGCTTAGAGACTGTGTACTTTCTGTAAAAAGCCAAACATAACACGAAGCATTATTGTAGCGAGAGACAATAATTACCTGCCAAGTGATATAGTTACATTGATAGGCTCTGGAATTATTTTTACATTTTTAATTGAATACAGGCATCTTTAATATTCTGAGATTAATTCTACCCCATATGGAATTTGTAGTTGTCCTGTAAATTTATGACTATAATATTTCCCATCATTTCTCTTGACTCAGCTCTTCCATTCCAGGAAAAACCTATATATCATGTTTTAAGACCTATGCAAAGAAATGTCTTAAAGCAGAAGTGAAGTCCCTAGGGGAATCTGCTAATATACACATTTTGGGAGTGCAGGAGTGCTTCTCTTTAAGCCCTCACTAATCTATCATAAAGACCCCGGTTATGACAGGTAGAACATATAATTATTGAGATGATATCAGTAAGAACTGCACAGTACTATTCCCTTGCAGATAACAAAGCTGACATTAGCAACACAACATAATACTCTGTTCATACCAATATCTCTACTACTTTGGCCTTTACACAGAATTAACCGTATCCACGTACTCACTACCTTACCGACCTCAAGTGCAAAAAGAAGTAGACACACACCAAAAATTACCCTAGTGGCAATCACTCATCAAACAACAAAGAAATAAGAAAAGTCACTCAGGGAAACATTTTCTAAGTCTTCCCAAGTCCTGACTCTATACTTCCTTTTTATAAATGTTCTATTTTAGAATAGCTTTTTATTTATAGAAAAGTTTTAAAGATAATAGGGAGAATTCTTATACAGCTCATACTCGTTTTCCCTCTTATTCACGTTTGCATGGGTATAGTTCGTTTGTTACACTTCATGAACCAATATTGATACATTATTAACTATAACATATATTTTATGCAGATTTCTTTCGTTTTTGCCTAATGTCCCTTTTCTGGTCTAGGATCCCATTCAGGATACGTTACTTTTAATTGCCATATTTCCTTAGACTCGTCTGGGCTGTAACAGTTTCTTAGACTAGTCTGATGTTTTAAGACCTTGACAGCTTAGAGAGCACTGAGAAGGTAATCTTACAGAATGTCTCTCAATTTGGATTTAACTGATGTTTGTCTCCTGATTAGACTGGTGTCCTGTGTTTCTGAGAGGAAGCCCATAGGGGTAAAGTGTCATTCTCTTCGCATCCTATCAAGAGTATGCACGTACTGTCAATAAGATACATCATTGTCAATTTTAGATTAGCCTTGGTCACCCGGCTGTGTGTTGGTCAGGCTTCTCCACTGTAGACTTCTTTCTCCCCCCTTTTCATTGTGTACTATTTAGAAGAGAGTCACTATATGCAATTCACAATTAAGGAGCAGGGAATTATGCAGAATTATTTGGAAATCTTCTGCATAGGAGATTTGTCTATTCTCCTTTATTTATTCATTCCATTGTGTATATCAATACAGATATTAATTTTATACTTTGGGGTTCTAATCCAACACTATTTTGTTGCTCCAATTATTCTGCTTCGACCACCAGGAGCTCTTTCGCTGGTTCTTGCATCCCTTTGAGATCACTGTGAGCTGTTTGACCTCTTCTACATTTTCTGGCACAAGATGCTTCAGGCGCTGCCTTATACATTTCCTGCCCCAGTCCTAGAAGCAGCCATTTCTCCAAGGAGCTCAAGTCCCTTTTCCTTAAGACTGACATTAAAAATTAATACCTGGGCACTAGGCACATGTTTTTAATACCTATTACTAGAGCTAGACATGAAGAACTTACAAAGTGACACATTTTGAGGGCATTACAATTAATAAAGGGAAAGTGACAGAAAACTCCCAGCTCCATTTTAGAATTCCACAGAAAAACCTAGGTAGCTTTTCACTCTGGGGGTTTACTATAATCCAGAAAGAAATGTTATGATCTTTAATTTTAATGTAATAAGATGGCAAAGGCTAGAACATTTAATTTTATATTGCTTTGAGGCTTCTATTTTTTTTCAGCAAGCATACTGTGTTTATCTTTCAAAACAATTATGTATTCCAAATGCCTCAATAGCAAAGCCTATGTCTAATTGACTATATGTATGATATTCACAAGATAAAGCCATAGGCCAGAAATGATCTGGCCCTATTCCAGCTTTAACAAGCCATACTCAGAGGGGCCTGATTTTAAGAGACTGTCCCTGAGGGGTGACCTCACACCTCAAAATACTCTCTCTTATTTTCTTGCTGGGGTTACAGGAAGAAAACAGTGGACGCAACAAATATGTGGACCCTAGTGGCAATCAAACATAGAGGTTTCATACCCAACTCTGCCTGGGCCTCCCCCTGGGAATGGATGTCAGTCCAGATCACAGGGAGATTGCTTTAGGATGATTAAGCATGATAAGCATCTGTTCTATTAAAACCTAAGTACCAAGGGCTTCCAAAGACTCTTGCTTACATCTCTGAGACCTCAGCAAACTGTGGTCGAACAATGAAGGAAGGCAGCTGGAGTTCTGGGGGAGGAGAAGTATTCTCAACCAAAGCAGACTGGTTATGTAAGGAAATACTTGGAATCCCATGCATACTTGTGATTAGGCTAAAAACACTTGCCTTCCAATTTCAACTGTACACCTGCATCTTTAAAGCAATGAATAAAAGCTCAAGTCCATCATGGCACGTCAGCAATGAAAGGCTCAAGTCTCAGGCAAGCTTCTCAAACTTTGTCACATTATATTGTTTTCCCATACGATATTTTACTTTAAACAAGTCAAAGCTGGGAAACTATACAACAGTATATGTGACAAGAAAAAGTTATCAGTCACTAGCTTGAATAGTGAAAAGCCCCATGGGTAAGAAAAAAACTCAGATAGATCAGAGTTCAGGAGTTTTGCCTACACCCCAGTGTTTGTCCAAGAATCCAGGATACGAGTTCCCTGGTGGCTCATCACATTAAGGATCTGGTGTTGTCACTGCTGTGGCTTGGCTTGCTGTTGTGGTATAGAGTCGATCTCTGGCTTGAGAACGTCCATGTGTCGTAGGTGCAGCCCCCCATCCCCACCGCCCCGCCAAAAAAAAAAAAAAAAAAATCCAGGTTGGAAGATGAGGCCTAATTTCAAATCTCAGTTTTGCCACATGCAAATTATTATTTTTTTTATACTTTGGAGGCTCCATTTCTCAACCAGATACCAAGTAGTTGAATTTATTGAATATTACAATGATTATAATCTAATGTACTCTGATCCTGGGCCAGACTGAGAGGGGTAGCCTTAAAATGATCCAAATCAATAGAAGCAAAGGCATTAAGGGGAAGACAACTAGAGGTCAGACAATCGTATGGTGGTCTTTAAATTCACTCTAGTATTGTCTACAAGGAAGGTGTTCACTCTAGTATTGTCTACAAACCTAAACCTGAAATGAGGAAAGAAGAAGGGGTCTAGGAGAGACGAGAGCTGTCATCTTCTGACAGCAGCGGTCATTAAACCACTGTTATGCCTATGTGGATGTGATAAACACTGCGTAGGAGTCTTCATTCATTTCCTAACCCTTATCTCTGTGAGCACACTCACGGAAGAGTCACAGAAGGTTGGAGACATTTATGGCAGGTAGTTATTTCGGTAGGTGTGCTGCTGTCCTAAAGGGAGAGGAAAAGTGCGGACAAAGAAACAAGAACCAAGGCCCAAGAGTTACCGCTGGGGAGGTTTCCTGGTAGAACAGCAGGATTCTTCCTCCACCCCTTTTTCCTCTCTCTTATTCTTAATCAAGGATAGTTGACCTACAATATTATATAAGTTTCAGGGATACAGCAGAGTGATTCCATATTTTTATATATTATAGTTACCATCTCTTCAGCACACAAAGTTACGACACGACTATGTTCCCTAGGCTGTGCCTTACATCCTGGGACTTACTTACATTAGAAGGAAACATGGAGGTTGGCACCTCTTAATCTCCTTCTCCCATTTCGCCCATCACCACCCCCCACCAACAACTGCCAGTTTCTAATTCGTGATTCTGAAACTGAGCTTATTTAACAGGTGAAGCATGACTTAGCGCCCCAGTGCAGAAAACAAGATCACAGACCTTAAAACGCAATTCCTTGTTTTTTTTCTCTTTCCCTTTAAGAGCAAGAGGGTTATAGAGAGAAGAAACCAAACCAAGCTTCTGCTCTCAAAAATGATCTACAGTTATGAGCTTTTACCAAAGAATTTCTATGTCAAGTGATTTAAAATCCAGAGGAAGCCTTAAAAAAAAAAAAAAGCTGAAAGGTTTAAGTGTGTGAGAACAGCACTTCCTGCCAGAAGGATTTCCTGTTTCAGGCAACCACAGCGGATGGTGTGGGGAAACATCCGTCTGCAGCCACAGCCCAAGCTTCACAGGCCACTTCTCTTTGCTACTCACCCTTCCTCCCCGACAAATGTGACGTACAGCTTATTTCTCTGCAGGTCTTTTCTGGAATAGCCCATAATCTGATTAAAAGCATCTTCGAGCAAGTGGTCTCTTCTGATAATTAACCTGCCATAAGGAGACAATTTGAAAAACAGAGGTTATTTCCTAATTCTTATCTTTCCAGAACTGGACATTTGTCATTTAATTTCCATTTACCACAAGTAACTAGGCGAAAATTGGAGTGACTTACTATCATCGCTATCTGCAATAAAGCACCCGTCTGTCTTTAACTCTCAACAGCATTAAACAAAAGTTACATCAGAGAGTCCATTCTGTAAATAGAGTACTCCACCTAAGACCTGACAAAACAATGCAAGTGTCCTTTCTGAATGATCAAATCAATTAATCCCAGAAGGAAAAGGATTATAAAACAACACATGCACAAAACTTGCTTAGTAAAAGAAGAGCAACCCTATGAGGTAATAGCTTAAACCTGAATGCACCTAGACCAGGAATTCAATTCCTGGGTGCCTAGAGAGATGACTATGAGAACAAGAAGGACACACACACACAAATTCTCAGTGTCCTGTAAAGCAGAGGAGTTTACTGCTGTGCTTAATTTAGTTTTAAAATTAAGAGAATCTTGGAGTTCCAAAGTGACAAATACAAATGAATCATAACTGAGGTTGATGAATCTACTTGTGACCAAGACAATTAAAGTCACCCTTAAACATGTATCAATTTGCCCTTAACGTAGATAGTAATGGAAAGGGAGATGCTAGGGAGTCTGAAGGCATGAAAAGCTTGATCAGCAAGACCTTCATAAGTGAAGCTCAGAGAGGTATGGTGTTTGGGGCACGCTGAAGTTTTTTGCTGGTGATGAAAGGGGAACCTGTGAGTTTAATCGAGCAAGCCCTGCACTGGGGTGGGGGCGGGGGGGCAGTGAGCCATGGGCTGTTGGGCTGGCGCTTCTCTCTGGCACTTGGGACATGATGGTGCTACAGTACAGAACCTCCCTCCTCTGTCCTCTCTCAAGTGGTGCTGTGATCTGTAGTGGGGACATGGGACAGGGTGGAGGTGGGGTTGAAGGGAGTACGGGTGAGTAGGAAATTCAGATAATTCTAGGCCAAATAACATGATTTTCAACTTCCCCATTTAAAGGGAGGGGCATAAAAAAAAAGCAGAGACAATATGCATGACATATTCTGCTGGACAAGTGAAGTTTATTTCACAGTGGTCCTACACTCACGTCAGCCCAGGAGACAGTGTTGTGCAGTACAGGACACTGTGACAGCCTTCCACCTAATGAATATGCTATAGGCCAACAAAGAGGTACTTTCCAGGAGAAAGAAACAAATCGGCTTTTAATTTTGCCTACATTTTTACATGAAATGTGGTTGTCTGTTTCCTGTTTGTTTTAAAAGCTTAAGCTAAACTGTGCTTAATTCCAGAACTATGTTTCACATGATCCTGTAATTTACACACACCAAAATAATTATGCCAAGCAAAACATAGAAAGGCTGGTCATCCCAAGTCACAATCAATTTCCTACATTCCCAACTGCATCCCATCCTCTTCCCATCCACAAATCCTATGGTTTGTTTCACTCTGACTTACTTTAATTTCCCTGGGCCTTGTCCATATCCTTTAGTCTCTAACTTTCTGTAAAAGTTCCTCAGTTTGGCTTCAAAGTCTCGCTTGTAAGGGGCGGGAGCCCGGGCATTGGCACGCTGAGTACCTGCAGTAAACCACAAAGAGAGGAGGGCATGGATTTGTGCAATTGTCCTGGAGCTCATCACATCACCATGAAAAAAATACTACCTGGGACTGAGACCACAGTTATCAAGGAAAAAGAGGCGACACTTTCAGATTTCTGCACTTTTTACCCCTCCAAGGCAAAGGCTATCACAAAGTTTATCCAGGCTCTTAGGGTGTCTTCTTTGTGGCTTTTTGGTTGAAAATACCAGTCCTGTTTGAAGCGTTACAACGGTGCCCATGTGTTAGTCAATTGTGTTCCCCTTTTTGGCTCCCATTAATATGAGTCAAACAGAGTTACTCATGTCTAATGTAACCGTTTAGGGTGGAAAATCTTTGCTTGCTGCTGAGACGGTATCGTGGCAATTAGACAGGAAGTAGACAGGAAATTTTAATGTGAATGTACGTGGTACATACAGCAGGAATAGAGAGTTTCCATACTTGATGAAAAGCCCACAAAAACGTCTTTTAGAAATGCACTGTAACGAAGAAATATTATAGACACACAATCCCATACATTTCATCTTACAGAGTAGAATAATCTTGATTTAAAAACAGAATTCAGACATGAATGCAGAAGGCACTGGTCTCTTGGTTGTGCAGAGTAAACAATACTGTTTATTGCTGCAATCTTAATACACGCCAAGTACTGTGATTAACTATAGATCATCCAAAGACATTTTGCATGTCATTCCATGGCAAGAATCATTAATAAAATGTAAAAGCATAGTTTGTTCCTCTTTCCACAGAAAAATCTGGTTTTGTATCATACTGTGACTAACCAACCAGCTGAAGTACAAAACTGATGATGAATATGGGAATGAGACACCATGACAAAAATACTGGCTATTTCCACTAAATATTTCACAGCATAGTAAAAGAAACCAGAAAACAAAAATCGTGACATCTTGTGCATTACATACCATGTCAGCTCCTTAAATGTGTCTTTAATGCATGAATTAACTAAGTGATGATTACTTGTTAATACTGCATTAGGTTCAGCTAAAGATGCTCAAAATGAGTAAGATCGGGTTGCTGGCGTGGATATCTTGATTGGGAAGATAGAACTAGAACACGGCAAACAACTAGAGAATGATTAAGTCCTAAACTAGATGGTACACAAACTATAAAGCAGAAGGAACAAAACTATAGCCCTGGGGCTATACCCAGCCCCATTGATTTATTGTGTTTGCAATGTTTTAAAGATTTTAAATTAACTGCCAATACTTAAAAATTAAGAGATTTCAAGTGAAAAAAAAACCCTCATTTCACTTGAAAATTATTGGGAACTCTTGCAGCAAGTGGCTTGCATTTCCCTGGGTATTTGGAGGGCAGCTGCCCATTAAGATGAACGCATTTGAGATCAGTGTTATAGTAATAGTAAATGAGGATAAATAGAGGTCAAAATGGAAAAGACTTTGGGGAGGAGATGTTATTGGAACCAGGTCTTATAAAATGGGAAAATCTATAGTCTCTACTGGGGCAGGTCAGCAAAAGCTGGAACAAGCACTGCATGTATATTTAGGACACACTGAGGCCATCTTACTAACCAAGAGCAGAGGGCAAGTGCTGGGGAGTAAGCAGGAAGTGAAACTGGGTCAGAAAGTTGGTCCCAAGTTAAGAGAAGAATTTTTTAAAACCGAGCAGAAGTGTGGGCATGATGCTGTAAGCAGTGGGAAGCCTTTATAGGTCCTTAAGCAAGGGAATAACATACAAGTGGTATTTTAGTTCAGAAATGATTTTCAGAGTGCGCAGAGTGGATTTAAGGCTGGGGAGGAGGAAAGACAAGGTAGGAGAACCAGTTAGGAGTAGTCCCAGCCTCGGAGGCCTGAGGGGATGGGGACTGGCCAGGACTGCAGTGACTCAGAGCAACTTACTTGTACAGTGTGAAATAAGAATTGGTAACAGTAGATAAGCAAGGAAGAGAAACAGGAAGCTCCTGTGGTAATATAAAGCTTTATAAGCAATAACAATACCTGTGTTTGTTAAGTGTCTGCTCTGCATTAGAGATCATTCACTTTACACAGAGGATCTTGGGAAATCCTCACAAGTCTAAGAAACTGGCATTATCATTGTTACCATCATCGCAGCCTTGTAACTAAGGAAACTGAAGTCATATGCTAATGAATGGTAGATTTCGGATCTCAGCCAGGTCTATGTGTTGCTAAAGCAGTGTGGGAAATGAGGCTGGTGGACAGGGCCATGGGAAGCTTTATATATATTAGGCTGGAGATGACAGCTGTTCAGGTAGGTATACCCTACAGGCACTTGAAAATATAGTACGTGAGATCAGAGTCACACTCATGGATTAAATGAGTTAGTGTATGTACTGTATGGGGCTCTGTGCAGTGCCTGCTGCCTAAGAAGCCCCCCGTAAATGTTAGCTATAATTGCTATTAACTGTGTAGCTGTGAATAGTAGACATGGGGAAATGTATTCATTTTAGGAATGGATTTGAATAAAATTGGCTACTGATCTATAATGCCCAGAGTTCTGCTGGCATAAACATGAATCTTTTACCCAAAGAGCTAAGAACTATGCCATAAAGGAAACAAATAAACTTGACCTTAAAGGTCTGGGATGCAGAAGATTCCTAGGCAGTGGTTCTCAATCTTGACTGAACATTAGAATCACTTAGGAAGCTTTTAAAAATTCCAGCGTTCAGACCACAACCAGAACATATTACATCAGAATCAGTGGGGGTGAGACCCAGACATAAGTGTGTCACGTAGCTCTCTAGATGATTCCAATATGCAGCCAAGGCTGAGAACCACTGTCTCCCACAGAAAGGTCAAATGTAACCAATGAAACACCCAGGCATCATCCAGGGACCAACACAGGGGGAGAGCTGTCTATGTGTTTGAAAGGCATTATTTGCAACATGATGATCTGTGTGAAATCCAGCCTCCTCTCTTGACGGCTGAGGAACAGAGCAGTGCTGTACAAGTCCAGTTAAGGCGGCAGAATAAAGCTGTCACTGCTGCAGTCTAAGAAACTGCAGACTAGTAAACCCAGTTAGCTCAGAAAGCAGCCACAATGAATCAGCTTTCAGGAGTGCCATTACTGATACGGAAGAGGAAGAAGAGGAACAAAAGACTGAAAATCTTTCAGGACTCAAAAGAAACATGAGTCTTTAAGAGTTGATTACTTAAACAAACAAAAAAAAGCACATATACTATTGCCGTGTGATTTGAGATGCCTGAAAGGATGTGGGAAATGCCCTAATGCATTCCATCAATATCAATACAGCCACTTAATAAAAATTAGCTCTGACTCCATTTACGCTCTAGGTAAAGGAATTCAATATGGAGACCCTGGAGACTGAAATTGTTAAATGCAAAAATTCTTTTGTTAATAGCTCTATTATGAAAAAATCATTTATGACACATTACATCATGGTTTAAAAACTAAAGTAAATTATGCTGTTGGCCTTTGTCAAATTCTTAATATAAGTCAGGTGCAACTGCCAGGAAACTCCAGGGCAGGAACAATGTTCCTTCTCCTTTGGAAACCAAAAATCGTCTTGGAGACTGACCTCATAGAATTGTGTAAGAACCCTAACTGCAAGTGAATTTCTAGGACCTAATTCTCTTACAGGGAATGGTTCAAAAAAACAAAACAAAACCGGAAAAACTCCTCTCTGATATTAAAAAACATTCCATTACAATAATTTCTGGAACATAGCTCAAAAATGGAAATTAAGGAAAAAACCACCTCAAAAATAGCTGACACAAAGCACAAGCAAAGAAGTCCTGGCATTTTTGCTTTATTCTCTAAGAGTAATAAGAGGCCCTCAGGTCACTGTTTTGACCTTGTTGATGCAACATTTACATACCATTTATTTTTTAAAAGCAAACAGCATAATCTGATTTTTCAAATGCTGGCAAATTAAAAGCAGTTTATTGAGAGGGGAATCTGGAGGGCATACAAGTGACAGGCATCCTCTGAGAGCATTTGGAGTGGGATCAAGAGAAAGAAACAACAACAAAAACACCAGTATACTGTGACCGAGACAGTATTTGGTTTTCCTTCGGTCTCTGAAATCATAATTCTCCCATCCATACCCACAAAGAGAGCCTCCTTCATTTGTACTGCTCAGTTCCTAGATCATCTTTGTGGGGCTCAGCAAAGAGAAGGGACAGAATACTTTTTCTAAAAACAAGTATAAAGTTACTTCAGAGACTGTGGGAAAGGAGAGGGAGAAGGAGTGGGAAAGGCATGGGGAGGGGGGAAGAGAGACAGAGAGAGAAGAAAGGGACGGAGGGAGGGAAAAGGGAAGGGAAGAGGAGGGAGGCGAAAAGAAAGGAGAATATTTGTGACAAGAGCAGATGAGACAGGCAGCAGCTGGGATGCTAAGACTTGGGAGGGAAATAGTGTACTCAAGGAGTTGCACTGTGTATTGAGAGAAATAATTGCCTCAAACACCCCCTGCCCTCCAGATAACCTTCGGTAAAGACCCGCGAGCCTTTTGAGTGCTCTCTGGTCTGCTCCACTTGCGTTGAGGGTGGCCTGGTGCTGTACTGGTTCTGTAACAGCTCTGTATGAGGATCCCTCCCAACCATGAAATATCATCACAGCTCTGTGAATAGGGAAGCAGGGAGAGATGGAATGTATTTATGAAAGAGTTTCTGCCCATGGTGGGTTAAACAAATTCTCTGATGTCATAGCCTTGGTCTGTAGAAAATGCACAAAAGTGAGCACTTCAACAATATGAGATAAATTAGGTGTTCTTACATTGAAATTCCTAGAAGTGTGCGGCTACTTGAAGTCCTTAAATAAACTTCTTGGTCCTATATTTGGCATCACAAACCGTATGGTAATTGGAAAGATCATTCCCTTCTGGCATAGCTGAGGTTGGAATTGGCAATATAATGGTCCTAGAAAAACAAACCTTCACATTCCAAAATTTTGACAAATTTTAGGCGAGCACTCTAACAGCTGCAAAAAGCAGTGAGTCAAAGTTTCCAAAGCCCCCCTCTCTCCTGCACTTGAAACGACATGTAGATGTGTTTGGAATGAGGAAAAGTGGAAAGTTTAGCAGGTTCCTAGGCGTTCTGAAAAAAGATCATTAAAATTTATGATTGTCATAATCTTCACAATATTATTCTCACACCACCAAAGGGAGGGGATCTAGTCACAAGAAGGAGGATCAGACAACTCTAAAAAAATCTGTTTGAAATGTTTTCATAGAACTTGAGGAGTACTGGTAGAGAAGAGCCTATTTTACTCAAAGCAACAGAAGATTCCTCCACAGGGTAAATGAGGCTTGCTGGTCCTGCTCTTATATCAAGTGGAACTAGTTAGAGTTACTTCCATTGATATCAGGCAGTACATCCCAACTTCAAGATCAAATAAAGCCCACTGAAATGGAGCAGGCCAAAAATATGGAGCTGATTCTTCCTGAAAATTAAAGCCACCACAAACACTGCTAGCAATTCAGATATATTTGGGTTAGACATGTCTTTGGAAAATGTTTTAACTCTCAGTCTGCTTCCAGAATGCATGTTATTACCAGCATTGATTACTCATGTACATTTGTGATGCTACATGAAAAGAAGAAACTTAGCATACAAAATGAGGATAGAGTCTCATCAGTCTTCAAGAGTCCATGACTTTGTAGGGCTCAGAAGGGACAGAATTTAGTGATCTCTCCTTTTTTTTCCTGGGATGACAGGCCACAGAAAAGGTTTGGAAAGGGCAGTTTTGACTGCAATAAATAATACTCTGCTTAGTTTC
Source organism: Catagonus wagneri (assembly GCA_004024745.2). Classification (NCBI taxonomy): domain Eukaryota; kingdom Metazoa; phylum Chordata; class Mammalia; order Artiodactyla; family Tayassuidae; genus Catagonus; species Catagonus wagneri. The sequence continues at coordinate 6,855,631 of PVHT020000143.1, forward strand.
ATTTCTTTAACCACAAAGCATGAGGTAAAGGGACAACCGCTTTAACCCCTCTCACAGGTTCTAGCAAAGATTAAGACAGGTCGGAATGATTAAATATCTAGGCAGCCAGTTCTGCAAATCAGGAAGAAATAGATTCATATATACCAGTTATTAGTGGTTCAAATACTGACAAACTAGGCTTCTCAGATTTCCAAAAAGAAAGAAAAAGGGATAAACTAACATTTATTGGATGCTTGTCATGTTCTAGGCGAGGTGTTCTTCAAATTACCATGGGAGGTGAATACTATTATTCTCATTGTAATGAAAAAGAAATTCAAATTCAGGAAAGGAAGTAAATTGCCCCAAATCACACACAGTTGGTAAAAGATGGAGGCCAGCTGTGAATTCCATTAATTTTTTCCCTACAGCTTTAAACTTACATGCAAAATCATATACTTACTTCTTTCCATTCTGTTTATCATCAAAACAGGTATTGCCACTTTGCTCCAAAGTGGGCCTGTGCTTTTGCCTCCAGTGTCCTGCCTCCCCAGGGGCTTGGGCTGTGCTGACTGCTGCTTCATTGGCCCACTCAACAGACCCCTTTCCGTCCATCCACACCATCTGAACTGCGTGCGTGCACACAGATACACACACTCAATTTGCCCATCCTGCACAAAGACACACACACTCAACTTGCCCATCCTAAAACCCCTCCTTTATTTCTTCTTCTCCTTCTAAGTACTGCCTCATTTTGCTTTTTCTCATTTCCATGTTTTACGAAAAGAATATTTTTCACTCCTGTTTCTACCTGACATCTTCTATCATTCTGTAACTGGTTACATGCCAGTTTATGACCTATTAATTCATGGAAATTGCTTTGGAAAAGGCCATACACAACTTCAAATTTACTTAGATTTTCATACCTAATGGCCTCTTCTCAGGAACCATCCTTCTTGAATTCTTTGAGTATTTGGCCCTGCTTGCCATCCTTCCTCCTTGAAATCTGGCTTCCTCAAAAAGACTTTTATAACGCTCTTCCAAAATTCACTGGCTCTCTTATTATTTTCACCTGCTTCCTCAGGACCCCTCCCCTCCTTAAATACTGGAGCTCCTCACGTCACTGTCTCCTTTGTTCTCTTCTTTTCACTGACTTGTCCTCTCTGGCTCCTCTCATCTACCCTATGGGCTTCAACTGTCATCACTACACCTATATTCCTAGCTGCTAACCTCTCCTGAGTGCCAAGACTGTTTCCAGTTCTCTTTGGGTATCTCCAGCTGGATGGCCCAAAGATTCCTCAACAAAACATGTCCAAAACCAGCCTCCTTTAACCCCTCTCCTCCAGTCTAACCCTTTTTCTTTCTTGACAAGTGGTGTTACCATCAGCCTGGCAGTCTATGTGGTGAGGGGCTGAGAATTTGCCTTGACTCTTCTGCACATGGACTCAAAGTTCTAGAATCTCTACATCCTCCATAGCCTTTGAATTAATTCCCTTTTATCCATTACCATTTGTCCAGCCCTTTTTCATGTCACCCGGGTTAATGCAACAGCCTCCCAGATGGTATTTCTAACTCTAGTCTCGTCTTTCTAATATATCCTTCACATTGCTACCAAACTGAACTTTGTAAAACAGGATATTTCCCTGTTTGTAAATTTTCAGTGGCTCCGTATGGACTAGAAAGTAAAGCTTCGGTGACCAACTGACTCTAGTCTATCTTTACAATCTGAGTTTTGAGAAATTGCCGTCATTTGTATCTATGAGTTTGTCCAAAAGTACTTTCGTGCCTCTGCTGTTTAGCTTATGCTACTCTTTTACTTAGAATGTCCTCGGTCCTTTGGTCCACTTGGTAAAATCTTATCATTTTTCAAGGTGTCTGCTTCATACCTGTTGTCTCACCTTTCCCCTCTCCCATCCTGAAAGGAGAATTGTTCCCACATCTGTGTTCCCATACATCCCTTCATTACAGGACTAACCACAGAGCTTTTAGAGTCACTTGTTGATTTACTGCCCCACCATGAATTTTCAAAGACAGAGACTCTATTATTCATCTGTGTAGCACCAGGGTCTAATTCAGTGCTTGGATTGTAGCTGGATGCTCAATAAATCTATGTTAAATGAGCAAATTAATAGATCTTTTCCTGTTTGCAGTATTCAGTTAGGCTGTAGCTTCATTATGACACCAGTATGTGGAAACAGATGTTACATATCAAAGAACATAGAGTATATTTTAGTGACACAAATAGAGTCTGGGTTTCTATTAAAATAGCTTTAAATTCCGATAGCTCCTACAGTGTGAACAATATATGGCATACAATAAGGATAAATATAGCTGATGTTCCATCAGCATCATGACTAACTTCCTTTTAAAAGCTCATTTGCTAAGCTGCATTTTCTATAAATTTATTAATTCATCCATCCATTCATTCACACCATACCTCTTTCCAAAACAATTTAAACTTAAAAATTTTAGCTTGTTTCATCTATCAACCATGCATCGCTGGTCTTCCTATCTTCTGCAGTTAGTGACTACTGGAGGGAAAAACTATCCAAGACCATTAAACTCACTAATTTTATTTCTATATTATTTCTTGAAAGTAGAGATTTCTGGTTATTATTCATTGAATCAGTCTCCTAACTAGAACTTTTTAAATCCAAAAAGTGAACAGAGTATTTTGTGCCCTAATATTTTCCAAGATATATTAGGTACTATGTAACGACATGAAAAGTAAATTCCAAATCTCAGTGTTTCATACTACTAACATATATCTTCCTCTTCTGGAATGTCATTATCTTCCTGTCAAAATGAACCCCCATGGAAACAAGCCAGCTTTAAGAGACAGGAAGTGCCACACGGTACGTACCTGTGCTGATACTACAGATGTACCCAAAGGGTTCCTCTACTGTCCTTTATGAGGACAGCATCTGACTGAAGAGATCGCTCAGAGAATTCACTGTGTGGAGCAGGCAGACTCACCTGGCGAGTTCTGGGGAGAGGACACAGGGGAGCCACGTGGGGACTGACAGTAGCTGGGATGGAGTAAGGCATGTGGAGGCACGTATGACATTATCTCTTCTTCAAATAAACTGGGGAAAGACAAGAAACAAAACGCATACTTTAGCCAAAGAGGTAGGTAAACACCTTGTTTCCACGAGTAAGTTGTTCTGGCCCATTTCATCCGAGGTCCAGTTTACACTCCAAAGAAAACACAAGTAATCCTTGGACAAAACAACTGGCTGTTGCAGTTTCGTGAAATTTGTGGCTATGTGCCTGTTTTCCCACCAACCTTGGACACATGACTTCTAGCCTGCCACTTTAATATATGAGTTTGAGTTTACACGTTCACTGAAAATAGCCTGTGTTTTTTACATTTGGGAAGAAGATTCAAACACAAGAGACAATGTTTTACTGAGAACCCGTAATAAGCACATCAAGTGTGTTCTATACCTTCATTCCAAGAAGTATCCGACAGGGTGTTAGTCTTCAAAGAGCATAGTATTTCACTGAAGAATTAAAAGCAAGATAAAATACCTCCTAAATAATGACAACTGCTAAATAATTGGCTTCCTCACTTACTCTGCCTTTATAATATTTTTCAAATGTGAGGTTTCTGATCTTATTCAATCCAGTGTCTTTCTCCTCCATACTGAAATTTCTATTTCTTTTCCCTTTCTTTCTTTCTTTTTTTTAGGGCCACACCTGCGGCATATGGAAGTTCCCAGGCTTGAGGTTGAATCGGAGTTGCAGCTGCCGGCCTACACCACAGCCACAGCAACACCAGATCTGAGCCGCATCTTCAACCTACACCACAGCTCACAGCAATGCCAGATCCTTAACCAACTGAGTGGGGCCAGGGATCGAACCCACATACTCATGGATACTAGTTGGGTTCATTACCACTGAGCCATGATGGGAACTCCTGAAATTCCTATGTGTAATATTCTCCTAAATGATAATAACCAGGGATCTAAGAGCTTGGAATCCTAGGCTTTTCATCAACTGCTATGACAAAGAAACATACTATTGATTATATTAACTACAAATATATAGTCAACAATTTAAGAGTACTTATGTTCTTTAATTAACAGGTAGAAGTAGGTTTCCTTCAAACTTGGTCAGCTCTAGAAATCTTTTGTTTTCAGAAAACATCGAGAATAAGTGGCAAAAGTTTAGTCTTGCAGAGAATTAAGGAAAGGACTCCTAAGGGTTATAGCACTGGTTTTCAGTTGAGGCAATTTTATCCTTCCCCACACTTCTGGGAACATTGGGCAATGTCTTAGGGCACTTTTGGTTGTTGTAAGTGGAAGAAGGGGTGCCTTTGGCATCTAGTGGGTAGAGGCCAGATGCTTATAAACATCTTACAATGCACAGAATAGCTCCCTGCAATGAAGACATAGCCAGCCCAAAATGTCAATACTTTTAAGGCAGAGAGACCCTGCGTTATAGCAATACAATAACAACCTGACAGTTCTTTCTCTGGTTCTTTATTCACCTGTACACATCTGCTAAGTCAATAGAGCAAAAGAATTTTTAGACACCCCACTTTTTTTTCCTTTTGGCATATGGAATTCCCAGGCCCAGGAATCAGATCCAAGCTGCAGTTGCAACCTATGCCTCAGCTGTGGCAACGAGTGATCCTTTAACCCACTGTGCCTGGATGAGGATTGAACATGCATCCTGGCACTGCAGAGACATTGCTGATCCCACTGTGACACAGTGGGAACTCCTAGATACCCTATTTTTTAAAGCCATCGTTCTACCTTTAAACTGAAGATGTCAAAAGATTTGGAAACAGAAGCAGTAATTGTATTTGTAATAACCAAATTAAGCCCTAAAACAGTCATTCTTTCTCAATAAAGCAGTAACCATTAGAATAATGTGAATTTTAAATTGATTGCTAAGGAAAAAAGCCATGAAACAGTTTATACTACAAAAGTCTAGGAACTCATAGCTAAACTAATTGAATAACAGGAATTGTCACCCTCTCCTCAGACATCTATACCTGTATCCCTTTGCTCCATGACACTTCTTATTTCCTTTAAATACAACCAATATATAGAAATTTTTCATATAGAGAATTTTTTTACTTGAAAACTTTAATAAGAAGAAATAGAGAATAACATAAAAATACTCAATATACATTGTCCAGGATTAATCAATGTTAGCACTATTACTTTTGCTTCAAACACACATGCATATTTATAGATGTATTTCTATATCTACATAGATGTATCTATATGTCTGTATATGTGCATGTGTGTATATGAAATATGATTTGATCTCCTCCATCATGACTTTAAAGGTATCCTTCCTTCCATGGTTTGATATTTTGCAATATATGTATAGATGAACAATATATAGTTTTGCCTTATGTGTTGCTAAAAAATTATATAAATGCTTTATAGGTATACTGCATTCTTGATATATTCAACAATGTATTTCTGTTATCTGTCCAAGCTGATATATAAGAATCTAGTTTATCACTTTTACCTGCTATGTAGTAGTCCATTCTATGAATGTAACAGTTTATTTACCCATACTTTTCTTGACAAATATTGACTTTTTTCCCAACTGTGTGCTTTTATCAATAATTGTGCAATAAATGTCTTGTATATATCACCTTGTGTACATGTAACAGAGTTTATTTAGAGTTTCTAATGGAGTTTTGATATATATAGGGTATATATTGAAAAGCAGAGTTGCTCAGTCATAATGTATATGCCTTTTCAACTGTATAAAATATTGTCAAATTGTCCTCCAAAGAGGTTGTAGAAATTGCAGTTCCTCCAAGTCCAGGCAATATGGAGTTCCTGTTTCTCATTTGGAATAACCAGCCTTTTTTCTTTCAAATCTAATATGTGAAAGAGTATCTCATTATTTGAAATTGCATATTATGACTACTAGCATCTTTCTATGAGTTTACTGGCTATTCATGCTTCAATTCCTTTGACATGCCCCTTTATATCCTTTACTCATTTTTATTTCAGGTTATTTCTTTAAATTCTTTAAATTGATTTAAAGGCATGCTTTAAGTATTCATGATATCTTTGTACACTTTTAAAAAGTTGAATCAGTGATGGACTATATGAAATAGAATAATCAATAACGATACAACAAAGTTATTTCAAAATTCTTGGGTTTTATAGTAGCTGTATTGGAAAATAATCATAGATAAATTTATTTTGAAATGAATGATTTCCCAGAGCTATATCAGTCTATCTTTCAGCTTGCTGATATCAAGTCCACTTGTGCCAGGAATGATTTTCCTTTTTAAAGAAGTATAAATATATATATGTATATAATAAATAAAGGTATATAGTGTTTAGCACAGAGGATATAGCCAATATTTTAACAATAACCCTAAGTGGAGTATAATCTATAAACTACTGAATCACTATGTTGTACTAAAATAATATAACATCATAAATCAATTACACTTTAATAAAAAATATTTAATTTTTTATTTAATTTTATGCCCACATCCATGGCAGATGGAAGTTCCGGGCCAGGAAATGAATCCAACTTGCAGCTGCTGACCTACACCATAGGTGCAGCAATGGCATATCTTTTAACCCACTGCGCTAGGCCAGGGATTGAACCCGTACCTCCACAGCGTCCCGAACTGCTACAGTTGGATTCTTAACCCACTGAGCCACAGCAGGAACTCCTAAAGACATTTTTATTAAAATGTAATTCACATACTACAAAATTCACCCAAGAAAATAAATATTTTAAATAGAAAAAGGAAAAAAAAATAAAGTATAAAACAGACACAGATCCTACTTATAGCATAGGGAACTATATCCAGTTACTTGTGATGGAACATGACAGAGGATAATGTGAGAAAAAGAATGTATATATATACGTATGACTGGGTCACTTTGCTGTACAGTAGAAATTGACAGAACACTGTAAATCAACTATAATGGAAAAAAATAAAAATCACAAAAAAGACACAGAGACCCCATCTATGTATCCAACAAGTGCACTGCCTGCATTTATAGTTACTGATTAAAAATGACTCAAATTCCAAAGTAAAATAAAGATTAAAGAACTAAGAGTATTCTAAAATGTTTAAATAATCATTAAATATTTTTATTAAGCATGCGCATGTAATACATCGTGTCACAGTGCATAGTTATTTAAAATAATAAATACATTTGCTCATCCAAGTGAAATTCAAGTCTAGAATTAAACAACATTATTCATATGTAATAATTATGAGTGAACTTCTCACACTCCTCCAAAGGCTCATTAACTTCAGAAAACATGGTTATTTTCCCAAAGGGGGAAAAATGTAGCCTTGATCTTTAAATGTAAATCAGTTTTCAAATATTTTTTTAAATACATAAATATTTTATAAATATTTCAAATATAAAAATTCAACCATATAACTCATAGAAAGTCATACCAACTGTGGTGTTTTCCAGTGTACAAATATCTAAACTATATTGTAACTCAAAATATTTAGAACTATACCATTTTAAAGATTATTTAGGATAGGTGAATGATAACTGTGATTTCTGTTTTGCAATCATTTTTATTTTTACTAATTCCAAAAGTAAAATTCCTTAGTTTAAATAAAAAATCCTAGATTTCTAGAATGAATCAAAAGAATACTATCTTAGCCAGAATTTTTTAATGTAACTTGCTATTTTATCACCAACCAAACTATGATAGAAACATAATATTCCATATTAACTGAGTCTTCAAGAATATCTCCCACACTACCTCCTGTTTTCAGAACCAGCTCAGACACCACAGCTGAGAGCTATTAAAATAATAAATACATTTGCTCATCCAAATGAAATTAAAGCTGGGTTCTGGCTGGATTCAAATCCCGGCACGTGGGTTCAAGTTGCAGTCTGGGTTTAGGCTGGGTTTGAGTCCCAGCATGTGGGTTCAAGTCCCAATCTGGGTTTTGGCTGGGTTTGAGTCCCGGCACATGGGTTCAAGTCCCTCCTGATTTCAGAACTGCCTCAGAACACTGCAGCTGAGAGTTAGCCACCTACTGTAGGCAGCAGTACCATCTAACCAATAAAACTCAGTCTCTACTTTGAGTTAAGGCCTTGTACTAAGAAGGAACCACACCCTCAAACAGGTCTTGTTCAGCATCAAGTGAAGTGAAATATCTATGGAAAGTGATTGTATCCCAACTATGTGCTCCAACTATACAGTAAAAGAAAATAACTTTTTGGTTTTTGTTTTACAAATACGGCAACCATCAAGCAGACAGTTATAAATGGTTAGAGTTAAGATGATCATTAATAATATGAATGAGACTGTTAACACTTGGGGAGAAATAAAATAACTGCTTGATATGGCCAGCAGGACTTCCTTTTAATTCTATGGCAATTATGACAGTAGATGTGCCAATCACTAGGTAGAGCAAAAGCATTATTTTACTCTGGCCTTCTAAATTTGAGAGATAATATCAAAAATGAAAAAGTCTCTTGAAAGCTTGACAGTTTCCATTCTAAACTACTCTAAAGTTTAAAACCCAAGCTCATCTAACCGTCAGAGGAGAAAATGCAATTGGTCAATTCCATGAAGGGCTATCAAGCTGGCAGACCAAATTTCAACTTTCTTATCTGATTTCACAAACTTAAATCCTCAAAAGCATAAAGTAAATAAATAATGTCAAATCAGCAAAAGGATTCTAAACACATTTTGAGAAAAAAAAATGGATGTAAATATAAATACAAGCTCTCTTCTACTCTGATGAGGGAAGCCAGGTATACAGAACCCTCTATTCCTTTCTGTGAGTGGGACATTCTACTGATTGGTCTCTACAGGCCTTTCTTTTCTTCAAAACCACCTGCTTTACCAGCAGGGTACAAACAAAATCAAACTAATTTCAGTGATAAGAAATAAAATCTGAAAAAATTCTGAAATCAATTATCACTAAACAGGAGAATTCCACACACCTTTAAGAATAAAGGAGGTATTCATAGGCTGCCAGTTTTGGCATAGTGTTTCCTAAAATGCTCCATAATACCTGATGACAGGAGACTTTCCACTTCAAGAAGGGGTTCCATACCTTAGCAACATAACAAGGTCTGCATCACTTGAAAGACGCACCAATCCTGGGGTCCCTTCAGTTCGGATAAATTGGATCTTCTCCCTGTTCAAGCAAAAAACACAGCTCAAATATGTGCAGTAGACTCTTGGGACATAACTTGGTGCTTTAGGCAACATTTTTTTAAACAATAAATACAACATTTAAACAACAGTCACAACATTTTGGGGGTACCTATTATGTGGCAGCTATTGTGCCCTAGGAACACATATCCAAGAAAGACATGGTCCTTGCCTTCAAGGACGACCTCATGAGCATTAACATCTCCCAGTTCTAATATTGAGAAAAACATTATTTTACTGCTTTCATCTTTTGCTCCTCAAATACCACTGTAGGTAGCAATACCATCCAACCAATAAAACTTAGTCTCTGCTTTAAGTTAAGGCCTTTTTGTGGGCTTGAATCTAAGCAAGAGTCTGGACCATTCAGGCTGATTCCCTGTTATTCAAGAACAAGAGGGTGAAGGGATATTCATTTATTTCCCTGAGGATATACTTCTATGTACGTGTAATGAACACATTTCTATTTGGAAGAAGGTAGTATCTATAAATTATATATTTAATATAAAAGCATATGGCTCTTTCTAATAACTGAAACTTAAATTACTTTCAGTTACTACAGCTGGTAAAACAGATTGTGCATATACTTGTGTAAATATATATATATACTTACACATACCAAACACAATGATGTGAGTTATTTGGACCATTATTTTATTATTATAGATGTATGTGATAACACCACTTTTTTGTTTGTTTTTGAGTCATCATTTTGGTAGTTTCAATTGTTTATATAAGTATAATATTAATAATATTTTCGTAGTTGCTTCGTCTCATTTACATCATGCTATTTCAAAGCACACCATATCAATTTTGATACGATGAGGACAAAAAATAAGAAGATAAACCATGGCACTGAAAGCATTACATGTGATAGAAACAGAGGGGACACGACAAATATGCAGTCTTACTCTAAGTGTAAATGACAATATATTCTGATTCCTGCACCCTATGAAATGAAATATCGATCTCTGATTTAAGTATTTACTTAAATTTAGTTCTTTTCTATAGAGCACCTTGTTTTTCTACTTGAAATTTTCACAAAGTTCTAATGAATTTCATATTTCCAAATTTCAAATTCTCATCTCAATTACTTACTGACTTGAAAGTAATATGGTGAAAGGCAAGTTTTAATTGTTGAGATAAAAAAATTCCCTCATGTACAGAAAAGTCAACTGATTTGCTCTTAGCAACATAGCTTACTAGGAATGATAAACAGGTCATTCCTAGGCTTCTAGGAATAGTCCTAGGTTTCTTCTGCCTAGATCTATTTTACATAATATGCTAGCATATGAAGCATCTAATCTTTGATATTATCAAGTTTTCCATTCTTTACTGTAAATTTTAAATGATTTTTATATGATATAATTTTACATTATTAAATTTTATACTAGAGCAATATTAAATAGTATCTACTATATATAGTGGCCAGCTACTGGCAATATAGATACATCTATAGATGGATGGCAAGTTAAAGAAATTACTCAGAAGAGAAAAGCCAACTTCTCCTCTCTGCTTAAGGATATTTCAGTCAAAGGCTCAAACCAAACAGAACATTTCCCCTCAAGTGTTATAGTCACATGTGTGAAGCACATGACAGAAACCAAGGCCCATTATCTGGTAAATGTTTTTTTAATAAGAGATATAAAAGTTGGTTTAAAAAATCCAAATTAGAAAAATTGAACAGATGATTATTCATTTTTGTAGAAAAAATGAACAGTAACTTGACCAGAGAAGTACTCTTACAAGGGTCAATAACAATACGCTTTGATCTTGAAGAATTGCAAGCTATCTCCAATCAACATGCAGTTTATCTTCCTGGTCTATCACCACAACCAACCAGGCAAACAGAAGAGAACCAGAAAACAAACAGGCCGAGCACCCTCCTCCACTCCTTTAACTGGAACCACACAGAATGGGTTGAGTGATGAAAAATAGAGCATGCTCCGGACTGTGGCTTGTATGAAGCCTGTGAATAAGTTACAGATCACAGCTTCCTGAGTCACAAGGATGAGAATGAGGAAAGAGAAGGGAAAGACACCAGAGGAAATACGCCCATTGGCAAACTTTTCATCACTTTCCAGATATTAACTAAGAGGCAGTGAAGGCAACTAATCTGATTCTTTAGGCTGGAACATTCCAGAGGCAGGCTGAGTCTAGTTTCTTACCAGTTAACTTATCACTGTGGCAAGCAATGGGCCATATGCTTCCAGGAACAAGACAGTGGAGCATGTTATCTGATGTACATCACATCGCTAAGGACTTTCTTATAGTAACAGGCATTCATTCAGCAAACATTTCCTGAGTGCTTGCTATGTGCTAGGCATGGTATGGCATACTAGAAATCCAACAGTATGTAAGATACAGCCTCTTTCTCAAACAGTTCACAGTGCAGTGGAAGAGAGCCCTCAGGCAATTCTTGGATAATATGAATACTTAAATTATTACATTCACTTAACTGAACTATGTTTAGGCCTCATACCCAATCCTCTTTCATTAAGTCCTTCATTAAGTTCTTTCATGTAAAAACAAAGAAGACATTGGTTTACCAGCTGTCAAGAGAGCATATCAAGGCTGAGGAATAGAGACAGAAGTCAGTGGATACCCTCAGAAACAACATCACCAATCTATTCTGAGGGGAAAAAAGGGGGGAAGCATTTCTTGGTTATCATATATTTGTCCAATATTCTATAGTCCAGTGTTTTGTTTTGTTTTGTTCTTTGTCTTTTGACCACACCCATGGCATATGGAAGTTCCCAGGCTAGGGGTCAAATCGGAGGCATAGCTGCTGCCCTATACCACAGTGGCAACAATGCCAGATCAGAGCCATGTCTGCGACCTACACCACAGCTCACGGCAACACCAGATCTAAACTCACTGAGCAGGGCCAGAGACCAAACCTGCATCTTCGTGGATACTAAGCCAGGTCCATTACCATTGAGCCACAATGGGAACTCCTAGTCCAGTATTTCTTAAACTGGCCTCCACTGCCTACTAGAAATCTACAGACATAACCTTGAGTTCTGGGAGCATTATTAAATGTTGCGTTTTCACTTTGATCATCAAAACTGCGAAAATGAGGTAAGCATATTGTGGATAATCCAGATGACATTTATGACTGAACACAGCTTGGTGACTTCAGCTCCCATGTTTGCATTTACAAGAACTACTTGTTGCCAAGTGATGAGAGGTGAACTTTCAAAGTGTTGATGAGCAGGGCCTTGATGTTAAATATGATAACAGTTCCTGCCTGCCACCCGCACGCAATTCTTTTACCATTTAGAAAGACAAAACTTTTCTCCTGCAGTATTAATTTGCAAATTTAATGGTGCTTATGAAATGAAGCAAGGTAATGTATACGTTAATTGCCACAGGCTAAAGAGAAAACAAAGTAAGTGGACTTAAAAAGTGAACACTGCATTTATGTTAAGTAAAACATAAAGGATGTTATGATTTATTCTAAGAGCAAAAGTTTTATAATAGTTTACAATTAGAAGAGGGGTGGTAGAATCATCACAGGGTACATTTAATGATACAGTTTTCTTCAGTATGGTACTCGGAGGTCCACTACTGAATGAACTGGCGCATCACAATGATGAAACTAGATAAAAATAAGCTATTTGTTAAGAATGGGAAATGATGACCGTGATAACACCACAGAGGCACATGATGGGCCATTAGATGCAAAATCAAAAGCAGTAAGTCGAACACAAGTGAAATGAAAGCACAAATGTATCTTTCCACTGGCACCGGTCTCAACATTGGTGATCTGACTTCTGAAAAACAAAATTTTCTCATAATATTATTAATTTGAATGTTTTTTAAAGTTTTTACTTAATTTATATGTCTTTTGGTTTTGTAGTTTATAAAAGTTGTAAGGGTAAGAAGTTTATGCATATTTTATATCTGTATGCATTTACATTTACATTAAAATAAACGTGGTGAAGATCACCACTGCAGCTCTGTAATGTCCCTTTTCCTTTTAGGATGCAAAAATAACAGATTTAGTGCCTAACAAATTTCCATGAGTCCACTCAGTGTCTGAAATAAACATAGCAAGTTTGACAAATACTGTTGAAGATTTATACAACTCTGATCAGAGGGATATTTGAAAGTTACATTAACACATTGATTCAAGTTTATTTTATAAGTTTATAGAGTTAGAAGGAATCTGTGTCAGTCCTCTAATTTCTTTCTTTACTGCCTTCATTTTGGTGAAGAAATTCTATTTGACTTTAATGATTCAGAACAAGATTAAGATCATATTCAAGTAACATTTTATCATTTGACCCTCTGTACATGGGTGTTTCCCACTGGGCCCTTTACAACACATTCCAGCATTTCCTCCACTGCATCTTCTCACATTGCATTCAATTACAACTTCAGCTGCTTTTGAAACATGGGATTCTGGAGGGCAAAGCTTTCTCCTTTATCTATGTGCCTCCAAGTACCTAGCACTATGCTGTGAATACAAGAAGTACTCAGTAAAATCAAATCGGGCACATGATCAGTTAATACCAAAATAGATTTGGCTCCTAACAAATTTCCCTACATCCAAGCAATGTCTGGAATAAACTTACCTTGCTAGCATTTTTTTGCTGAGGTGGAGAAAAAATATTCAGGAAGCTTACATTAGATTATTTACTAAAACAGAACCCAATAAGGGAAGTGAAAAGACAGGTAAAGGCAATCTCTTCATAAGAAAACAACTGCTGTAACTAGGAGATGTACACAGATGCTAAACTGTATACAGAGTGACAACCTCAGGAAAAATCTGGCTGCTGCTGTCTCTCAGATGCCCATCGTATTCAGACCTCGATAACCACTTCCTCCATAGCACAGAATCACCCCAGAAGATCAACTCAGGCAGATCATTTGAGGACAAGGAACATAGTCTCAAGACCGGAATTCCCACAGAAAATACCCTCACTGAAACCCAACATTTTTGTGAAGTTAAAGTAGGGCACGTGATCAAAAACAATGAGAAGCAGCAATGTCTTTAAACCACAACTTTCTCTGGATTGCAGACTCTGCATACACATGATTCCTGTAGACACAGTTCAGTAAACCTTCAAAAATACGTTATGCTGTTAAAATTAAAAAAAAAAGTGCCTCAGGGCAATTTTAGAGAAGTCCCCAGGACTTCTCTGCTTGTGTAATGTTAAGAAAGGAAAATCAGCACTGATTATTCATACTTTTGATTATAGTCATAGGGCATGGTCTGACTTGAAGGATAGAGCCAAGCAGTAGAAAGATCAAGTTTTCTGTCTACTTCCATTTTATAGGTTATGTTTGGAAATTATCTCATGATTCTTATGGACACATAAAAGTGACTTAAATTAGCCCTATATTTAGAGTCAATATATTTGTTATAAATGGATATAAACCAGCTCTGTGCTAAGAATTCAAAGAAGTGCTTGACTCTCTTGCTGCTTGTTTCCTGATCTTGAAATAAGTGTAGTTGTAGTACCTGCCTCATACATTGGTGGCAAGGATTCAAAGAATGAATGAAAATAAAATACATAGCACAGATTATTATATAGTAGAACTCAATAATTTTAAAATACTGAGTATATTATTACATAGGCCTCATGACTGTTTATTCCTTTTTCAATAGACAGTATGATCTATTGAAAATAAAACCCAATTAGATGCCTGGCCATTTACTCCTCTTTCTGTTTCTGCTGTTGCCAAGCTGTCCGAACTATGCTGTTTATCTTGGTTAATTCCACAAATATCTATTGAGTACTTCTATGACGTGCAGTAGATAAGACCCTGGCCTTCCAGTAAAACTGAAATAATGCTGTGAGTACCAAAGAGGTAATACATATGAAGGGTTTATAATTCTCATAATTCAGCGGATGATGAGAAATACTTTTCTACATAAAGCCAAATTCTATATAAAGAAAAACCATTTTGAATTCTAAAACAGTTTAGTTATTATACACAAACATATCTGATTTTAAGACACCTTATCTAAGGCATTATAATAGCCTGTACCCTAACCCCATCGTTATTCTGAAAAAATATTATCTAAGATTTACTAGAAAGTGTAATGGGGTTTCTATTTTCTTATGAATTATAATAATTTATTATGCATTTAATAACAAGTGGTATAACTGAAAATACATTCAAGAATCGAAACTACATTACATATGCATACATTTTTATTTTAAATTAAATATACACATTAAAAAAACAAAAAAAAACCAAACTGGCTACAATATAAGACATTAGAATGGATGTCAGTTAAAGAGCATAGACACATGCTATGCTATCTTTATATGCTATAAAGGGATAGACAAGGATAAGGCTGCGCTTTTTTTTTTTTTAAACAGTGATATAAAATTTCAAGGCAAGGACAAAAAAGAACTTGAGGCAATAATTTCCAGAAAATAGTAAGACAAAAACTAGTGGTTTCCTCCATTTTGACAGTCATTATTTAGAAAACTGAAAAAAAAAAGTATACCCATAACAAAAGCTATAACATTAAATGCTTTGGGAAAACCTATACAAGAAACATTCAGTTCCCCCCCCAAAAAAAATAAACAAGAAAATCCTATTGTAAGAAATGAAAGGAATGAATATATGAAAAAATTAAATTGTAGAAGAAAAAGTGGAAAACTGTAAATATTTTAATTATACCCAAAGTAACCTAAGATTTAAATTCCCCATCAAAGCCCAACGTGATTTTAAGTCAGACACATTATTCAAAATTTCATCTCAATATTCAAAATAATGCCATGTGCTAGAAAATTTGAGTCAAGTTTTCAAAATAAATAATTGTTGTGCTACCATTTCCTAAGTTCTAAAATAACATAAGTTAATAACATACTGGAATATACAAAGATATAAAAATTGTTACATTGAAAAGATGGATTCTGTATCTTTTTCGTTTGTTTTTTTAGAGCCGCACTCGCAGCATAGGGAGGTTCCCAGGACAGGAGTCGAATCGGAGCTGTAGCTGTCGGCCTATGTGCCAGAGCCACAGCAATGCCAGATCCGAGCCACATCTGTGACCTCCATCAACAACAGCTAATGGCAACGTCGGATCCTTAACCCACTGGGCAAGGCCAGGGATCGAACCTGTGTCCTCATGGATACTAGTCACATTCATTTCCGCTGAGCTACGATGGGATCTCCAGATTCTGTATCTTTATATATGTGATTTTGTGTACTAGAAATGTAGTTGCTTGCTTTTTGGGATAAGTAGTTTTAGGTGCTATCATGAAGTTCCAAATATACTACTATGAATGATTACCAAATATTTCTCAAACACCCACTTTATGCACTATAAGACATGAAGTCCTATGAGGATTAGAAAGATTAGTAAAATGTAGACCTTGACTTTATGTAGCTTGCACTTGATTTGGAATATGTGTGTAAGAACACTTATGGTAGAAAAATACAAGATATTCTTACATATTTTAAGCAAAAATTACAATATTATGCCATTTCTATTGTAAACCATAAAATACAGACAAATAGGATTACCTGATTTTTGGTATAATGGCATCCTGATGTGTCTGCAAGGATATTTTCTGTAAAATGCACCCTTGAGGAACTGAGAGTAATAACTTACTCCATGGGATGTATTAATAGCATACATTTGTAAGTAGGACAATGTGCATGAAATGAGATTTGATTTGATTTGATCTTTTAATTTATTTTTCTGGCCATGCCCATGGCATGTGGAAGCTCCCTGGTCGGGGATTGAACCCATACCACAATAGTGACAACACCAGATCCTTAACCAGCTAGGGCACCAGGGTTTGAAAACCCTAACTGAATCATTTGTTAGAAAACACAATGCTTTGGAGAAATATCCAGTGGACGAACATATCTGCAACCTGGAAAATTATTCAAAGTTATATCAGGGAACTTTATTTATAAGAAAAAAATGATTTAACAAGTACATGGGTGAAATAATTTCAGAGACTCTAATCTTGGCTATGAGAGTTTTTCTTTGGAGCATTTTTAAAGTGATTGTCTAGTTATTTTTAAATTAGTAGTTATGGAGTTCCTGTTGTGGTTCAGCAGGTTAAGGACCTGACGTTGTCTCTGTGAGGATGTGGGTTTGATCCCTTGCTGTGTGCAGTGGGTTAAATATCCAGCATTGCTGCAAGCTGTGTTATAGGTTGCAGATGCAGCCTGATCCGGCGTAGGCCTCAGTGGCAGCTCCAAATCAAGCTATGACCCGGGGAACTTCCATGTGCTGCAGGTGCAGCCATTAAAAAAAATACTCATGAGATTCCATGCCTGTAAAATATGAAAACTGGATATTTATAAGATGTATATGTAAAAAGCCTACATAGTACCACAAATTGGAATATCCATTCACACAAAACATACGGAGCAATCATTTCTTCTGCAGAAGCCCTAGAATAGCTATCAAGGACTAAGAATCCACGTTCCTTACATTCCTGGGTAGCAATATCTCAAACCTCTCATTAGATCTACAAGAAGATTACTGCCTGAGAACATGTTTTAATTCACCTTCGATGGCTTCTCAAATGTTATGTCAATGGCTTTACCATGATGTTTGCCTTCGGTAATTTGTGCTGAACCTTAAGCCAGAAGGCTCAGTCCTCCATGCAGGCATGAGACAGTCAAGGCTGGTTTCATTGCTTACATGTAAAAAAACATTTAGAGCAAATTTCCTATAGGACACAGTATAAGCACAACACTAGAAAGCCTTCCTACAGAGAAGTTAACCATGGAACTCAAGAGATGACCTTATCTGCATTTCAACTATGTCCACAGAATCACATGGTTCCACTTATACACGTGACCAGTCTTAGGGATAGCGGTTTTGAGAATCAGCAAATTTAGGGATAAATTACCTTAAACTAAGACCTTGTGATACAATAAAGAAGTGAAGGACAGACTACTCATATAATATTAATTTAAATTTGTTGTATGCTTTCTATCGCTCATATGGTACCAAGTGTTTTAAGTACATTATCTAATTTAATCTTCAAAAGGACACTGCCAGTTAGAAATTCCTACTCCCATTTTACAGATGAGGAAATTTTGACTTGGAGGGATTAAATGCCTCATTCAAAGTCACCTGGTGAGTAAACTGCAGAACCAGAAAGACCTATATTCTACTACTTCTAAGTGCCATTATGAATGCTGGTCCCAGTTGGGAGACAGACCAGGTCTCTCCAATAACACTGTGTTATTAATAAAGTATTTTAATCAGATGTTTCAAAAATTCAATAATTATACCTATGTAAATTGTTCATAGGAAAATAATAGTTTCAATCAGATTTCCTGTTACATAAATTTGATGCAACGAAGACCAGAAGTTTCTCACGCTGGTCCCAGACATCTGAGTGATCAGTAAACAAACTAGGAAAAGACTATGATGGAGAGCTAGGCAGGTCATAAGAAAAAAATGCGTAACGATTGGAAAAGCAAAATTTATGCTATTTTGACAAAGTATATCAGATGTTAACTGGGATTAATATTTCCTGCCCAATATTAAATGCAGAAAAACTGATATGTTGGAAAACTGGACAAGAAATCGGTTAGAAATTTTGAAAACTGGGGTTTGTTTTATGAAAGCTGGCTTTTGGAAACTATTAACTTTTTATTCCGTAAAATTCTGTATTGTTTGATAATTTCACAATGGCATGCACTATTTCTAAAATGAAAACAAAATTAAGAGTATAACTTGAGCAATAACAAAATTCTAGGACTCTTAAAATAGGATGATGGGAAGAAAGAGAAGGTCAGAGTCTGCATTTGATTCTATTCTGATAACTCTGGGACACACAGTCATTGGCCTTTTGCCCCTCAGAATTTCTTGACTTCCAAGGTATTGATTTACCAATGATATAAAATAGGAAATGGCCCAATTTACCCAGAATGAAAAAAAGTTACTACAGATCACATCCTCATGGAAAGGAAACTTATCTAAGAAGCACTCAAAGAGGAATCGACCTAGAGCCCCAAATAATTGATGTGTGAGGAAAGCTGAACTAGTGGGGTGAATCCAGTAATCACTCAAAATGGGAAATTCTTAACTAAGTAGTATGGTACTTAACCTCCTTATTCATAATACAATGTTGTATAAGTACCAACACCAAAAATTTTACTGGATTTGTATGCATTACATTCACTTACAAAATACTGTTAAAAGGCTGTGGGTTTTTTTTAAATGAATAGATTTGTCTTTGGATAAAATATTAGAACATTTTATTTCAGCATCTATTTTAATATTACAAAGCTTCTATAGGATTACTGTCTTTCAGTGAGAACCAACAGCAGGATGTGATTATCCAATGGGACACTATCCATTTGATAGAAGTGGTACTGATTTTTGGAAGTGGATTTTTTTTTTTCTGAGCAAGCAAATGTCTTCTGAGATTTAAAAAAAAGCAAAAAAGAGAGAAAAACTTGGTAACATTCACAATTGCTTGACAGATAAAGTTAGAGGAAAGAGGTGATTTAAAAACAGGAGTTGAAAGCAAAAGCCATATCCCAAAGCATGAGAAACCATAGCTACTCTATAGGAAGAGATATACAAGGGAAGTCTCAAGGAACAGGAAGCTATCTATATATGGATAGAAACTAAGCAAGTTGCTTGTGATCCTTTAGGTAGGAAGGAATCACACAAGCCAAACAAGAAAAACACAAAGCACAGTGGTGCTCTGACTCTCCCATGGGCTGAGACTTATTTCTTCATTATATTATGGAGCAGATAAGAAGGGATATTTCTTTTAAGTGTCTGTGCTACAGTTGAGGAACAATACACACAGAGCTATGCTGCTATTGGGAACCCTTGCTCAGGATAGAAACATAGGTCTGCAGTTACCTTTGACACACAATTACCCAGTGGCTCCATTCCATGCATAAATCTCTTATCAAATATATCACTGAAATATGAGATTAAAGAACCCCAGCTGGTTCCCCACCCCATCGTTTGTGGGAATGCTCCTTATAATACAGTTTTTAACTATACGAAACAGAACGTTCCCTTAGAAGTACAAACTTCCCCATTATGTTGTTATGATAAACAAAATGCTTAATTACCAAGAACTTTTCAGAAACTAAAAGTGCACTGTGACACACACTCTGCGTAGTAAGAGGAACAACGTTATCTCACTGATTGAAGTTCCTGCTTCTTTCTGTTTGTCAAATTTCTATGGTCAAATTCTGGAAATAGTTATCGAAAATATAAACAGAAATTTATAAATAGGTTTTGAAATAAGATGGGAATTTATTTCAAAAAACTATCAAATACCATCTTAGCAAGAGATTACCACATGAGATTGTGCTTAACTGAGGACACTTGGTGTCATTAAAAAATAAAAATCTTCAGCAATCTTTAGGCGATTAGAGACTTTTTAAACTCTAAAAAGAGGAAAGAAAAAACAAACAAAAAGAAAAACCTGGAAGCCACCCATTGCGGCCTGCAGCTTTTTCCTCTGTTAGGATCTGTTAAGGTTCTGTCAAGTCATTAAAGAATAATGATAATTACTAGAAGCCTTGTTCAGGTAGATTATATCATTTAATTTCTCTGATGATAGAGATCTGAAGATAGGTTAAATCGATAAAATAATAATGTGGAGTTATTTGCAGGGCAAAACTGGAAAACTTGAGTTTCCTCTTATTCTTTTTTTGTTGGGGTGGGGTTCTTTCAGAGGAACAGATGTTGACTAAAAATGAGGGAGGGGTGGGGCTGATGTTGGTGAAAAAGAGAGAAAATAGAGTTCTCCTTCTCATGTGATTTGTAGAAGAGGGATTTTCTCTACTTTGCTTTGCAGCCCAGAATTTTTAAGACATCTCATTAGAGAACTGAGGATCTCTCGTCTGCATCATTATGAACTAAAACTTTTTATACAAGATTCTCTAGAGGACCGTGAGTCGCTGAGATGATGCTGTAATGTGCAAATATACAACATGATGGGCCTGTATAATTTTTATAATTTTCCTGACTGAGAACGGCATGCTTGTCAAGTTGGTGAAAACACTGAAGTCTGAGTTAGATGTTAGCAATGTGAAACCAGGACTTCTGTATCAGAAATGTTGGTAGTATCATACTTGAAATCGTGTGTAGTTTTAGCCTTTAGAAACTTTAAAAGCCATGACAACTTTAAAGAGATGAGAGACTGAGAACATCATAAGAAGAATTTGGTAATGTACTTTCAATTCAACATAGATCTGCATATACACATATTTACATTAATTATACAAAATGCTCTTCTAGCTATTTCATCAGTAAGGAAGGAGAAATGATGAGTTGGATAAGATCCCTATTTGCAAAGAGCTTATAATCTAATTGGAAAAGGACTAGAGCATGAAAGTCAGGTAACCAAAATAGTAGAAAGGACAACTTGATAGATTACATAACTAATGATCAAATTAGTGTCTAGACCCAAGGTTATAAACTCTGATTTGCACTGAAATTATATGGAGAGATTTTAAGAAATTTAATGCTTGAGCTCTGCCGCAGACCTCCCGAATTAAATTTCTGGGCAGGGCATGGGAAGACAGAGGGTGTAAATTCAGAGAAGGGAAAGGAATTGAGAGAAGCAAGACCTGGTGTTTTGAGGTGTTTTGGTTTGGGTTTTTTTGGCCATGCCCACAGCATGGAGAAGTTCCCAGGCCAGAAATCGAACCTACACCACAGCAGTGACCCTGGCCACAGCAATGACAGTGCTGGATCCCTAACTCACTAGGCCACCAGGTAACTCCAAGACCTGGCATTTTGTGCTTTATAAAACACCCCAGTGATACTGATAAAAACTGTCTGACACCACTTAGTGAAAAAGTATTTGCGCATCACTGCCATGAGTCAGGATGGCACCACTGGGCAAATACATTTCTGCCAGTAAAGGTGGCATGTAGACCAATGGGCTTTTCAGCAGAAACTCTTACTTCTTTCATTTCCATCTCTCTGATGCCTAGCACATCGAAGTTGAGAAATACTAGACTAGATCATAAGAGTGAGAGGTCACAGGGGAGCTTAAAGGCTTCAAGGAGGAGCATCTTACACTGAATTTAAAAAGAAAAATCTTGCCAAACATAGAAGAAGAGAAGGAGTTCCCATTGTGGTGCAGCAGAAACAAATTGACTAGCAACCATGAGGTTGCGGGTTCAATCCCTGGCCTCGTTCAGCAGGTTAAGGATCTGGCATTGCCATGAGCTGTGGTGTAGGTCGCAGAGGCGGCTCGGATCCTGCGTTACTATGGCTGTAGCTCCAATTTGACCCCTAGCCTAGGAACCTCTCCATATGCCACGAGTGCAGCCCTAAAAAGCAAAAAAAAAAAAAAAAAAAAAAAAAAAAAAAAAAAAAAAAAAAAAAAAAAAAAAAAAAAAAAAACCCAAAAAAACAAAAAAAAACATAGAAGAAAAGAAGAGCTTGTCAGTGAAAAGGAACAGCATGTATTCAGGAAAGTAAAACTGGGCTTGAAAGTGTGATGCACTGAAGAGTTGTTTAGAAAAAAGGTTTCATGCAGGGGAATGCTGGACTCTAGAGAGGATCAGATTTCTTCCTTGAGTTCCGTTGCGTTTTTATTATGGAAAAATGTGAATATTAAGTCTAGGATTTTATAAATCTTGATTCAATAAACTCTTATGTTACTTGTGTTTACTCTAGCTACATTCAAATAGTTAGTGTCTTATTATTTTCATTACAATCTGCATATCTAGGATGCATTCTTGGCCTTGGATTTTTTTTCTTTTTCACATTTCTTCCTTAATGGTGGCTCAAGGTTCTTTAGCCATTTTCATTCAGTCCTCATACTTAATACAGAAAACCAGAACCACAATGATCTGATATTGATGACATAAATTATTTGTGCACAAGATGCCTTTGTTCAGAATGCCAGAAAGCAAGAGTAAATTTCCAAGATGATTATCAGAGTAAACTTAAGATTCAACGGTTGGGGCTCATGCAACTTGAATTAAATACCAATATTATGGTTACCTGAGTGAGTGATTCCTGGTAAGATCAGGTTGACGCTCCTGTAGAATTTCAAAGATGTTGGGCTGGCGAAGAAATGCAACAATCTTGTCATTGTAAGCTGAAAAAAAGATATATAAAACAATATTTTAAAATCTGTTATTAATTTTATGTGCATTAATACAGACTTTTTAAAATCTGTTTTTCTGGTTAATATTCCTTGTAATCAAAGTCATAGTTTAGAGTCACTAGAAATACCTAAATTTCAATTTCTGTCTATTCTATTATATGAGTATTGGACTTAGATCTGTTAGGTATGACTTACATAAGCACTCATTAAACTCATTTGATGAGCTATGTTTATTATCAAATTGCAGGATGAGATCACCAACAAGATTCTAGGTATTGATTTTGTTATGCAACTGCTTACTAAAATCAACCTCATAAGCAATTGTCAGAAATGAAAAACCATATTCTGATTAAATGTCAGCCATCCACAGAAGTCAAGAGACAGAACAAGAGTTGCTGAAATGCAGTAGTTGCCAGCAGCAGCCACTATTGAAATGCAGAGACAAACCATCCCCAAGTTCCACATGGAAGTAAATGCCACTAAACCACACCATAGCTCTTTACCAAACCACCTACACCAACAGCTATAATATAATCAGTGTCATCAATTATGAATGTAGTACTTTAAAAGGAAAATCTATATCTTAGTCAAGGCTGGCTAATGTCTATAGAAATTTTAAATTTAATTAAAATTTATTATAGGTTCTGTTAATTTTCTCTCAAGAAAACTAACTTGCTTACTTAGGATGATTCATCTTAATTACATTTATTTATAATCAGAAATACAGATATATTTCAATCACAGACCTGGGTGTCTAAATCCTCAAACATCAGAGATCATGTTCAGTCAATAATTTTATGTTCATAAGCATGATCAAGAAACATGCCTTACTTAAACTAACAAAATATAAATCAAAAGAAATATAATTCTCTAGACATTTACAATTTTAAATCTTATCTGCAATCATGCTAATTTTAGTTGAATGTGAATAAATTTTTAAAAAATATTATCTGCTAACATGGAATCCCACTGTCAAACTCAAAGTGTCCCTAACTCACATTTCCCTAAATAAATAACAAAATCATTTTTATTATTGAAATTTTGTCAGTGGGTTTTTACATTCCATCTAAGATGAGAGACTCGAGAACATTTTAAGCCACAAGTCTATAGTACTGTAAGGTTATATGCTCAGAACCAAGCACCATCTTTGTAACAACATAATAAAGCATAGACTATTAGATTTCTACCCAAGATTTCTTCTTATACAGTGGTTGTCAAACTTCTTTAGAAATGCACAATGCTTTATACTCATGATAAAGTCTTTCTTAAAAATGTAAAAATTTTAGGAGTTCCCGTTGTGGCTCAGTGGTAACAAATCTGACTAATATCCATGAGGATGCAGGTTCAGTCCCTGGCCTTGCTCAGTGGGTTGGGGAACCGGCGTTGCTGTGACCTGCGGCACAGGTTGCAGATGTGACTCGGATCCCGAGTTGCTTTGGCTGTGATGTAGGCTGGCACCTCTAGCCTGGGAACTTCCATATGCCTGGGTGCGGCTCTAAAAAGACAAAAAAAAAAAAAAAAAAAGGTAAAATTTTAAAGTAAAACCAGGCAAATGGAGATCTGCTCAAATTTAAGACGGAGCAGGGAGCCCATCTGACTGCTGGCTGGTCTGTCCATTCCACCTGCATTAGGGGTTCCAAGTTGGAAACTCATCTACTTCTAACCTCATCATCTTAATAACAACTCACGTTGTTCTTTAGGCCTCTTTGCCCACCTCCATTTATTTTTATTTTATAATTCTAGAAGCTTCTGCCATCTTACATTTGCTTTAAAACCCTTTAAGAATGTGCCATCATTGCTTTCTTATTTTGTGAAGCAACTATAGACTCCCACACCATTTAAACTGTCTCAATATATATACTCAATATATGCTTGTCCAAATGACCACGTAGTACAGTTGCCTTAAGAACTTGTTTTTCCTTAACTTCAACAACCTATTAGAATAGCTCCACTCAGAAAAGGCAGGGTAGCATAACAAATTCTCACCCTACAGGATTTTAGGAGATGTGTTTGGAGACTCAAGTTGATTTCTTAGGGATAATGTTACAGTCTCTCAGCACAGGGCCAGTGGAGTGGGCTGACAATAGGGAAGAATCCACAGAGAATGCATGGCACACACTGAGACGTAAAGCAAAGATCAGGATTTCTGGAAAGGGATGACATACCCACTGGAACCATGTCCTGGTACTGCGGCCTACTGACTGTGTTGAACGTACTTGACGGCCTGGGAAGAACTGGTGGTCCCGCGTGTCGAGAATCTTCTCCCACCTGCAAACACAAGCAGGGTTTCTGTTCTGCACCGAGACTGAGAGTACTTTACAGCAGCATCCCAAGCCAAGGAGCTCAGAGTACCTGACATCGAGCACTGTTAAGTACCAAGTGATCAGAACAGAAGCCACCTGAAGAGCTGACACGGGGCTCCTGCAAGCTCTGCTTCAGCTGTTGAATTGAGAGGAAGGGCTGGGGTATCCACAACCTTCAGAGGGGCCAAGGTAGTGACTTCTGAGGTACAGTGTCTATATCCCCCATCACTGTGGGCATATCGATGTGGACGCTGAATACCCGTTCATCAGGAATAACTTCTGCCTGACAGAACCCAAATCTGAGACAATACAGTCAGAGAGAGCATTTGGGTGGGACACAATTCATCGTGGCAGGGCCAGGATATACCTTCTTTGGGCCCAGACAGGACAGGGAATTCCCTGCCTCAGCAAAGGAGGGGCTGAAGGGCAGCAGTCTTCATGTGGGTTTCCGAGTTGGGCTCCCAGGCAGGTGGGTTCCGCCTCAGAAGCAGTTTTACATGCCTATTAGAGCACCCAGTACAACAGCCCTTTCTGGTTTGAACCTCCCACACTAGGGAGCGAATCATAGCAGGTGTGGAGGAGCTAAACAGGGTTGCCCTCACCTGAATTAGTTATGGTACCTATTAAAGACTTTGAAACTCACACATACAAAGAGATAAACAAAAATACCCATCCACAGTCTTACCAGAAACCTCTAAGATTGCTTTAGCTCCTGTTTTAACATTTCCCCATATTACAGAGGTCTTTTAAGACCGTAAGAGAACAAAAAGGAAAATAACCTCTTGGATTTATAAATAAGCTCTTTTTTTTTTTTTTTCTTTTTCTTTTTAAGGCTGCCCCTGTGGCAAATGCAAGTTCCCTGGTTAGGGGTGAGATTGGAGCTGCAGCTGCCAAGCTACACCACAGCCACAGCAATGCACGATCCGAGTTGCATCTGCAACCTACACCACAGCTCACAGAAACACTGGATCCTTAACCCACTGAGCAAGGTCAAGGATCAAACCCGCATCCTCATGGATAAGTCAGGTTCATTACCTCTGAACCATGACAGAAACTCCATAAATAAGGTACCTTTAAAATAGAGTTTCTGCTTCCACCCTTTCAAACCCTTAGAACCATTTTACCACACTGTGTCAGTTAGGCGTTCAGTGGGTTTTTTTCTGAAGGCCCTAAAAACTGGAAACGTGGTCCCCACCCTCCCCTGCTTGTTTATCCTTCAAGAATGCTCTCACTTATTCTTCAAAGTGTAGTTCAAATAGGCCCCTCTCCATGAAGCCTTCCCTTCCCTTCAAGCTGACATTAAATGCCACTCTCTCTGAGCTTCTCCAGGTCTCAGGATACATTTCTAAAGCAGCTGTCATTACTAACAGTTTATAAAGCATTTTTCACTTGTATTTTTTGGTCACGCCTGCAGCATGCAGAAGTTCCCAGGTCAGGGATCGAACCCGAGCCATAGCAGTGACAATGCCGGATCCTTAACCAACAGGCCACCAGAAAACTCCCTTTCACTTGTATTTTGATTTATCTGGATTATGGTTAGTTTTATATATTCTCTCCCTAATAAGAACACAGGAACATATTTATTTGCATCCTTCACACCAACCACATTTCTACACTATAGTTAAAATTCATTTGCTGGGGGAAGAGATATCAAATTTTCTGCTACCTGAAGTATCTGCTAAATGAGCCTACAAGAGTGGCTGGGAAGATTCGTGTACGTAACTGAGAATTTCCCACTCCGCTTCTCTAGAGTTATTGGCTTTAAGGAATGAAGTCAGTTCCTCTCTGGGGAGATTCAGTCATTAACTACACCTTGTTTGGCAGTCACCAAACTTATCATTTCAATCTACCGACATATACTCTCCCTCCTGTCAGTACGGTGCTCCGTGTCATCATTCCACAGAACAGCGGAAGGTCTCCTCCTCGATACCCCGCTTCTTCAAACCCGACTGCCAGGCAGTGGGCAAGCCGTGATAAATGCGTGTATTACAACAGGATGTGCGTATTTCTGATGGCTGGGCCAGAAAGCACCTTCCCCTCAAAGATGTAACAACGTGGGGCTGAATGCCGAGTCTTTACGGGGTCCTCTCAGTTCTACTGCTCAGTGTCCACCAAAAGAAGAGAAATCTTCCTTCAAATTTTAATGTGTACCTTAGTATCCCTACTGCTAGACTACAGAAAGAATTCAAGTTCTGAGGCAGAGGAGTTGAAAGAAAACGTATAGTTACTAATCTCACGCACATAGTCCTGACCAGATTGAAGGGTCAGCTTCATATTCTGAAGTCGAGATAAGGCAAGCGTCTAAAGTGCACTGGGCTGTGTGATAAAACCAGGCAGGGCCCGAATATGCTACATATCACGCACAGGGTCCAAAGGTGAGAGGCCTGTGCTGCTTTCTGGATGAATTCTGTCAACATCATCCATTCCCCACTAATGGTTTATACGACAGCCAGGTAGATATTTATTAGCTCCTCATAAAACATAAATATTTTTGTGCATACCTCATCCTGCAATACATGTATATATCATTTTTATATGAGCGTCTCATGTGTACTCTTTACGTCTGCTCTTACCAACCGGCAAACACTCATGATGCAGCCAAGCAAGTATGTAAATCATGAGGGGAAATTCTAAGAGTGGAATTTTGATGAACCGAATCCAGTTATTTATTGCCTTCATAATTTTTTCTTCTAATAGAAGCTGCAGAAATACTTGACCCACGATATAATACTGAAAATATGATATGCACACAGACGTGCAAAAGGTATGCAGGGAAAAAAAAATCTTAATTCTATTTGTCTAAGGGAATTTTTAGAAACAGTGTATATCAAGTGATGATATATGAAATTCATAAGCCAGTACTAAGAAGAAAATATCTGACCTAAAACATTTTCCTTTTATTTATTTAAGCTCCTAAAGAAAAAGGGAAACAGGAAGAGATTATTTCTTTTTTCTTTCTTTTTTGGCGGTTAGGTTATTAGAGAGCCCTCATGTGGTAACTATGGGTCAGTGCAAACTAGCAAAGTGGAGTACAGTCGACTTTGTAATAATTCTTAATGCCGTTCATTTACCCTGGGCACTTAAGAGTACATAAATCGACAGTCATATACATTCTAATTTTAAAGGATATTAATGAGGGTATCACAATCCTGTAGCCTTGGATGAAGATTTTAACCTAATCCAGGAATCCTCACTTAAGAAACTTCCCATCTTTAACCTTATTTTAGCCCATCAAAGTTACATTCATTTTTCCCTATGAGGCTGCCCTTAGGTATGCCAAAGGCGCACCCTCCTCCTTTCTTGAACGTTGTATTGCATTATGAATTCTCTCTCACCATCCACTGAGCTTTTTCTTAAAAACGTTTTCTAATTTCTTCATTCTTTCCTCATCTGTCCTATTTTTAAAATTTGTAAGTCAGGCTCTATGTGTTGCCAGAGAAGCCCCGTCAACATTCCACTATTTTCCAGCCTCCAGATGGCAGGCTCTAAATCAAACCAGAAAACAAAGCAAAGCAATAATAAAGAGGCAGCACAACTGCACCACACCTGGGTACACCTATCAACTGGTAAGTGGGTACCAAGGCTGGGGACTCACCTCGCCTGCGCTGTGGCTGCGCTGCCTCGTCAGATGCTGTCGGTGCACCAGCGCGCTCGTGGGTCTGCTGCTCTGGAGCGGGAGCCGGGGGTCGATGAAAGTGGTGGTCCGGGAGTTGTGGTCAACAAAAAATGCCTAGAAAGCAATCCACTCAGTCAATAGTCGACTCATGCCACATACTTGTCTTAGTGGTCCAATCATTTCACACATCCGGGAAAGACCCACTTTAAGTAATCATCTTAGCTCTGTTTTCTCATAATTTTAAACCTTTGGGAGACTTTCCCTTACTCCCTCAGAACAGATCC
This sequence comes from Catagonus wagneri, assembly GCA_004024745.2. Classification (NCBI taxonomy): domain Eukaryota; kingdom Metazoa; phylum Chordata; class Mammalia; order Artiodactyla; family Tayassuidae; genus Catagonus; species Catagonus wagneri. Next base: position 6,884,993 of record PVHT020000143.1, read on the forward strand.
TAATAGAGGAAGCAATGCTTAGACTGGATCCAGAATGAAAGAGCAGGAAGGGACACTCCTGGCTTTAGGAAACACTCTTAAGAGAAAGTCATCAAAAATACAATCTTTTTCTGTAATAACCTATTTGGGAAAAAAAGAAAGGATATGTGTATATGTAGAACTGATTCACTTTGCTGTAAACTTGAAGCCAATACAACACGGTAAATCAAATATTCCCCAATAATTTTTTCTAAAGATACCAATAATAAAAAAGTGAAAAATAAACTTAAAATATGATCTTAGAAAGCAGCCACCTGAATGGACATCTGGGCTTCTTTCAACTGATGTTCTTTAAGCCCTTACTGCTACCCATGGTTTTCACCAAGTTCTTCCTATCGCCTGAAACTTCAAACGCCATTGACTTCTCTTTTCCTTCTGTGCAGTCAGCTACCAAATCCTCCTCCCTACGATTTCCCCATTTGTGGTATCTCCTCTGTTTGCCCCGTCCCAGCCAGACTACCATTCCATTATTTCAGGGCTTTCTCTTAAACACGGAACTATTAACAGTTTCTAGTTGTTTCACATCTCTACAAATGTACTCACTAAATTGGTACCTCACTATCAGATTACTTTTTCTAAGAGCTTTAACTACATTTCCACTCCAATCCAAAGCCTCTGGCTACATGTTATCTAGAGAAAAAAATATTCCAACCCTTTGGTCAATCTTCCAAGACTCTTTAAATTCTCCTTCCTACTTGCCTTTCCAGTTTAGTCATTGATCATGTATCCAGACAAATTCTATCACATACAATGATGTTGGGCAAGCCACTTAAGTTCTCTGGGCTATAGATTTCTTATAAAACAAGTCTTCCTCATAATAAACATTTCTCCCCCATAATGTGATAGGAAGGAGGAAACCACATCTGTCACATTTATTGCTGAATCCCTGGTAGCATGAAATCACAAATGAGCATAAACCACTTCCCTCAGTTTCGCAGTAAGGACTGCATACAATGTAGAAAAGCCTTTTTAAATTCTTGTTACTTGTTTCAGTTCTAAAGCTCTACACAAGCGCTTTTTAAAAAAATTATCATTAGGAGCCAAATGAAATTAAGTTTTCAAAGTAAAATTCATTCAAGGCAATAATGGAGCCCATTATTTCAAGGACAATTAGAAAATGTAAGTTTTCCATGATCAGATAAAGTTAACTAGGTCTTCAAAGATAAAAGGGACTATGAGGTGAGCCTGGAGACTCATTACTGATAAATCCAATGTCAGGACCCATGATATATGCCAAATAACCTAAACAAAAAAGAATGAATACCTCAAACTGATGGCGCTCCATTAACAAAGTACCTTAAAGACTAGGAATGAATGTGTCAAGGCAAATCCCAGGGGCAGATGGTATAGTTATGCTAATTAAAAAATTACCTTTCCCTTATGAAACAAAATGTTTCTGCAGATAGATAATTAGGAAATGGGGCACAGTAATTTGTAGGTAGGTCCCAAAGGGGGTGTGTGTGGGGGGAATGAATTCTGTAAAAGAAATAGCTTTAAGCAGAAGGTGATTAGAAACAAAGCCAAGAATGGCCAGAACAAGAATCCTGGTCCATTCCTTCTCTCAACATCCAGAATTCCAGGTACAAAAACTGGGAGAAATGAAGTCTTATAGGAAATGGTGTCATCACCTTTACATCCCTGGGTGCTGCTCCCTTTTTTCATAACCTGTCAGGTGGAACATTTTTCTTCTCCGATCTTGTCAAAAAGTACACTAATAAGGTACCCTACACAGGCTTATATCAGCACTAATCTCAAAGGTGACTCTAGTCCCCATTGATTTGAGCTTCTTGTACACTTGGATATTATTTCTGCCACTATTTAAAATGTCATGAAATAGAAATTCAATTATTTTTACAAACAGACATTTCAAAATATTAGGTATTATAACAAATCCCATATCCTCTTTATGTAAATTAAGATTAAGCTTTTATTACCACAACAACACTATGAGCCATGTTTTTTAAGGGAAAAATACAAAGAGTACTAAAATAGAATTGCCTATTTACTCTACCTAATTTCTTAGGAATGTTTTGAAGGGACAGGTGGCCACTTACAGGTAACAATGATGAACCTGTAATTATAAGGACAAATGGGTGTGTACATATAGGTCAGTTGTGATTTACATGTAGTGTCACAGTATAATTTGATGGTAAGAGGCTTGTCTAAAATCCATTATCTAAAGACTTATACTGTAAATGTCTTGAGGGTAGAGAGTCTTTCTTACCCCGTTCTCCCCAATAGATTTTATGGCTGCATCTGGGAGGAAGGAGGTGCTTGGTAAATAAATTGCCAAAAACTCTAATAGACTCCTGACCAAGATACAAGTAGAGGATTGACAATGAACTAACCACATATGAAAATTCATGTTCTTTTACATAAGCACAGAAATACTGAGGAGTTTCCATTGTGAGTCAGGAGTTAAGGACCCAACATAGTGTCCATGAAGATAAGGGTTTGATCCCTGGCCTCGCCCAGTGGGTTAAGGATCCGGCATTGCTGAAGCTGCTACATAGGCCAGCAGCTGCAGCTCTGATTCGACCCCTAGCCTGGGAACTTCCATATGCCATAGATGTAGCTGTAAAAAGAAAACAAAAAATACACAAAGATTTGAGAAAAATAAATGAGGTGTGTGTGGGTCTGTGTGGGTCTGTCTGTTTGGGTGAAAAGGGTGGAGAACTGAAGACTACAAAACCCTAATAGGATAGAAGATTTTAAAACACCTCATGTAGACATCGATAAACAATCAAGTTAAAACATGAGAAGTTGGAGGCAAAGCAGTGATTAAATGCTTGGGGCCTAGAAAAAGACAAGCCTGGTTCTGAGCTCTAGCTCCAGCATTACTAGTGACATAACCTTAAGCAAACTACTTAAACTTTTAAAAACTATTTCTTTTCTGTTAAATAGGGATAATAACGCATCAAAGGAAGGTAAAGTCATATGGCTCACATAAATTTTTGAACATAGTGCCTGTGACCCCTTAAATTAGTGAATCACTATTACTAATAACAGTTTTAACTTCTGAGACATTTTTCTAAAGATCACAATGTTTCTTCCTACAATCCACACACAAAGCTTAAAAAAAAAGGAACTGGTGAAACTACACTACCCAGGCTCCTTATAGGTATGGCCCAGACTAAGCTCTGGCCAATGAGATGTGAACAGAGTGTTCAATCATACTTCTGGAAAACTCCCATACAGGGAGATTCTTACAAGGTGAAGCACTCCTGTCCTTCATCCATTCTGCTCCCTGAAACAAAGATGTACTTGCTGGAGCTCCAGCAGCCATACTGGGCCTATAAGATGAAGGATGGCTGAGTGAAAAGCTGTAAGGAGCCAGGGCTCTCACAATTTAAGGAACCACTTTAGAAGCCCTAGACTGCCAACCCCTGAACTTCTTGATGTGAGAGAATAAAGTCTTGTATATTAAACTGTGTATAGGTCTCAGTCACAGTGCAGCCAAACCAAAATCCTAATTGATACCCTGAAGTCTGAGCACAGAAGAACATGTAAGCCAGGTGCCAGCATTATAAATATGAATAGTCATTATTTCATAAACAATGATTTCTCATCATTGTTCACCGTTAACACAGTCAGGTAAGGGTTTGAGATTTAAGTGAAAGGTAGGGTTGAGAAAGTACAAAGCTAAGATTTGAATCCATCTTTCCACCTGGCTCCAAAACCCAGTGAGCAGTGCCTCTTTCCTCTCTCTCCCCTTTTCATATGTCTCCTCTTCTTTTTTCCACTCTGCTTTCTCTGATTTTTCCTTTTTATGTTCTCCCCTCCCCCCATCTCACATAGTACTTGATTTTAGAATAGCATTTACGTATTTATTGAATTAGGCCGACAATCCCAGTCACTCATAGTGCTGAGCCTCACCATCCACCGTTTCAAGGATGAAAAGGTGGCTGCTGATGCTGGACAGCAAACTGCGCCTTCTGTGTACCATGCGACCGCTACCCTGTGGGAGGCAGGGCTGTGGGTGAGGGGTAAGTGCTAATTTATATTCCACGAGGAGCTCAGTTTCAGAGTAAATGAGATGTGTATATTATTCACATGTTCCATGTCTGCTAAGTGCTTGGGGTGAAAAGTCGATTAAGACCCCCACTGACACCCTAAAAGTAGCACACTAGTCCGAGGCTAAGAAATAACTCCTCAGGCTGAGCTTTGGTCCTGCTCCACTCACTGTGTGACCCTGGACAGGCTTCCTTGGTGCTTTACTGTCCTCACGGAAAGGGGACAACTCAGGTCACAACTGAGTTGTGAAAAATGTACTTTAGTTTAAGTCAAAGGGAAAGCATAGAAAAAAAATACCGTGCAAATTTTAGGCTTGACATTTCTATTCGTGATGCACAAATCAATTATGTCACCAAAGTGGATCACTTTCCCACAGGATGGCTTAACGAGTTCAAGTCAGAAATGAAGTTGACCTACTCCTTTTTTTCTTTTCTCTTTTTTTAAAATTTGGGTCACTTTTTTATATCACCATTCTTGAGTAGCCTGCCTTTATTTATGGAAATTTCTACAGTGTATTAATAAATACTCTCTGAATAAACAGTATGTCGAGAATGCAGACCATATGAAAAAACCAACTATATTTTTTTAAAAATGAGTGTCTTTCAGATTAGCTACTAGCAAAGCAAATTTCGAATAACACAGATTCCCTACTGTTAAGTTTCATTAAGGAAATTCACTCAAGCTTCCCAGTGCTGGGCCGACAAGGACTAACAACACAGTCAAAAACTGAAAGGAATGCAAATATACAAATCCAAATCTCATTTTGAAAACTTCTACCCTTTCACTGCTTTAGGGCATGGTCAGAGTCAGGAAATATGGGCTGGCTGGAGCCAAGTGGTATTTTAGTAAGGCCAAACAAAATACACTTCTCTCTTTACATAATTCTTTTTTTTTAAGCTTCTATTATTTTAAGAAAAGAAAAAGCCATCAGTATTTGTGAAGAAATACCAACCTCAGGCTCAACGATCTAAGTCAGAGAAGTCTGAAATTGTTTCCAGTTAACATTTTGCCAAACCAGGAATCCATATTAAAAGACCACGTAAACAAAACGTAACAAAAAGCACTTGTAACTACGCTACAGAAAGACAGAACACCATCTTCTTTCTTTCACAGTAATTTAAAAGTTAGAAGCTTGAATATGAATCTGTTCTAACTTCTAGTTTCTCAACTCCATAAAGTCTTTAAAAGTTCAAAAAAGTTAACTGTAATCTACCTTAATCTTTATAAAGATTATAATTTACTCACATTCTCTCCCTTCCAAAATATAAATCTCTTCTCGGCTCCTGATCCCCTCCCAAGTGGTATTTCCTCAATTACAATTAACATGCTATATTTTCTCCATGTTATATCCCAAACAGAACTCTGTTACCAAAGTAGAGTTGAAAAGGGCTGCACGATAGAGTTTATTATATGTAAAAAATAGTCATGCTAACATTTTCTATCACTTGGTTTCTTTGAAGGAGTAAGTGGTCCCAAACATCACATGACATGTGTATCAATCACAAGAAAAGTTCAGGAAAGTTATTTTGTTAACTAAACTGCTATGAACAGAGATCTAAATTGCTAGGACAGAAAACGGACTCATGGCACTTGGGTTAGAGTTCTGGAAACAGCTGATTGGTTAGTAGATTTGGATAAGTAAAATACCCCCAAATCTCACATGTAAAATGTTAGCTAAAGGAGGGATATTTTATGTGTTAGGCGTGGTGATATCTAGGTGTGAGAAATAGAACAGGGGAGCCAGTGATATGCTGGGGATGGCTAGAACCAGCTTATGAGTGCTGATGATAAAATTTTAAGGAATCCTGCAAGCTGGCTGCTGATGATGCCAGTAGCCTGAAACTGGCTATGGTGGGAGAATTTACGCCACGGAAAAGAGCAAATGCCACAGATCAGCCCTTCTACTCACATCCCTGGAGAAGCTGGTTGTTAAGAATTTACCAGCACATCACTGTAGAAGACCAAGAATGAAGTTATCCAAATTAGCACATTTTAGGTAGAATAGAGGGGCATGGATGTAAAATTTTAAGATATTGGGCAACAATTTAAAAAATATATCCAATGCTGGCCAGGGGAAAACTGTTTCAAAATAAAAGGCAAAGGCCGTCTTCATACTGGGGAATTCCTTTAAGATTCCATGAATCTAGCATTTTACTCAAAAATACATTCATGAAATGAACCTCTGCTCTCATCTCTCATTCAAAAATGTATACCCCAAGAAAGATTCTTCAACTCTGCATCTATGTGTATTTATATGGGTTATTTTTTGATCAAACACATTTTTCCTCCTTTAAAAATAAGTAAGAGATTCTCTAAAAACCAAGTACTTTTTATAAATTTAGACTTTATTTCTGAATTGCTGTGTAACAAGGTGATTAAACCAGGTAACCACCACGAAGAGGTAGGAAGTGTTTCTAAGCAATTAAAGAGATGTGCCACAAAATAACAAATATAGAGCTCTAATGGACAAAGAATGTATTTTTCAAAGTATGGAGTTTATCCTGCAAAGAGAATTTGGGGGTTCATTTGAAACCTGCAAATATTAAGTTGCATTTCACTCACTGAGATGAACCTGACCCAATAACTTGTGGCCATCAGCTTCACGTGGGATTGAAACCAGAGTCTATGTCATCACCAGGGCAACTTCTGCAGTTGTGCAGGCTTTTAGGGTCTGGTAAAATGAGAATCCTTAAGTAGGCTCAGACTGTGGTAACTATCACTGTACAAATATTTTTTCTCTTCTAAAAAATCTATCCTCACAACCATAACTGCTCCTTGCCATGATCATCAAAATTGAGTATTTGGACCATTCTGATACTCAGACCCCCAATCTGACATCCAAAGATACAAAAAAAAAAAAAAAAAAGGTTTACAAAGCTTGATTTACAAAAACCTAGAGTTACAAAGTTTGGCTTTAGGGATGGATGTCAATTTAGCTGGGAGATATTACAGCATATGATTTTTGTAGGGAAAAACACAAGAAACTATGGGAAAGGGCATTTCACTTTAATTAAGGTGATGGTTAGCATTTTATATTTTGATTTAAAGAACCCACAATATTTATGATATGAAACTGTTAAAGTTCAAAGTTTGTTAGCATTTCAAATTAGGCCCAAGTAGAATGATCAGGGGAAAGCACCCCTGTGTATTAATACTGTTTGAGAGCACAAAACAAAGAGGTAGGAAAAAAAAATAGTTCCATATTTAACATCTGAAAGGGAGTCAAAAAATAAATAACATTTTTTCAACAAATTAAGCCAAATGATCAGTGCATTATATGAACTTAAGAAAAACTAAGGAGTTCCCATCATGGCTCAGTGGAAATGAAGTGGACTAGTATCCATGAGGATGTAGGTTCAATCCCTGGCCTCGCTCATGGGTTAAGGATCCGGCCTTGCCATGAGCTGTGGTATAGGTCGCAAATGTGGCTTGAATCCTATGTTGCTATGGCTGTGTTGCAGGCCAGCAGCTGCAGTTCCGATTCGACCCCTAGCCTGGGAACCTCCATATGCCAAAGATTCGGCCCTAAAAAGCAAAAAATAAATAGATAGATAGATAGATAGGCCAAGCTTTGTTGTATGTTTCTAACTGTCTGTGTCATTTTTTATCACTCTCCCTGTTATCCCTAACTTTCTGCAGTGATGCTTCCACTGATCATAATTTTATGTACCAACTTCACTGGGCCACCAGGTGCCAAGACATTTGGTCAAACATTATTCTGGATGTGTCCATGAGCGTGTTTCTGAATGAGAATCACATTTTAATCAGTAGACTGAGTTAAGCAGATTGCCCTCCCTAATGTGGGTGGGGCTCATTAAATCAACTGAAGGTCAAAAGTGAGTGACTGAAAGGGAATTCCCTTGGCCTCAATGACTTACCACGCTGGCATTTTCTTGGGTCTTGAGCCTGCTGGATTTTGGATTGGGTTTTACACCATCAGCTCCCATGTGTGTGTGTGCGTGTGTGTGTGTGTGTCTGTGTGTAACTAATAGAGAGTCTCTTAAAATTTGCCCATTACTTCTTCATAGGAATTAATAACCATTCCCACCCAGTGTGTCCTGACTCCATGCCTCTACTTGCAGAGTTTTCCTTCCTTCCCCACCCCCTATTTGCTCGCCTCCGCAATCTAAAAGCCATCCTGCATCTATACCTGTGCACAGTGCATGTTCTGTTTTTTTATAATCCAAATAAAAAGCATTAGGGGTAAAACAGACTGGGGAAGGGGTGCTGAGTGGCTTTACAAAGAAAGAGCATGATTCGGTGCAAATGGGTAGATCTGATTTTGGTTCCAGTACTAAGGAAAATGTTACCTATCTGCTAAGGATACTTTAAAAACCCTGTCTTCATGACCAGAGCTTATGGAGAATGTAACCACCGGAGCAGAAGACCACTGATCCTGGCAAGAAACCAAACCTAACAGAGAAACTGCAAAACAGAGCACTCATGGTAGAGAAACAGAATGCTCTGGGTCATTAAAAAAGGTATTAGGCAGAAGCATTATGCGAGGGCAGCCTACCCTGTGGTGATCAAGAGCAACATGGACCAAAAGAACAAGAACAGCAAAATGTGACAAACTAGTCTGTAAGACCACCTTGGTTAGGGGAAGAGCAGTAGTTTTCTAAGAGGAAGAAGAGGACGCTCACACTAATTCTACAGTACTTCTTATAAGCCATTGTGTATTTCCCACTAGAGTAAGGACTCAGCCATTAATGACAAATATTTATCATTTTCATAAAATTCTAAATTGATGAAACTCATTAGCAATTGTTCTAGGTAGATTCTTGCTTTCTACCTAACCATTCAAATCAAGACTTGGGTGAGCTGGGTAGGGATAATCTAGTGATTAGCATTCTTGGCTTAGTGTGCTGTATGGTCCATTTTATTTTGCAGGTGTTTGTATGGTCTATATTTTTGCTTTCCCCAAACTAAGTCATACACCTCTAGAGGTTTGTAATTGTACTATTTTTTCTTCTACACTGTAAGTCAAGTAATAATAAGCCAATTACTCAATAAACTGTGTTAATTATAATCCCAATTGTTTTTCTTTCATTTGTAATTCCATGATTATCTAAAGTGATGCCAACCACAGCCCCAGGAGCTGGACAGGGCAGGTTATTAACTCTTACTTTAGAGAAAACTGAAGTTTATAGAAGTTAGATCAGACAGTGATGGATCCAGAAATTCTGGCCCATGTAACATTTCCTCAAATCCTTCAAATTAACAATGAGAAGGAAGGAAAGGGAGGGATGAAAGATAGAAAGGAGGATAGAATAAATATTAGAAAGGAAGAAAGAAAGAACACTCTTAGATTAAATCACATTTGGTTTTTGTTATTAAAGCTCATATTTAGTTACCAGATATATAATCCACACGAGCACATACTAATGATCAAACCCGGCCAAGAACCAAAAGCATTTTAAACATTTTAGTACTACCAATGCATATTTCTTGCATAAATATAAAACATTTATATCAACACTGTAACCCAGATATCAAATTACCCTTGATTTTCACACTCCTTAGAGTGTACAAAAGTTTAAGAATTATTACAATAAGAAGAAGAAATTTTCTTTTTATACTGGCCTACTTTCTTTGCTTATATGTTTTTTTTCAAAATAAGGCAAGTCAAAAATGTGTTTTATATGGTAGGCGAATATCCTAGACTTTAGGGCCAAGAGATATGTATATGGAGATGTTGATCACAGTCTCACGAGGACTATGCTGCATAAAAACTTGGCTTAATTGCCAGAATCAAAATAATTAAGGAAATCAAGTTATGGAACAAAATACTGATTAAGACAGAGTGCACTATTCTGAACAACATATCTTTGCAAATGAGATTAAAAGTAGAAAGAAAAGCATTTCACATTTAATGTCAAACCCAGTTTAGAATCATATCATCTAATCTTTAAGACTAAAGAATTAAAGATCTACAGAATCTAGGAGCTAAAAAGGGAAACCTAGTCGTCCTCTAATTCGACCTATTAATTTTTTAAAACAGCTCCATTGAGGCATAACTCAGATACAATCCATCCATTTAAAGTATAAAACTCACTGCTTTTTAGTATATACAGAGGACTGTACAACCATCACCATAATATAGTTTTAGAACCTTTTTCCCACCAAAAGAAATTCCATACGTATTAGCATTCATTCCCTATCCTATCTCCAACCCAAGGAAACCACCAATCTACTTTCTGATGACATAAATTTGCATATTATGGACATTTCATATAAATGGAATCATACAATATGTGATCTTTTGTGACTAATTTATTTCACTTGGCAAATATATTCGAGATTTACCACATTCTACCAGTATTTCAATCCTTTGGATTATCAAATACGATCCCATTGTATGCATCTACCCCACTTATTTATTCATTTATCAGCTGACGGATATTTGGGTTGTTTCTACCTTTGGCTATTATGAATAATGCTACTGTAAACAGCTGTGTACAAATTTTTGTGTGGAAGCCTATTTTCATTTCTCCTGGGTATACACCTAACTGTGGAATTGCTGGATCATGTGGCAACTCTTTGTATACACATTTTTCCAAAGAAGACAAACAAATGACCAATAAACACCTGAAAAGATGATCAACCTATTTATTTGTAGAAATAAGGAAACCCAGACTCAGGAAGTTTAAATGACATATTCCCAATTAGTCGGATGGTTAGTGGCCAGTGAGATCTAGATTAACCCTGTCTAGGAAAATCATTATAGGATTTGAATATCAAAAGACATGGATCTGTACATAAGAGTTTACTTGGACACTAAACCTCTTTGAGCCTTAGGTAACCAGCTTCATCTATAGCAAAACCTACTCCATAGGATTTTTGTGAAAGTTAGTTAGCTAAAATAATACTCCTAGCTTAGAACCTGGCATCTAATAAGCCATCAATATACGTGAATTCCATTCATTTCCATTATTCTCTGTGTCCCTAGCATAAGAACTCTATGGTATTTAAACACAAAGTCATGTATATGTTTCTGATGTGTCTTCTGCTAAAATACCTATGATTAATCAAAAACTGTAATGTTTGACTCAGCCTTGAAGGATCCAGGAATCTCAGCACCTGGACCAGAACTCTTCTTCCTTGGAATGATAAGATATCTCTCATTTCCGAAGACAATTCCTCCTGATAGAACATAGTGGGTAAGAGTCACACTCCTAGACTTTGAATCCTGAATTCCTCACTTGCTTGCTTAATACACACATTTTTTAACACCTCTAATAAAATGTGGATAATAATAATACCCGCCTCATAAATTGCTATAGGGTTTAAATAAGATAACCCACAGAAAAGTACCTATCACAGTGCCTGGCACATGGCATGAGCTTAATAAACGCAGGTATCATTATCATCATTGCCACTGTCATTATCATCATCATCCTTTTACCTAGCAAGGCCTGATATTCTGTTCTTGCTCTTTAATTAACAGTCAATTGAAAAAGAATATTTTACTTCTCTTTTTTTACATAAGTCAAAGACATTTTTCAGACTAGAGCTCCCCCCAAAAAGCAGCCAAGATCTAGAATCCTATAAAATATCACCCAATTTAAGCTCTGGGTCTTAAAGAATTAGAAAAAAAATCTCTTTCAAAATTGAAGACAGCCAAAGTGAGGTACTAGCATAATCACCACCTCATTCAAACCTGTAATGGGAAAATCTAAGACAATATATGCATTATAAGAGGTGAAATTGGGCAAATCTAGGACCTGCTTCTGGTGAAAGCAGAGAGGGAGGAGGGAGTGGCAGTGAGGAGAGAGCCTAGAAGCATCTTCATTTGTCCAAAGCAGAGATTACTGAATAACCGTGACAAGTTTTATTTATTTGTCAAGCTTTGAGAATCTTCTACATGTAAGACTCTGAGGTCAAAGAGGAAATAACTAAGAAATAAACAGAACAACTCTCAAGAAGGAGAACATCTGCTTCGGAAGATAAAACAAGTTAACAACTATACCATGAGACAGACGTCATGACAGACGTCATGAAACCATGCAAAGATTATGTGGGGATTCACTTATGCCTGGAGAGTAAACACCAATGCACCCAATATGCTACCCTTCGATGAAGCACCTGAAAGCCCTCGTCTTCTCAGTTATGGGAGGAGACTCTACCATGGGCTCCAAAAGCACCTTTTGCTACCTTCACTGTAATGCTGGAATTTATGCATTCACTCTACTCACTAGTGAGAGGCAGGGTGAGTGCAAGGACTTTGGACAGCCTGAGTCAAATCCAATTCTATCACATGCTGATTGTAGGACATTGGTCAATTCATTTACCGTGCTATGCTTCAGTCTCCTCTTCTAGAATATGTGGGTAAAAACAGTAGTTATGTACCAGACTGCTGAGAGTATGGAAGGAAGTCATCTAAATGCTTTCAACATGTCTATCGCATAGCCAGTGCTATGTACTACGTTACGCTACAGTAAGTGCTAAGGTGCATCACTGTTGTCACAGTGACATGCACATAGTAGGCATTCAAAAGTGTGCTGAATGAAAAAATAAATGAAAACACAAAAGAAAGATGTTGCACTTGAGAAAAGAAGATGGAGCTACACTTATATGCCTGAGGAGCTGAGTCTGACAACATTCCTCTTAAGAACCGTTTCCTTTCATGTAGATGAGGATTTGGTCACCCTATCCCACATCAGCTCTAGAAATCAATCATAGCTGTGGGAAAATTCATGGTATTAAATGGCTTAAGTGTTAAATGGGGAAAAAAGTCCACTCCCATTAAATGTTCTGGAGGTAAAGCAATTCCCTAAAAAGGGGAGCTAAATTTTCAGGCTCGAAGAAAACCTATTAACTGCCTGGTGGATGGGAGCCATGACTTTGAAAGCACAGTCAAAAGCAGTGCAGCCGAATACAGATATAGTAAGAGCCTCTCTCAAATGTTCTTTTAAATTATTTTAGCTCCTTGGAAGCCAATCAACTGTAAAGGAAGAATAGGGAAGGAGCACAGGGAGATATACCTGCTTTAGTTAAGATGTCCAGCTTAGCTAAAAATCTTATTCAAGTCCAAATGCACAAAGCAGAGCAATCAGGCTAAAGTGATAAGCTCTCAGGCCTGTCTGATAATCCGTTTTGTCCACAAGGCGGTGGGGAGGGGCTGGGGTGGTTTCCTTCCAGGTCTTTCAGGGCAAAGAACATTCAAATGCAAGGCCACCAACAGACCATGAGGTCACCGAACAGCCCACATTCGGGGCTCTGTACAATGCCTACAACTTTAGGTTGAAACCCCAAATGAGTCCAAACCCTCCGGGAATAAGATGGATGGTTATGTTACCCACATAGCTGAGATAATGTTTACCTCTGCTTTACCATCGAAACTTTTATAAAAACTATGAGACAGAACTTGTTCTTAAGAATACATCATAACTCATCCTAAATAGTATCCTAGGTTTAACTTAAACTTTTCTCAAGGTTCAGGTGTTATTAATAAGAAGCTCTCTCCTGAAGCCTGTCTGGCAAGTCATGACTGGCAAGAAAGGAACCTCCTCGTCCACATCTGCACCACAGGCTCCCGACCAAAATGGCTTAGCAAGTTTCTACACAGAGCAGAAATACATGCAGCATTGTCTCACTTGGGTTTTTTCCCTAGATTCTTAGTTCTTTTATGAGTATAGCTGCTCAAGATATTTATGTAAAATATTGTCAGAGTTGAGAACAGAGCTGAATTCTTGGCCTGCTACTGGTCTTTAATCCGCAGGTATAATACCATCGGCATTTTCCAAAATCTTTTCTTGGACCATCTATGACCTTCCATTCAGAAGAGTGTTTACGAACACTGGGCTCTCATGCTGCTGACCACACTCAGCGCCAACACAGCAACATCCTCCGCAGGAAGGAGAGAGCACAGGCAGAGTCAGGCAGCCCCGTTGCCAGCTTCCTAGCTCCTGGAAAGGCTTCCTTGCCATGCCCACCTGACTCTGTGACAACACCATTCAATCTGTGGTCCAGAGTCCTAATCACAAGTCCATTCTCTTTCATCTATTCTAAATTTTATGGTTGCTACTTCTAATCTTCTCCGGGCTGGGAATTAGAGGTTTATTAAAACGATTTACAGAAATCAAGTCAAGAGTTTCAATGAGAGTCTGAGGGTTCCTCAACGCTTTAAAATATATACATGCATTTCATAATATCTATTTTGACTGCTTTTAAGTTCTCAGATAAGATTGCTGGAAGCTGAGTCCGGGATAAGTGAAAGTTATTGTTGTATTATTGCTAGAGGTTACTTTGGGGGAGAATGGTCTTTATTGAGTACTTTCCATATTCTATTTGCTTTGAATGCTCTTCCCTGACACGCTTTACTTTTCATTTTGTTCAGGTCTGTGTGCATGAAGAGCCTTATCTGCAAGGCCTTCCCCAGCCACGCTGTGTAACTCTCCACTCCTGCCTCTCTTTAGACCCTATCTCCTGCTTTCTTTGAAACCACAGCTTTCATCAGCTCTTAGCATGCTATGTATTTACTTAACTGTCCATTGCCCTTCTCTTTCCATCAGAGTGGCGGTTCTATGAAGTAGTTGGCTTATCTGTTTTGCACAGGTGCTCAATAAATATCTGTTGAACCAATAAGTCAAGCATAGTTATTTTAAATAGCTTGTCAACTTAATCTTCCCCACACTACAAGTCATGTATTTCCAATTTTTACAGATAGGGAAACTGAGGATGGCTACTCAGTACTTGGAGAGCATAATGTGGTGGTTAGGAGCATGAACCAGACTGCCTGGGTTGGAGCCCAGCTCTGTCACTGCCCAACTCTGTAACACTGGTCAAGTCACTGGGCCATTCTAGACCTGGGACTCTTTGTAAGGAAATGGCAATAATAATACTAGCACTGCTTCATGGAGTTGTGAAAAACTTAAACATACAAAGAGCTTAAATAGGAGTTCCTTTTGTGGTTCAGCAGGTTAAGAGCCTGACTAGTATCCGTGAGGATGTGGGTTTGATCCCTGGCCTCGCTCAGTGGGTTAAGGATCCAACATTGCTCTGAGCTGTGGTGTAGGCTGCAGACTTGGCTCAGATCTGGCGTTGTTATGGCTGTGACATAGGCTGGCAGCTGTAGCTTGGATTCCCCTAGCCTGGGAACTTCCATATGCCACAGGTGCAGCCCTAGTAAAAAAGAAAAAGCTTAAATAGTTCATGGCTCATAGTAGGTGCTGAACAAGAGTGAAACAAATAAAATCTTAGCTGAGAAACACCTTATAAAATTATTTTTTATTCTGTTTTTTTACTCATATAACAACTTCCTGATTATAAACTGGCTTTCGGGTTCATCTGTCCTCAGAAGGAAGTACAGATGTGGTTATTCTAGCCTGTGCAACAGAACTACGTATTTCTCATCATAAATTAATCAGTCTGTGAATCTTGTTTACTGTGCTGACAAAATCAGGGTTCTGAACCAACAAGGGCCAAAAGCGGACTGCGTCACAGACATGCCTTGCACCGTTGCTTAGCAACCTCCTGGCTACCTTCTCCAAACAATGTCACAACTTATATACCACTACCCACAACGCAAGCTGTACAGCTAGGAGAAGAAGGAAGTGTCATTGCCTAAGACACCTCTTCTCTAATCAATAGAAAACGGCAAGGTTACAGTTAGAAGAATATCCAGGCGAAGTGAGTGTTTTGCCAAACAAGTGCCCTTGTATCCATCCACTGCATACACTACTTCAGAAGAGTATAGCAACTGTTTATTTTAACTAACCACCGGCTTGCTCAGGTTTCACTTGCACCTGGAGATGGAATGTTGTAGCTCACAAAGGGCTGCAAGTGCCACAGCCACAAGCAGCCCACAGTCCTGCAACAGCTTCCCCACAGCAACTCCCTCCAGTTACCTTGCCCTGATGATCGTGTTTCATTTCCCAGCCCCTCGGCAGCTCCAGTTGTTTGTTTGCAAACATGTTGAGGAATCCCACAAGGTCCCGGTTATGCTGGTAGCGTTCAAAATGGTGGGTGTCCCGCCGGACTTTGGTGATCATGTGCTTCAAACACGTGTTGTTTGTAAACATGCGGTAGGCACTCTGGAGAGAAGGATGGAGAACCAGGGTTAACCTGTTTGACATTCAAGAGCAATATACCCGCTACTTAGTCTCTAGATGGCATACAGGCTTCAACATAACTCTAGACCCAGAGACGGAAACAGCAGACAGAGCAAAAAAAATTGATCAAAGTAAAACAGAAAGACTGTAGAGAGTAAGGGAGCCTTCTCTGATGATTCTGGTTTTTTAAAGAACAAGAACACGGTGGAGTCTCATTCTGCAGGGGCTGTTAGATCCTAAAGCTGGATTTAGGTGAAACCCAACCAGTCAAAGTCACACCATACCAGAGACAAAACTAGCAAGTCACAGTGAGCCCCAACATAGCCAGGGTTTCCTCCAGCACAGGAACAGGTCACTGGTTCTTTGGATGAGAGCCGATGAAACAGCTGGCAAACATTTAGGAGCCACGTTGTATGGAAAAATGCTTGGCAATATAGTTAAACAGTAGAAGTACATGCAACAGGCTGAGTTGTATTCACCGAGAGTCATGTTCAACTAAGACCATAGGAGACTGGATTTTTTCATCTCATGTATTTTCAGAGGCATGATCTCAGTAAATGGAACAGCAAACAGAACTGCCTGGACTGGATACCTCAGTATTTTTTTTTCTTTCTCCCTCTCTATCTTTTGAGTGAGTGTGTATGTACCTGAATCTACATGATCAAAATGCACATTTAAGAAAACTCCATTATACCAGCACGCACAAAAAAGTGATAGTTTTGTAAAATGCTACAGCCTCTGTCTCTATGATACTTGAAGAGTCCCAAAACACAGACCGTAAGCCATGGGCTTTCCTCATCTGAGTCAGTCAACAAACATTCATTGCACAATATCATGTGCCAAGCAGTAGCAAAGGAGTAACTGTCTAGAGCTATTTCCTTGAGTCATCAGGAGGAATGGGATGTTCATGCAATTGCCTGTGAATGAGCTCTCCTGGGGTTCTATTCTTCCTGGGTAGATTCAAAGGGCTTCAGGCTCTTCTTCCCTTTAGTATCCCAGGAACACCAGCCTGAGTCTGGAGGCCTTTAGGCTTTTTTCACGGGTCCTGTTATTGATTCTCATCTAAGACAGACCCAGGCAAACCCCAAAGAAACCAGGATCCTTGGAAATCACTTCACTTTAATAAACATTTACTGTCTTTTCTGTGCCCGGTACCATGCTGGTACTGCACTTTTATCCTCTGTAGGATAAAAGATGAATGAGTCTGAGGATGTCAGCACTGCTCCTGTCTTTCCAGGGTTCCCAGGGTGTCACGTCCAGGTCAAAGCATTTATTGCTGATGTGAGTCCCTCTTGAGCTTTCCTCCCTTTGGCACAGGAGGTATAGCCACTGGCCATGTGTGAAATGGTAGCTGCTCCCCAACCGGGGTTCCTGGGTCTCTGAGGGAAAGACAGGGATCAGAAAACCATGACAAACCCAATTTGGAATGAGAAACAAACATCTGTTAGCTTAAGCCACTGAGATCTGCTGGGCATCTTACTGATGAATAACCTAAACTACATAAAATAACTTTCCTACAGTTATTCTGATGGATTCCCTATCATTACATTCTTTTCTTTTTGTTTTGCATTGAGATATTTTCCCCCATCAAAATGAAAGGAAGGGAGGGAGGAAGGAAGGAAGGCCAGCCACATTAAACTGTCCTCACGTACTAGTGTACTAGTTCCTTAGTCTACCTGAGTATAAAATATTTCAACCTGACAGTCTACATGAGAGGTGTGAAGGCTAGGAGAAATTGTAAGGTTCAGAGCACGGAGCATTGCCAAAGCAGGCAGGCCTATGCAGGGGCTCTGGGAAATTAGAGGGCATGAGCAAATAAGAAAGTGATGCCATGAAAGCAGAGAAGGAGCCTAATAAAAGAAGTTGGGGGTTGTCAGAGACCAACGCTAGCTAACTAATAGTTTAGCCTGTGGCTGACCTTGCCTTGGAGTTTTATGTACAGTCAGCGAGGCATCTGTTTTCTGCACTTAGCTCCATGTTGCTGATCCATTTTTACATAGGCCACTGCAATCGTAGAGGCCTGAGACCACACTAGCTTGTGCGACGGTGATGGTAATGAGCTTCCGAGTCATTCTCCCTAATAAGTCTCTTTGGGGACAAATTATTGTGGGATAATTCTGTCAGATAAATCATTTCATTAACTGTGTTCTAAATAGGTATCTCTCTTGTCATCATCTCCTCTCCCTCCCCACAATGAAAGAAGTATTAAATAGGCCACATCCTGATTCTTTATCTAGAGCACCAGAAACACTCCTCACTCTGCTAAAGAAAAGCCGCAGAACTTCATTAGGACAAGAAGTAGTGGTAATTAGGGGAAGGAACCCATCCCAGACTCAGGCGTGAAGCAATTCCCTTGGGTTGGACAGTTCTTTAAGCATGGGAGTCTTCAGGCTGGTCTTAGAATTAATTACATCCTTTCATCTTCCTCCTCTCCACTCAATGAGATGTGTAATACAGTGCCAAGTTCAACTGATCTTTGCAAAAAGCATGTACCAAAGTAAACTAAGAGTAAGAAAGATTTCTCTCACTAGTAACTAGCAAACAGCCTTTAGAACCACAGCTTTTTCCAAGTCTGAATAACATGAACTTGACTTTTAGGGTCCACATAAAACACGTAAGGCAAACAGGAACATCCCTGCAGATGGCTACATCTTTATAAAGAAACTACATATATATTAATTTATATATGTGTATGTGTCATATACATGTATAGGCTTATACACACATAGCTGTTTATTCTACTTTAGAAAATATATTTTATATGTTTATTCAATATATATAGAACAGTTTTTAAATATATATTATATATGTATATATAAATATATACACACATATGTACACATATATGAACTGAAATATAAATATCCTTTCTGAACAATTCTGTTCAAAAAAAGGTATCTGTACTCCGGTTTTCATATAAAACTATGGTGAGGATTCTAACCTGACCACAGCTCTCCTCACTCATGGACAAAGGCAAAGAAAGACATTTAATCTCTGGCTCAATTTGCTCAGCTATAAGATGGAATACTAGTAACTGTTCTGCTTTTTTCACAGGCATGTGGGATTCAAATCAGTGGAACAAAGGATGTAAAGGTGCTTTGAAGAGGTAAAAACACAGATTGGAAGTAAGTACAAGAATATATAAGGGATTAGACCCACCATAACTATGCTCTAACAGATGAATGACAGTAGTAGAACTGTTTTCTACTTTCAGTCTTTGAAGATCTTGGGTGAGCATCATACTTTCTATTAAGGGAAGAAGGGTCTCACAGCCTCTCATTAATTACGTGCTAAGCCCTGGGATAAACCCTGAGGGCACAGAGATGAACCCAGCCTGATAACTCAAAAGGATGGAGAAGGAAAATTATAGGGGGAGGTGGGAGGAAGGCATTCACTGGAGGCAGAAAAGGGAGCTTGGAAAAGAGACAACAGTCTTAGTGAAAATACTGAAATATACTGACAGAACTAGCAGAGCTAAGAATGTGAGTGCCCAAAAAGTCAAGAAACACTCAACAGGTGGATTAGGCTGAAGAAATTAGTCTTCATGAAAGCTGACATGGGCAAGATATAGGTGGGTTCAGAGAAAAGCAGCATCTTAATTCTCGCTCTGGGGTTTAGTGGGTTTTGTTGTTTTGTTTTGGTCTTACAGAAAAAGATGCAGTAAAGGGATCTGATCTTCTACCTGAAACAAAAGTAGGTTAGGAAAGGGCAGATGGACCTATTTCACAGCAGTCTCATGACAAGGCACAGAATGGCCTCACCGCAGAAGCTGCTGCATGTGCATTCCCAGGCAGGAAGGTGAGTTGGCAATTGTTCATAGGAGACAGAGCCCCTTTAAATGATCCCTAAAGGGTGCAAAGTTTTCTTTGATGTGATTTTAGAAGTCCGTTTTTGTTCTCTCTTCTTTACTCTAAAACTCCTTTTCCCAATCCTCTTGGTTGTTTCTTTTCTTCCTAGCAAAGAAGCCCCCCATGGTTGAGTGAATGATCAGCTGAATGACCAACTAAATTTCTTGGTGGAATTTTTTTAGAACAACACTTTATAGTGCTTTACATGTTTTGTTTGGTTAAGCAT